>NIJG01000031.1:1809015-1846688 GCA_002201625.1 Euglossa dilemma
CGGGATCGCGCGGCAGTCTGCTCCGCGACCGCGACTTCGCAGCGTGCCAGAGCTTTTCGCGAGATAACCTCGCGGGGAATACGCCACGCGAGCGAGGGTAAACCGTGATCAACGGGCTTGATTATAAATTTATTAAAGCGATGCCGGGGATTAATGTACCGCGATGATTCAGACGCCATCTCGTTCGTGCTGTGCCCCAGCTCTGCCACTAATTTTCCCCGTTTACTCTTTTCGTCCGGCTGTTTACGCGCCCGGTCCGTTCGTTTATTTACGCTCGGTCCGTCGGCGAGCTTGGAATTTTCGGCAAACTCGCGTGGAAACTGGTCTCGCGTACCGTTTAACCGACTCAAAGTCGAGTTCGTTGCGCGTCGGGAGAAAAAAGAATAGCAGAGTCGATGTTCCACGACGGTGAAAAAAGTATCCGGACCCTTTCGATCTCGCGTTCCGCGGTGTACGCGCGATCCGGGGCGGTCGAGCTTTCTGGCCAACAGTCGACTCTTTAATTAATGGATGGAAGTAATTAAGAAGCGGGAATCTCCCGCGGGAAGTCTCGGGTGTAACGCGGCGTGTACGTGCCTCTGCTCCGCCGCGTATTTGCGTTTCCTCCGGTGAAACTTGGACCGGGGCTCTCGGGCGAAATATTCAAAGTCGATTGGCGGGAAAAGGGGAATCCGGTTAAGAAAGGATCGGGTGGTAAAGGGGGCGTAGGAAGAGCGAATGGGAATTTATTAAAGGCGTGTTCGCGGGGTTTTTGTCGCGGTCGGGGCCAGCGCCTAGGTGAGCGTTGGGCGCGCGCGATGCTGGACGAGGTACGAGGCGGATCGCGAGCGTTACACGAAGGAGGACGCGGCAGCAGGGGCTGCGGCAAACGGAATGCCGTAAATCTCATGTAAATTCGGGCCGCCGCTTGATTTGCAAGCACAATGCCAGACAATTGTACGGTCTACCATCGAGCGGCCGGATGCGGAGTCTGCGAGTTTCTCCGGTCTCTCTGGTTAACTTCTCCCGTAGACCCGTTCGTAACTCGCCCTCCCGCCCCCGGCTCCCTCTGCCGATACCCGCTTCCTCTTGCTCCACATCTCCGGCTGCATCTCTCTGCCTCGGAACCGCGCGTCTCTAAACGTTTTAACGATCGTTTTCTCCTTGCTTCGCGCCTCTCGTTCCTCTCGTTCCTTTCCTCTCGTATCGCTCCGTTCCGTCAGCTCGTCGGCGCGCAAGGTTGCGAGGCTTCGCAGTGACGCGGCGTCGTGGCGGCAGCAGAAATACGCTCGGCGGGTAAAAGGGAAGACCGTGCTGGCGGGGTGCGATTTACCGGTGGAATCGGGGCTCGTAAAACCGCGCGGCGTTAACGGAATGGGAAGCGGCTTCACCCCGGGTATATCTGTCGGTGGTCGGTGACGTACTCGCGGCGAAAGCGGCCGCCGCGAACCACCCACCGTCGGAATGCGCGCCAGTAATTCACCCTGTCCCGCAGCTGCACGGGATACCTGCTGCTTCGCGCCGATCTGTCCCCGTTAACGACCTTTCCAAACCCAAACACCGTTCCCCGGACACCGATTCGCGCGTCCTTTGACTCCTGGCAAGCCTCGGCCTGCGGCTGGACGCGCGCGCCGCGATGCCAAACGAAGCGTCGGCCATTGGCGATCCTGCTCCGGATCAGGGAAGGACGAGAAAGTTTGGCGGATCGGGCGAGGATCGAGAGGAGTGGAAGAAGGAGGAAGAGTGGCGCGAGAAATAAACGAACCGGCCCCGCGACTCTGCTTCGAGGAAACTTTCGCCGGAGGCATGCGCGCATCGCGAGATCAGTGTGTCTCTTTCGCTCGGCCGTGAAACGAGGAGCGAGAGGCGAGCAGAGCGGGCCGCGGTCGCACTTAACCGCCGGCTATCAGCGTGCCAAGGTAGCCTCCGCGTTCTTCCCTTCCGCTCCGCTCCGTTCCGTTCCGTTCCGTTCCGCTTCGCTCCGCTCGCCGCTACTCGCCGCGACTCGCCGCGACTCGCGAGAGGTCCGCGCGGCGCGTCCGTTCCGCCAGTCGGAACGCTCGATTCTCGCGAGTTACCTCGGCCTCGCGATTCCCGCGCTTCTCCTCCTTTTCTTCGTCATGACGAACGGAGGATCGAGGACGACACAGGCCTCGGCTACCTCTGCCGAGCACGCGGACACCTGAATCCTACTCTCTCTCTCTTTCTCTCTCTCTCTCTTTCTCTCCCGCTTACTGATCCTGGGTCGAGGGAACGACGCGAGTCGTCGCTCGAGGCGTCCGATCGGCGGACGATCGTGGCTCGAGTGATACGCGGAGTGTTTCGTCCACGAATTTCAATCTTTGTTCGGACTTTGGTGTGCCGGTGAGGAGAAACAACGTCGGGGGGAAAAGTGATAAAAAGTGATTGGGCGTAGACCAGGCGAGCGACTGGCCCGAGAGGATGAGACTCGCAGAGAGAACGAGGCACCGTTGGATCCTGCTCGAGCTGCTGGCAGCCATAGGTGAGTTTCCTGTTCCCATCGCGCCGGTTTCCTCGCGGCCGATCGCCGCGAATCTGCTCCGGCCTATCGCCAGGGCTCAACAGGTTCCCTCGGCCGACGCTGTTTTCCCGCGAATTTCGCGCGACCCATCGCGAAGCGAGCGCGAGGAGACCGGTCGCGTCGCGGGAGAAGGAGTAGTAGAAGGGCACGAGGGACCAGCTTCTGGGAAAACAGCGCGGAGAAAAGGGAAAGGATGGCCGGGAGTTGGGTGCGGGCCAAACCGCGCGAACAAAGTCCGAGTTCGCGCGGATTACCGGGGAAGCACGCGAATCCGCGGAGAAGCGAGGCTGCGCTGGTTCTTCCGCGTACGCTCGTAGCTTCCGCTCTTAGCTTCCGGCCGCGAAAGGAAGCTACGAGCGGATCGGACGTAGGAGGATGCCGGGGAATGCTGCCGCGTCAGGAATCCGAGCAAAGCGGATTTGCCGGCGAATCGTCGGGTTTCCTCGTAACCCAAATACTCGCGATTTCTATGGCTACGTCGAGGGGCAGGCGTGGGCGGATGACGGGAGAAAAACTGGTATCAGCGGCGGTCGTAACGAAGGAGCGATTTCCCAGCGCGTTTAACGCGCGACGCCCGATCCACCGACGATTTATGCCCGTCGCGGCGCACGGCGAATAAATTTCCGTTTCCGACGCGATCGCGTTGTTGCTATCGTGCCTCTTCTCCCGCGGGAATCGCGACGAGACGCGATTTCCATTGGTGCGCCCTGTCCGACGCGCGATACGTCAGCTCCGGCAGAGATCTCTCCTCTTTCGGCGGACGCGAGCGGACGACGTTGACGGACGCGTTTGATTTTCGTCCTGGACGGGACTGCGAGCGGGGTATCCGATGCGCGGGACGCGCACGCGAAAGGGAAACGAGCCGCGGAATAACTCCACGCTACGCATTAGCCTGATTAAAAGCCAGCCGGCTGGGATCGCTTGCGTTTAATGCGTTTCGTCGCGGGGCAAGAGGGGCGAGCGAACCAGTAGCAACGCTCGCGAATATTTCTCTCTTTCTATCTGTCTGTCTCTCTTTTCCGTCGATTTTCCTCGATAAACCACGGCGAGGGACTACTCCTTACGCGTGCGGCCGCTCGGGTAATTCGGTTTTCAGGTTACGTCGGGCACAAAACGTCGCGAGGGAAAAGCAGGAGGAAAATATGCGGGATAAGCCGGCCGGAAACGTGACCCAGAACGGCTAGGCGGCTCGATCGCGATTACGGCGAACGCGGGGTTCCCAGAGACGCTTTAAAGCTCGCGTACGAACGTGCTTAGACGACGAGCGTCGTCGAGCGTCCTCGAGTGCTTCGCGTTTCGTAACCGCCACGCCGCGGCTGTCTTCCTATCGCTCTCTCCTCCATTTCCTTTTTCCTTTCCCTTTCCTGTTTTTCTCCCTTCCTTTTCCCATCCCGTTCCTTTTCCACCCGGGCTCGATACGCGGAACAGAGTTGCGAGAGATGGCCCGGAAGCAATCATCGCGCGGCCCCCGTTCATTCGCAATAATCTCGCGGACGACGAAAAAAAAAAAAAAAGGGCCAAGCCCATCGAGCCTCTCTCGATCGACCAAACGAACAACGAACAAACAGACCTGCGAGTTTAGAGGGTTTCGTTTCGCGAGCACGGTTAGCCGTTAATCCAAGCTCGGGTGAAATCGACGCGACCGGTCAGAAAGCGATATCGCCGATGGGAAAAAAAACCGGAGCGAAAAACGGGAGGAAAAATGCGGCGGTGAGGGAAAACAAAAAAAAAGGAAAAAGGAAGGCGGAGAGAAAAGGGGACGATCGCGATGGCAAAATCGAGCCACAGCCCGACGCGTAGCGAACGAATCGGTCGAGCGAAACGAGCGACCGAGAGGCGAGCGTATTTCGGCGCGACGTCGGCGTCGGCGGCGGCGACCATGCCAGTGCGGAACACGCCCCCAGGAACTGCGTTTCTCGTGGGCGACGGCCTGAAATATCGAGCGCCTTGCCCACGTACACACGCGAAAACGATGGAACCCGAATGTCCGTGGAGAAAGAGAGAACCGGCCGTGGTTGCCCGGGACGAAAACGAGAAGGAAGAGGCGGCGGCGGCAGCGGGCAATCGGGACAGGTTCGACGGCGAACGAACGATCGTTCGGAACGAAGAGAGAAATACCGGGGGGACTGGCCGAACGGTGGGGGAAGGAGCAGCTTTTGCCGAATAATTTTCCATCCTTCTGACCCTTCTCTCCTCGGGGAAAACGCCGAGCCGAGGGCCGAGCTGCGGCGTGTGCCGAGGAAACCGCGCTCCGAGGAGGATTTTCCCGCGAAACGCCTATCCCATCGGTGCCTCCTCGCTCGGCTTCTCTCTCCGTCGTGGCAAAGACGATCGATAGATACATCGGAATTACACGGCGCGTAATGGGTAACGGGGGTAGAAAAAGAGGAGAACGGCGTAATAAACCGGTAGCAGCGGGCCGGGTAAAATCGAGAGGGTAGTTATCGTTGTTATTATCGTTTACCCGGTTCGTGGAGATCCAAAATCAGCGAGTCCTTTAAACGCCGCGATCACGTACGCGCGGGTTACATGGTCACGAAGTGGTACGTATGGCCTGGCATCGGAAGAGGGTTGGAGAGAGAGGGCGTGCGAGGGTGGGAGGATTAGGGCGGGAGGAAATTAGATGCCGGCGGAAAAGAGGGAAGAAAAACAACGGCCGAGAAGTTTCGAGGGATANGTGGCAGATTCATTCTCCGTCCGCCGGTTATCCGTCAGGCTTGCGTTCCCTTCCGCGCGGCGGTCGTTCCGCGAGGGTTGCTCGAATCTAGCGCGCCAGATCTACCGGCGTACATTACCGGTGATTTAAGCAGCCGGATCGGAAGGCGATGGGGTTACTCGGGACGCGTGCACGGCCAGCACCGGGGGCTGGACTACGAAAATATCCGCTGGCCGGCGGCCAACTCGCAGCCTCCGCCACCCTTTCGCGAGACTGTCTCACCTAGGCCGGCGTGTACCGCGATATCGCAGCCAGGGCGCGCACGTATCGGCTATTTATGGATCCCAGTTCGTAGATTTATCGATAGACCGCGTATTTACGCCGCCTCCGCGGAACAACCCTCCGCTGTTCCGCTCGGGGGTCGGTCTCTCCTCGGTCGATCGTTCGGCACCGGCAACGGGGCGCAAAAAAACCGACATACATTCCGGTATCGGTGACGGCAGATCGGCCATTCCGCGACGCGGTAGAAAGACGTTGCGAGGTAGGTTTCGCAGGCGTCGGTCGATGATCGGACTGGCGCGCGGCGTCCGGCTCGTCGGTGCACGAGCATCGCCGTTGATCGCGCCGCGACGACCCTCTCCGCTCCTTCCTTCTTCCTTTCGTCGACGCTGCTTGCAGCGGCTGCGAAAGGGCCGAGCTTACGCGTTCTATAACCGCGCGGCGTCGCACCGCGCTTCGCCGCCGCGACCCGAGCATCACGCGATTCCGCAATCATACGGCCTGGGTAGGGTAACATGCACCCGTGGTCTTATCGGCCGCCGCAAAGTGAAATTATTCCAGGTGAACCCTTGTCGCCGATACGCGCTCGTGTCGCGGCCAACCAGCTCAACCCTCACGACGCCCTCCGCGCCGCGCCTTTCTATTCCTCCTTCGTTCCTTCTTCCTTCTTTCTTCCTTCCTTCCTGCCTACGCTTTCGAATATTCCAATTTTACCCTCTCTAGCGTTCGCGCAGCTGGCGAGCCCGTTCGCGCCAAGTCCTAAGCTCCGTTCGCCAAAGTGGCGCGGTGGTCGCGCGGAGGTGGGGCAGAAGCGTGCAAACGGAAGAAGGTTTTTCGCTGCTCGTTAGCGCGTATCGATTTTACCCCGATGCCCCGGTAGAATTTTACCCGACACGCGTCCCGTGCATTACGCTAATGTCTGGTCACGGAGCTGACGCGAGAAGGGAGGATCGCGAGCCGACCGTGTTCCCTTCGGCGCGACCAGATCCGTGAGAGGATCGTAACGAGGGATCGAGCTGCGGGACCCGCGAGATAGCCCGACCTCGCCGCACACGGTAATTAAGCGTCTTTCGCGACGGGGCAGCTTTACGAGTCGATCCCTCGAGTGGACGTAAATTACCTGGCTGCAGCCAGGATCGAAGGGGATCGAGCGTATCCGCCGCGGCGATCGGCGCGCGGGCAAGACGAGTTCCAGACGAACGGAAACATAGCTGTTCGCTCTGCTCGGAGCGGTCTGGCGTGTAACGCGGTTCGCCGACGACGGCTCGCTAATAATATCCCCGCAACGCGGAAGATCGCCGTGGGAGATCCGCCATCTCGACGGGGGAGGCGAGGCAGAGGATGAAAGGGACCTGGAACCTTCCTCGCGATTGTCCCGCGAGAATCGAGAGCGAGCTGGTGCCTGGGATGGATCGGGATAATCTGGCTGCGGAAGTAGGTTCCTGGTTGGTCGCGGCGCGTTCTCCCGGGGCGAAACGCGTTCGAGGGTGAAGCGCGTTCGCGGCAGTCGCCCGGCAAATACCGTGGAACGATATTATTCGCCACGGCGGTATTTTTTCAGCCAACCACGCGAAAAAACGTTCGCGTAGCTCGCGGGCTAATGCGATTACCAGCCGGGCTAAAAACGAGCGAACGGCCGAGTTAAATTTACCCGCGAAATTCAGGCGAAAGCCAGATACCCGTGCAACGTCTCCTGGCCGTCCTCGACTGTTCCTCCGGTTCCGTTGCTCCTCGTTCTACGACCCCCTATCGAGCGGAACGAGCGCGAGAGAGAGAGAGAGAGAGAGAGAGAGAGAGAGAGAGAGAAAGAGAGAGAGAGAGGGTCGTACGCGACGGTTAAGAAGCGATAAGTTTCAAGGTACCCCGGAGAATCGGTGTTTCTCGAAGGCCGCGCAGCTCGCCGTTAAGGATATTCCGATATTATGCAAATGTTCGCATAAGCGCGACGGCCAAGAGGCAACGTCGTCTGGCCCGGCGCTCTTTTCCTCCGCGATCTTTCCGTACCGAATATTTCCGAGCGGTATATGCCGAGCTATCGCGATTACGTCGTGGCCGCGATTCTTACGCCCGCTTCCGCTCGCTTCCGCTCACTTCCGGCCTCGCGGCTTCCACGCCGTCTACCACGCGACAGTCCGCCGACGACGCTTCCGATCGAATTTCGATTCGCAGCCCGTGTCCTCTTTCCTCGATTCCCGTCGACAGGAGGCCCGTTCGTCGTCCCGAATTTTCGCGGAATCGCGTCCTCTCCTCGAACAGGGAAATCGAACGTTCGCTCTTTAATTAAGACGCTGAAACGGAGATGCGGCGCGAGGATGGGACGAGGATGGGACGAGGATGAGAGGAAAAGGCGACCGGTGACTGGAGTGGAACGGTTTTCGAGGAAAGCGACCGCTTTCCCGTCAACGGCAAGGCGGGGTGGATCCATGGCACGGTAGCAGCCCCTGTGCACTCGGGAAGAACGATTGGCGTTTGCGCGCGGTTCAGTGACCCTGGTTCAATCTCCAGGCAAATTGAATTCTTTTTAAAGATCAAAGAGCACGATATACCTATAAGCGACGCGGCTAAGCTCCGCCACAGGACGCTGCCTCCCTTCGCGTTATCGACTTATACACAGCCAGGAATTCGTTTTTCTTGCGAAACGGCCGCCTCCGACGTGGCCTTTACCGGGAATCCCACTCGTCCCGCCTCCGTCCCTCGTACTATTAAAAAATGCCGGAAAGGAAACGGATCCTTCCTGCTCCTTTCTCCGTTCGGCCCAACGATGAAAAATCCTATCGCGTGCCGTTTCCACCGTTCCCCCGATGCGCCATAGCGTTCGTCGGCGACCAGCGTAAACCGTTTCCCCGCTGACGTTTAATTCGCGACGCGCGAAACACCGGCGACAGCGGGACAAAAAGGAAAAAAAGGAGAAAGAGAGCGACGCGGAAAAATAGATAGAGAGAGTTAGAGGGAGAGAGAGAAACGAACGACCCTCGACTTCGCGCGTTTCCTCCAGTGCCATTAACCCAAACGGCCGGTTCTCACGAGCTGCTCGTCGCGTCCGTCGATTACGTGGCACCGCGACGCGTGTACCGCGTCCTGCTATCCGTCGAAAACGGATGTAATCGCGGACAAACGTCGAACCCGGCCTGGTTTCCAGGGGTCGCGCGCGCGCCGGGCTTCGGCGAGATTTACGAGATCGGAGGGGTAACCGGCAGCTTCTTGGCTCGGTTCCCGGATATAAATTACACGGCCGTCGCTTTGCATCCGTGTTTTTTCGTCGCGAGGCCAGCCCGGGGAAATCGGCGGCGGCGGCGACGGGTGCCTGGTCCCCACGGCTGGACGACACCGGGTTCGAGAACGGGTTCGACAACGGGGCACGTCGCGTTCCTTCAGTTTCAGTTGACCCGAATCCGCGCCGCGTCCTCATCGCCGGTTCTCCGATCCGCGCCAGACCGCGGTACCGTAACTTCCATCGAGGTCATCGTTCCTGTGTCGCGATTCGCGAGCGAGCGACCATTCGACCGAGAGAGCGAGCGAGAGAACGAGTCGGCCGCGAAATAGCGAAGGGACTCGGCCGCGCGGCGGAGAGGGCACGGGTCGGAAAGAGCGGAAAGAGCGGGAACAGAGGAACGGAAGTCGGAGGTTGGAGAGAGGAGAGACGAGAGAGAGTTTTGTTTTTAGGAATTACGAGGCAGCGCGCTCGCAACGGCGACCGGCTGACGGAGAATGGCCGGCACGTTTTCAATTAAGCCCATAATTACGAATTCGATGGGAATATGCCCGGTATATGTGCGGCGCGTGCACGCTCGTCGACGTAATTAGAGCCTCGATATTTATGCCCGAGCATTAACCGTTCCGTCCTTTCGCGAGGCTTTCCGGTCCGCTCCGATGCACTCGCGGTATCGAGATACGCGACGCCTCGCACCACTCCTCTAATTTAATGCCGAATTCAACGCGACCGTCCGTCTTCCCTTCCCTTTCTTCCCTTTCCTTTCGTTTTTTCTCCAGCGCAGTCACGTCGTCGCGCGTTGACGCAAACGACACGGGTCGAATCGCGAAAGCGACGGCGACAACCACGGGAACAACGAGGAAGACAACGACGAGGATAGATAGGCGAGGGAACGTGGCGGAAAAACGCGCGACATCTGTCGAGCACGTGGATCGCGTTACGCGACGATATGCGCGGTTGGAACCGGAAGCTGGAACGTTTTCGTGCCTCTTCCAGAGGCTGCCGAGCGTGAAAGCGCCACGGCGAAGGATCGGCAAAGCCGCGCAGAGAGACGGCTGGGATCGATGGCGCTTTCGACTAGCGCGGATGTCTCCGAAAACTTGTTAAACCGGCTCGAATTACCTAGACCGAGAACTTAGAATGCTACTCCCTGTATAAACCCATTAAGGATCGGAAACGCGTAACCGAGCGCTCGCGTCTTGCGCCGGTTTTCCTATCCGCCGAAACCTCCATTTCCCATTCCAAGCCCCGGGGAACGAGCTCTTCCTATCCCTCCCCCCTCCGCGTCGCGTTTCCCTTTTCATCCGCTACCCTCGTCCCATCAGCCCCTCTCTCCTTCTCCTCGGCACCCTCGTTCGGGCTGGTTGCAGCTCATCCGCGATCCGCGACGCGTACGCTCGCGCTCTCCTCGACTGGAGAAGAGAGGTCGTGCCGGCGACACGGCCTCGGGATTTCCAACCGAGCAGATGCTATTCCCGCGTCGCGCCGCACCGCGCCGCGACGTCCACGGGGCCGATCGCGAGACGCGATCGCAGAGAAGAAATTCCATCCGCGTCGCGGCGCATACTTCTCGCGAACCGCGTAACGCGAAACCAACAGCCTTGGCTGTGCTCGAAGGAGACCGCCTCCTCCAACTTTAATTCCTCGATTATCCCGCATTGCCCCGTTACACGGTATTACCTATGCAACCGAGCGCTCGTTGTCCCCTCCGCTAGCGAGCTAATGGACGAACCTTTGTTTCGTCTTGGAATCAAGCCGGAAGAAATGGAATCGGTGTCGGCGGCTTATCTGGTATCGCTGGCTCGCACGGGACAAACGATCCTCCGCGTCGCGGCGAGGACGCGGCGGAGACGCGGAAGCGGACGGTCCGCGGGAATACCTCGGCTAGGAGACGCGGCGCGGAGATAAACCGGGTAAACGGTGGAAGAAAATTCCTTAACAGAGGGCAACGAGATAGCGTTGGCCCGCTCGGAACCGGGAAAAGTTTACGAGGTGGCTTCGCGTACCCGGCTAACTAGCCGTGCAATTATCCGTGACAATAGCCGCGCGTCGCGGCAAACCGTGGCATTGCTGCCAGTCTCCGCCGACGTCCGCCTCCCTCTTCCTTTTTCTCTCCCTCTCTCCCACTCTCCCTCTGGGTAAACCGGTAATGGAACGGTCTCGCAGCCGCAACCGTTCGCCTCTATCTTGCCGATTCCAGATTGAATTGCTTTTCTGGTTACCATTTGCCCTTGCTCCCCGACCCACGCCCTCGCCTCTCTCTCTCTCTCTCGCCCCCGTCTCTCCACGGTCTGCAGCCTTCCAAACTGGCCGACCACCGACCACCGCCGCTTCCTTTTATCCCTTCTATTTCCCTCCGCCTTCTATTTCGCGTCTCTGCCGCGCGTTCCTCTCGCGACTCGCTCCGGTCGATCCGCGAGCGGATGCTGATCCGCGTTCTTCCGTAACGATACGAAATGTATATTAATGCCAGGCACGGCACCCGAGCTTCTCTCCTCCCAAACTTTTTTCCCGTTTCCGTTTCACGCGATCTTCCTCGTATTCCGCGCAACTCGCGCGCGGTGTATCCCGCTGACTCAACCGCGCGGTTTTTCGCAAGCGTTTTCAATGGTGGACATCGTTAGCCGCGCTGGCCGGGGAAAAACGCGGAGGTGCGGTAAGGGCATACGCGCTTGTTCCGTTTCGGGGCTTCGTCGAAACTTGGACGGGCAGTTTATCACCGGTTCCCCGCGAAACGCGGCAGCACGCGTGGATGGAAGCTCGAGGATAGACCAGGGAGGCCGTACGGTAAACACGGAAGACCCGCAGAAGACGATGCTGGAAAATAGCCGAGGCGTAGGCGGAGAGAAGAGGAGAGAGAGAGAGAGAGGGAAGGGTGGGCTGACGCCGGGCCAGGAAAGTAACCGCGCTCCTTTTGCCTTTATTCGCGACTTCGTTTACGTTGCCACGATTAGAATTAACCTTCCTTTTTCTTCCGCCATCCCGGCTAGGAAAAAGTTTCCCGAACTCCTTCCTCTCTCTCTCTCTCTCCTCCTCCCGCTCTCTTTGTCCCTGCGTCAAAGGAGAGAAGGTTCGGCCGAGGCAGCGGCGATCCCAAGCGCGAAGGCTTATCGATCTGCCTTCGATCGTTTAAATCCAGTTAGCGTTATCTTTGTGTAACGCTGAACGAACTCTTTTCCGAGCTGGCCGAATCCCGGCGTGGGAAACGGGGTCGCGTTTTAAAGGCCGGCTAAACGTCTCCGAGGGATTTTCGCAGAGACGCGAGTCGCGATTATGCCGAACGCGTGTCCCCCGACCGAGGAGGATACTTTGACAAAGGGGGATCGCGCCCCTCTTTCAACGCGGCTAGACCATTTATGGAAACGATCCGTAATTTCCATAATTGTTTGTCCGACTGTTTTCTTAACGAGTCCGCCAGTTTTCTTTGACCGAGCTCCGGGCATCGTTAAATCGAGGAGCATCGTCGCAGGGCAAGCGCCGGTTCGACGCCGGCCCGTCGAGCACGCAACGAAATAACAAAGTTTAGCTTAATCCCCGGTATAATCTGCCGGTAAGTACGTTTACCAAAGCTGGTAATCCAACGAAGAGTCCATTGTCGGAGACTTGACATAAACGTCTCCGGCGAGATATCGAATTACCCACCCCTCGATCCCGTCACCCGCTAAATCTCCGCCGCGCGATGTTTGGACTCGTCGATCCGCGTGCACGGATACGCGTCGCGTGGAACCAGAGTTTAAAGCCCAACCCACCCCCGTCCATCCCCCGACCACCCTCCACGGCCGAGCGATAACGATATTATTTCCAGCGCTTCGTTCGGGACGTTTTAAAAAGATTAGCAACACAGGGGGAGGAGGAGCAGGCTCGCGACGATTATTTTCCGCGTTAACGGAGAAGCGTATCGTATTATCGCGCTCGATGGAACAATTAATTCCGGCCCTTCGAAGCTTATTATTCATTTTCGGGCGTCCGCGTATCGCCAACGTTTTCATTATCCTCCTACATTCCGCGTACGGTTATATCGATTGCTCGAAAAACAACCGACGATTGTTTCCTGGGAACCCTCTCATCTCGCCGGCCGTGTTCCACCGAATCGGATTGCAGGCAGACCGGTGATTATTCGATCATACAAAAGGGAAAAACCTGGCTCCGTTGCAACTAGATAACGAGTAACGCGATATCGACGGTTCTCGTCTTTATCGATTCGCCGGGCGTATAACGCTCGCGTTCGCCGTGGCCTTTCGAGCTGGTTCCGCGGACGACGACGAAGGACTAAGAGGACGACAAGGACGAAGAGGGTGGCGCGGAACGAGTCGATTAGGGTGAAACGGTGTTTCTCGAGCGGCACGGAAGACCGGTCCAACGGGGTGGAAAAGATGGCGTTGGAGCGAGAGAAAAACCGGCCGGATAAGTTTGTTCTCGCGAGGAGAAGTTTACCTTTCGTTAAGTCGGAGTGGTCGCCACGGTTTTAGGAGACACCGGGAGTATCTAGTTAGCCGGCGGTGGAGTCTCGTTCGCTCGAGTGACCCTCCTTCTCTCCACGGGGAAGCACGCGAAAGCTCGTTCCCGGGACGATTAACGCGTCCTCCCTCGATATCCACCAGGCTGACTCCTCGATTTCCGTTTCCGGCTCTGTCCTCCGCGAATTATAGTTTCTTCGGCCCGTAACCTACGTCGCCGGCCGGGCTGCGATGGAAGAGAGGGATGAGAGGGGCGGCAGAGGGAGAAATAGGAGAGAGCGGGAGGAGAAGGTGCTCGGAGCGACGTTTGAAGGAGGACAGGAAGTACGTCGGGGCTGACGGGCGAAAAACGAGGGAAAAATATCGAGTCCGGGCACAATGGCCCCGAATCTCGGATAAAATAGGATAAGATATCCCTGGCCTCATAGCCAAGGTGCGTCTCGGCGAATCGGTGGACGGTGAGATCGAGAGTAGCACGGGGCGAAGTTATACGCCGGGATTACGAGATTGCCACCAGGGGATTACGAGGATAGCTCCCGGAACGTCCAATCTCAAGGATAAACACTTTCCTACGTTCTTGCTCTGGCTCGTCGCCTCTCCGGAGGCCTTCGAGACACGAGAATTCGCGGACGCTCCACCCGATTCCGACGCGCCCTCCTCCTCCTTTCTTCCTAGCGTTTACGGAGGATGCGACGCGTCCTTCGCCTTATTGAGAGACCTATGCGCGCCTCTGCTTCCTCGACGCTCTCGAACTCTCACCCCTCGGCCGAGACGCGGCCGACGGGGACTCGTTCTCGTTCGTATTCTTCCCGTCTATCGGCAAAGTTGACGGAACAAAGGCGAAGCGGGCGAAAAAAAAGAGAGAAAAAGGAAGGATGAGGCAGCGTAGGACGAGAAGGGCAAGAAGAAGAAGAAGAAGAAGAAGAAGAAGTCGAAGAAGAAGTCTTAACGACCGAGTCCTGGGAGGAAGTGGAAGACGCGATGGAGCGGAGTGAAGCGCAACGGAAAGTCGCGACCGCGAGAACCGACCGCGAATGGCTCGATAAACGAGAACAAAGGGTCCGAACGGGAGCTATATCCTCGAGCTATTCGACGGAACTAGTTTTATCGAGCTTACTCGGCTCGCTCGTATGTCGCGGTGTGCCGCTTGGAACGGTTCGCCGCGTCGATATTGCCCTGCCGGTTCGGGACGGCTGCCTCGCTCGCCGTCTTCCAACTACGCTCCTCGCGTCTTCTTTTTCCACCCTTTCCTCCGTTCTCCTCCGCCCTCGCCTCCGCCGCCGCCCTGCTACTCTTTTAATCCGCGTTCGCGATCGTTTTTTCCTGCCGCTCGCACGGCAAAGCAGGGATAAACTTCTTTGGCGGGTGGATGTGCTCGAGCATAACGATCCTTCGCTCGCCTCGGACGCCAGCCAGCATCGCGGCTCATTTTTTCCCCGAGTTCGCGCGCAACAACACCCCCGCCGATGAGAAAAGCTCGTCGGAAAGTTTCTTACCGCGCCCCCGCGACGGCGTAACGCGAGCTCCCGTTGAAATTTACGCCGGCCACCTCGCTGACTGCATGCTCCTTTATAAAAAACTAGCTGCCTCGGCCGAGGATATCGCGCGAGCGAAACTTGCGCTCCGAGAGGGTCGCGGACCGCGGCGACGACCGCGTCGACGACGGACGAGTTTACAACGGAGCCGAGCGGTAGCCGGCCTAGTAAGTTGCGCCGTTACTCGACCATAAACACCCGGATTGCGTAACCACGCGAACGCAATGCCCATAAATAAGGAGCTCGCGGCGAACGAGCGGCGAACGAGCGGCGAACGAGCTCGCTCTTTTCTCCAGTCGCCGCGACGCATACCGTCGGCCAGAGACCTATCGAACGAACCGATTCCGCCTCTATCTACCTATACCTCCGTCCGCGTTCTCGGAAGTCGAAAATCGGTCTGCAAAGGATGCCCCCACGGCGAACGAGCCGCCGCGTCCGGACACAATGGTGCCCGTTGTTCGCCCGACGATTCCCGGAATCGTCGTTTCAAAAGAAGTTGCGAGTGTAGCCGCGGCTCAATCTCTCTCCGTCTCTCTTTCTCTCTGTCGAGCTGCAGCGGCAGCATCTAGAAAGGATCGGTCGATGATCGGGAAGCTTAGCGTTATTGGCCGCGACCCCTATCGACCGACCGGGTCAACGCTCGTAATAGCCGAGTGTCGAGGGTGGTTCGCGGGGAACAATTAGTCGGAGCGGATTCTTCGCGAGGATTTAAGAATCGAGCGTTTAACCGTTATTACGGGGGCCTGGAATACCGCGATTCACCCGGGTTCCGATGGGAAAACTTTTTGGTCGGCGGTAGGCGACGGATACCGCTCGTCGACGAGGATACTCGCCGTCGTTTCCGATCCGCGTCGACGGGGCCGCTTATGCGACCGCGTTGGAGGATCGAAGAGGCCCCGTTGGACGGAGAAAGGAGGGTTGGAGGAATGCAGGGAAAGTAAGGCGCATCGATTAGTCCGTTTAAAAGCCGAAACGAAGAGGGTACCAGGAGGAATCGAGTGGCGCGTTGGTTCGGCAACGAGAGGTGCCGCGAGTCCGTGACTCCCGAGTGCTAAAGGTAGATTCTCGGTTGGAAGGTCTCCGTAGGCGGAGGGAGAGGCGGGGTGGGCAGGCAGAAAAAGAGCCGAGAGGAGAGGAGAGCGAGAGGAGAAGGAGGTAGAGAGAGGAGAGGGTAGGTAGGAAGAAAACAGAGAGAAAGAGAAAGGCGAGAGACAGGAAGGGGGCGGGGAAGCAGAGGGAAAGAGAGAAAAAGAGGGTGAGAGAGAGAGGGAAGGTAACGGCGTGGTAGGAGCGGCAACCGGCTCTCGACTGGAATCCAATGGCGCAAAGCCAAGAATTTTCAGTTTTCATCGGGAATTTTCCGTCTAGAGCCCGGGTTTCGGCGTGTTTTCGCGCTGGCAAAAACACCGGGATCACCGAGGGACGCGGGGCGGCGTCGGGTGGCGTCGGGGGGCGACGGTGAAGGGCCGAGCCAGGGAAACGAACAACGGGGACGCGGACAAAAAGCGGGACCTCGGAGAAACCCGGGGAAAAATGGTGGGCAAAGTTGTGGTCCGAGGAGTGCTGGCTGGAAGAAGAAGCGGCAACGGGGGCCACGGAGTTGGCGCGTACGGCGCATTTTTGCCGGCTGAAAAAAGCCCTGGGAAAGAAAAAAAAATTGCGCCCACGAGCCTCTGTGTCCTGGTCCGTGTTCAAAAGCCGTTCGAGCGACGAGAACCGCTCGTATTTGGAGCACGAATGCGCGGCACCGCGAATACGCTTCGCCTCTGCCCTCTAGCCGACCGAATCCGCCTTCTTTTCCGTTCCACGTGAGAAACGATTCACTCGGAAAATTCAGGGCATCCCGTGGCGCATTGTGCTCGCGATCGTGCGACTCCTGCCGCCGTCGACGCCTCCGACGCCGCCGCACCACCGCGATGCCGTATCGTGGAAACGCTTCGGAAGAAAGCCGGATTACGCGCGTTCGCCCGCGTTTGTCAGGGACGAGGATGCATCGAGGGGTCCGGAGCGGAGATCGGATCTCGCTGGCGGGTTTAAGAGTATCGGTCGCTCGATAGCCTCGCGCGGAAGCCTCGTTTAGCAAACGTTTCCTCGAGGACCGAGAGGACCGGGGGGCCGGGCGTTCCGAGCGACAAAGTTAAGCAAAGCGCCCCGTATAATCTGGCAATTACCCCGTTCGATTAAATTTACCTACAGCCCCGACTATTAATTACTCGCAGACGTTGTCCAACAGTTAACCAACGGTTAGCTTAATCCCGTTCGTTTCCACGTAAACCGGGCAAACAAAAAAGGAGCTTTCTCGAGCTAATGATACGATACCGTGACCTCGATCGCGCCGGATCGCTCGCTCTCTCTCGCTCGAAGCCCTTTAAATCGCTTCGGCCACGAATCGCGCGCGCCCGCTCGCGTGTATTCCGGCTGGGAAAACTCGGCGGCTACGCCAATGGAAGAGAAGTGGGACCGGTGTGACGGGTTCGCAGATGCGGAGTCCCTCGGCTCTCCACGCACCTCTCCGCTCCATGCCGCTCCACGCCGCGAGTACACGCTCCGAACGCGCTCCCTTGCCGCGTTTCCTCCGCGCCGAGGAAATCCCGGATAACGGTCGGTTCCCTCTCGTCCTCGGTAGCCGTCGATTTCGCGCCTGCCACTCGCGGGACATCCCGAAACCCCCTTCTACCCCCTCGCGTCCCCCGAGGGCTTATCTCGTCGCTCGATCGCCGCTTCGATCTCGATCGGCCAGGCCAGGCTTCGAAACCACGTTACCGAGAATCGTCCTGCGGTGACTAATTCCAGCGCGAGGAATACGCGCGAGGAGATGACGCAACGCGCGAACTCGCGAGTAGCGGCTTGTTCACGCATCCGCCTTCCTCTTCTCCTCTCCCTTCGCGCGCTGTTTTCCTCTCTGACGATCGCGCACACGAGGGTGCGCGCACTAACGCACGCGGAAAACGTGCCGGAAATCCGTGCAACAGGTGCCGCCGGCAAACTTCTCGCGCAGTTTCGCAGGATACCGGTACAGTTTCGGAGGAACGCTCGCGATAAGCGATCCGTCGATGCCCCGTGTCGCGTTTCCCAACCGGGAAATCGATCCTCGCGATCGTAGATGCTCGAGCGATACCGCGGCTCGGGAGCAGGAAGAAGAGAAGGACGACGACGACGACGACGAAGAAGAAGAAGTGGAAGAATAAGAGATGGAGAGGTGGAGAGAGAAGTAGAGCGAGGGCCGAGGTAGGCGAGTTTCTCCGCGTTCCTCGATGATAAATCGTCGCGCGGGGTGCCATGTATTCTCGTGTCATCGCGTCGAGACTGGCTACCGAACTCGCGGACTTCTTCTCTCCCCGAAACGGCGCTTCTTCCTTTTTCCCGTACCAGCTACTCGATCACGGCGCGTCTCTAAACAGATTTACGAGCGACACCGGCCACGGCTCGCTTTAAAAATCCACCCGAGGCTAGGAGTTTGCCGCGGGACCGAGTCGCGGTCCGGGGAAGAGGGTTCTAACGACGCCTACCCTTACGGTGCCCGATCCATGGCGGGAGGTTAGGTAACGCTATCGGATCGAATAGAGTCAGCGTTTTGTCTCCTTATCGGGAGAACTGGTCGCAGCACGAGTTTCTTCGACCGATCGCGTGGCGTTCGCTTAATGCGAGTCTCGTGTCACGATTAACCGGCTTCGGTGCCTCTTTCACGGCTAACGAGCAAGCAGAGAAACGGAATAGCCGTGACCCGCGTTTCGCGTTTATTCCCCGTGCGTTCGAGCGAGTCGCCTGTCACGCTCCAGTCTATCGGTTCTACGACTCCTTTTCCGCTCATAATAATAATAACAAGAACGACGACGAGAACGAGAAGAGGAAGAAGAAGGAAAAGAAGAAGGATGAAACGGAGAAGCCAAGGGGATCGAAACGCCATCGACCGTATGGGTATCCGCACGCGGAAACGACCTGGATTTTTCCCAGCCCCGATTCTCCCGCCGTTCCTCGTTTTTCTCCGTATTCGCAGCGAGGGGAAAAGCGGATTCGTTCCGGGTGCAAACGCTGCCGGAGCTCGTTAGTTTGGCCTGCGGTCCGTCAAAACAGCGGCCGAGCGTCGGGAACGTTGGGGAACGTTAGGGAGAAGGTTTAGGTCGCTCGGTCACGTTCGACCGCTCTGGAGGAGAGAAAAAAAAGGAAAAAAATGCCGTGAAGGGAAGACAAAGGAAAGGTTCGGGGCAGAGCGGGCTCCGTAAGCACGCAGCGACGCAGGCTACGCAGGCCACGCAGGCACGTAGGCACGCAGCAGCGCGGAGATACGCGCGCTACGTAAGTACACGCTCACGTATACGCTTGGCTCGTACGCGCTGCGTGTTGCGCGTAGAAACGCAGACCGGGGACACGTGATACGCGCTGCTACGTATCCCACGTATCCCACGCTCGTTCGCCGTGGTTGGCAGCCGACCACGGGTATAGCTACGGTACGTAGGTAGGTGCGCGGCGCATTGTTCGTCGGGACGACGAGGCCCGTAGCAGCGTAGAGGGTCCCGGGACGCGTCGGTGTCGCTCGGTCAACGGAAGTCTCGATGGGATCGCGATCGCGAGGCGGAGGCGTTTGGAGAAAAGCAATCGGGCAAAGATAAACGAGAGGACGGAAAACCGACGACCGATACCAGCAGGCGTAAGAAGCCAGGCATCGCGCGACCCCTTATCTCGGGTCGGATAGAAGGCGTCGTTATCGGCCTGGCTTAACGCGTCCAGACTTTGACTCCTGCTTAAAGGAGGCGCAAGTGGAAAGAGGAGAGAGAGAGGGAGAGAGAGGTTTCCCTCCGGTCGATCGTTCGACACCTCTTAATTGCTCCGACTCTCTTATCCCCCGATCTCCCCTATACCGTTCTTTCCACGAGCACCCCGGATCCTGTCGGCTGTTTATCCCATCGAACAGGATACCCGCGCTGTCCTCCACCGATCATCCTCCGGCCGATGGTCGTTGGATTTCGGGCGAAAGAGTAGAGTAGGTCGGCGCTCGGCGTCTTTTCGCGGAAACGCGACCTTCTTTCGCCCACCGCGGACTACTACTAGCCGAGGAAGTTCGTCTCGGGCCAGATATACCCGTTACCGGGTCTCGTTTTTGTCTCGCCTAAGGCCACCGGGTCTACCGCTCAGCCATCGATCGGGGAACGCCAATCAAAGGGAATTTTGACGGTGTTCGGCGTGGAAGCTGTTCTGGTATCTGGCGTACCGTGACGCGAACAGGGTTAAATTTAGCTTCGATCTTCTCTTAGGAAACGTTGAACCCAAGACCTTTCCATCCTCTTCCCTCCACGGTTCTCCTCCGTTCGGCTTTGGTTCGGCGTTGGTTCGGCGCGTCGGTCGTTGGGTCGGTCGGCCCTCGGCCACCCTCGGGGTCCGTTGCTCGCGGCTGGTCTACGAATATAGTCGCCGGCAGGGATCGCGATTCGCGCGGTTTTCGCCGCTGCCAGGCTATGTTATTCCAACAGAGCAACGGAACGCCGCCCCGGGCCGCGATATCCGGTCGTACCGCGTTTTAACGATGTGGCACGTGTTCTTTCTTATCTGCCTGCTCACCTTCCTCTCGCCGCCTCTACCCTCTCGTCGTTTACATTTCTTTCTCATTTCGTAAACGACCGTTTCTCCCGTGTGTTAGCCTCGCGAACAGACGCGTCGCCGACGCCGACTGCATCGCATCTCATTTCTGACTCCTTCGCGGCGCGCTCCATTTTTTCTCGCCCTCGGCCTGTCCCCGCTTAACGCCACGTCGAACAGCGCCGTGTTCGTGTTCTCGTTCTGTTCGCCGAGACAGACTCCAGGAATGCTCTCGACGGTGTACGCGCGATAAGCGCCCTCTCAGCCTCTCTCGAACAGAGGCGAGAGGGAAAGGGAGAGAGGAGGAGAGCGAGAGAGAGAAAGAGTTTTTGTCGTCGATCCGACCGCCGTTTCAGCGGCCACGAAATGAAAGAGCCTCTTGTTACACGCGGCCCTCACGGGGCCATGCGGTTTCACTCAGCCTCTCCTCTCCGTTCCGGCCGACGGGATGACCTCTTCCATCGTCTTCCACCGCGCGTTTGACTTTTTCCGCACCGACGCCCGAACCGGGACACTGACTCGTCGCGACGCCGAGGACCGTGAAACGGGTCCACCCGATATCGGTATCGGTCTAGCGGTACACGCGTGTTACGCGCGACCTCGCGTGTCCATCGCACGGTAAACTCCGACGACGCGGCAAACCTGGTATTTGTTCGAGCAGCGAGCGGCTGCGCGTGTCGGTGGACGCGCGACGCCTGAGAATCAGGAATTCCAAGGTCGACGAAAGGCAAGAACGGCGACCACGACCACGGTAGCCCGGCGTCGTCCAGGGAAAGCGGCTACGCGATAGTAGGCGTGGGTGGACGCGTTCCATATGTACGCGGTATCACCGCGAGGAGGATACGCGTCTCAGACCGCGCCTTGTTTCCATGGCGTCGCGATGCTCCGACCGGAGCGGCAGCACACGGCCGCTCCGGTTCGGATAGGGCCTGACCGGTTTAACGTCTGGACCGAGCTCTCTGTCCTATTGTACACGCGAAACAAAGGAGTGGTACCCGGCTTGGCAAACGTCCGCTTAACCTCCGCCAGAATTTTCGACTCTCGGCCCCGCTGCTCGTGTTCTTCCCAGCCGAGGGACGGATCGTCGCGGTAATCTAGGCGTGAATCGGACCTCGGAGGAATTGAATAGAGGCCGCGCAAGTGACAGCTCGAAGCGGCTAATAACAGCCGGAGTCTCTGCGCGAAGACTGGAACTGTTGGAACGGGACGGAGTTCCGGGAACGGGTCGCGTCGCTCGGCGTCCTAGCGAACGGCTCCTCGGGAGCCAGGATTTATGGAACGGATAAGCAGAAGCGCGTCGTTCCTGCGATTAACCTCGGACAACATCGATCAACGGCCACGCGAGATATACTCCTTATCGAAGCCGAATCCAGGAGACCTCTGGAATCGAAGCGCGTGCTCGTTCCGCGTCCATCGGCCAGAACGCGGCGTGTCATCGTCGATTCGGACAATGTCCCCGTGCTAGGTGCGCAGAGAATCAGAGAGAGAGAAAGAGAGAGAGAGTGAGTGGTCGATGGAGCGCGATCGTGGAACAAAGGCTGGCGCCGATAACGCACGTGCTAGAATGGTAACGGTAAGAAAGTCGAGCAGAGAGCGGAGGTATTGCTGGGTCCGAGGTACAGTATCGGGGCCCGATGCAGCGACGTTGCCAGGTCTGGGTTAGGTAGACTCGACGGTGTTGCGAGATCGAGGAGGCGACGTTGTCGGACGCGGTTGGAAGGTTGGAAGGTAGAGAGAGAGGTAGGCGAGCTGCCAGGAGAGCGGCAGGAGAGCGAGTGGCAGGTAAGCGGCCGGGGGCCGGGGGACGGAGGGGTCTGAAAGGTGAAAAAGGAGGGGCGGGGGAGGCGGAGGACGAAGGAGAAGGAGAAGAAGAAGAAAAAGAGGAGGAGGAGGAGGGGGTTCTCGTATTGGAACGTAAGCGTAGAAAAGAAGCTGGCGAGATTGGAGAGAAGCGTGCGGCTGAGGGGAGGAGGAGAGGAGAGCGCGGAGGAGAGAGGAGAGGAGAGGAGAGAAGGGGTCGGAGCTCTCGGTCACCGGCACGACCGTAGGACGTAACCGCGGGCCGGCGGTGTTGCCGCTTCCTAGTAATTCTCCGGCTGCCGCTTTCGGGTCCGAGTCCGAGTCCGGGCTGTTGCTTCTCCGCAGAGATCTCTCCTCGATTCTCGTTTCTCCGTTCGGCGGGGACCATCTGCTCGCCCTCGGGCCTTTGAATCTTTAATGGTTCGCGTGACTGGCCGCGGCGGCCACGGGAGGCTGCGCCAGGCCCCTCTGTGCCCTCCGCTCTGCCCTCTTCGCCTCCGATGCTTTTTCCTTCCACTTCTCTCCGTTAACCTTGCTCCTCGTATGCCCGAGACCGGCCGAGTCATGCACGAACCGCGATTCCGCCGTTTCGATCTACTAACTCTGGCTTCGCGGCGATCGACCGTCCCGAACGAGGAAAAGATTCCCGATCGTGCTCGCTCGGTTTTACGAGCGAGGGCGAAAGGAAGCGGCGTCGAATAGAATGGAATGGAATCGCGACTCTCGAGAGTTTGACGAGTCGTCGCAGACGTTTACGGCGCGCCCGGATGACACGGCGTTTAATCGCGCGCTTTTAATCGATGGGTCAAAAGTTGGAAAGGGCACGGGGCTGACGCGAGCCATCCGGAACCGCTCGAATCGAGGCGCAATTATCGCGGCCGCAATTATTTCGACGATTCCGCCGGGCTTATCCCGCTGACCGTTCCTCCCCGGGTCGAGCGCGATGGAAGGTTCGTTAACGGGTCGCGAACGGGAATCGTTACCGTTTAATTAAGCGCATTTTCCACGCGTTCCGCGCGCAAACTTGCTCCTAGCCTGACGGAGCAACGGGCGGGCAGGCCAGGCAGGCAGGCAGCGGGGCGATTTTTAAAACGCCCGAGAACCGATCGAGCAACCAACGTTTCTCCCCTTTCCTCGGCCCGTCTTCCATCCCGCTCCGACGCGTTCGCGTCGCTTCTCTGGGCCTCTTGTCCTCGAGACCCGGCTTCGATTTCGTTTCGTACACCTCGCCCTTCCCATAATAGTCCCTTCTCTCTCTCACCCTCTCTCCCACGGTTCGTTTTATAACCACCGTGCGGGGGTGGGAAAGGTCGATTTTCACGTGAACCATATGTCCGCGCACCTTTCGTCGAACGCGTCTCCTGCGCGACTAGGACGAGGAGGAGAAGGTTGTTCGTTCCTAGAAAAATAGAGAATCGCTTGGGCTGGAAAGAGCAGATGGCCGAAAGTCGGAGGCAGGTAGAGGCGGGGTGGATGGAGCCGTGAGGCGAGATCGCCGAGGAACGGACACCTGCTGCACCGAGGTGTCCTTCCAGCCTCGAAAAACCACCGGTCGCGATCCTACCCGCGCGGCGCCCCGTTTCCCAAATTCCTCCTAATTCCCGGTAATCCCGACCGTGGAACAGCGACCGCGAAACTGGCCGATCGACAGGATCGTTTATTCGCGATGGCTTCTTCTACCGGTCGCGCGTCTCCTAGCGGTTTATTCGCCGGAGAGAAAAAATTGCGCGGGGGTCGGTAGCAGGTTTGCCGATGAAAAAGCTCAACGACAGACGGCCGCGCGAAGGTTCGGCAGTCCCATGGGCCTAGCCCACGGCGGTAAGAACCACCTGCCGCATAGGTCGGTGGGGGCAAGCTGTTCTCGCGCGTTCTACCTTTTCTAACCACCTTCTTCCTCCTCTCTTCCCCCACCCTGCCGTAACCCTCGCGCGCTTCGCTTCGTCTTCATCATGCCCTACCGTTTCCCTCCGATCCTTCCCTCTTCCATCCTCCTTTCTTTCGCGCTACTTTCCTCCGTCCTAGTCGCGCGCGCGTTCCTTCGCCGTTCGTCTTCCGTCCAGCCGCTGCCACCTTCGCTACCATCGCCAGCATCATCATCACCACCACCACTACCACTACCACCGTCGTCGTCACTACTACCACCGCCGCCACCATCGCTACCACCATCGCCACCACCATCGCCAACGCCACGGCCGACACCATCCTCGTATATACCTTGGAACGAGGAGCGTGCATCGGAACCGACCGGTTGTATATACGTTGCGCGCTGCGCTACGCGCGCACCGACCGGTGGTGGGGGACGACGAAGACGGGGGGCAGGAGGGGGAAGCGGACCGGTGGGGGGTAGCGGCGATGCTACGCGACCCCAAGCTCAGTCGTCGCGCGACCCTCGTCCAGTGCGTTTGCGTCAACATTCGCCGTCATTGGATTTTTTTAACGCTCCCCCGTATACGTTGCTGCTCGTTTGTGTTTTCTTCCGATCGGAATCCGGTCGCGCGACTCGCGACCGACACGAAACTTCGCTTCCTGCCACCTAACTCCAATCCTGTATTCCAGTTTCCTCCCGGACCTGACCCGTCTTGACATATTTTCCCATTTATTTTCGTCCCGTTTCCCTCCTTCCCTCCCGCGTCCCTCGCTATTTTTGCATCGGCCGACCGTCTCGCGAAAACCCACCACGGGGGAAAGTGAAGTTCCAGGAGAGAAGAGAACAAAGCGCGCAAGCGGTGATCGAGCAGCGTATACACGGCCAAGAGAGCTGTGGCAACGGTGATAGACGGAGAGGTGCGCGAGAAGGTATATCTCTACGCGTACGTGTGCGATTCACCGGCGGAACAAAGGAGCGAACTTTGGCTGGCTGGACGGTTGCAACGTGGCGTTTTGAAATCGCGCGCAAACCTTCCTTTTTCGTCTGGTACACACACGCACTAGGGACTATAAGGATGCTCGCGATGGGAATCAGCGTGCGAGCCTGCCCGTTCTCGGCGAACGCGTTGCCAGCAGCGTGTTGAATCGTTGAGAAATCTCGTGCGCGAACACACCAACGAGAAAGCACACACCGGGGCAAAAGAAGCGACATAGCGTCGAAGAGAGGAAACGATGGGATACACTTTTCGACCAGCGGATCGCGGAACGATTCGCGTGGGCCTACCTTCGAGGTAGTAGTCCCGGTCGATGCGACCAACGTTTCTCATCGAACGTGAAAGATCGGCCCGAAGAAGAATCGCGACCGATGAAGCGTACCATCGACGTTTTACCGATTTCCACGCAGGGAGAAGCGACGAGATACAGTGAGACGGGAAGGTGTGAGAGTGAAACCGGTGATAGTATAGAAGGAACATCGAGATATGATGCGTGCAGTGAGTTGTTCGGTGTGTCTGCGAGCGTGATCGAGGAAATCGATGCGATCATCGATGTCGCGTGTTGGCAAAGCTCGCGCAGCGTCGTCAATACTCGGTGAAAGTCGCTGCAACGCGGAACTCTGTCCTCCAACTCGAATGGAGCCGCGCAATTTGCGTCTCTCGTTGTTCCGTTCCGCTCGAGCCGCTCGTGGAATTCGTTTTGCCGATAGAATGGATAGGATTCGAATGCCGAGCACCGCGGCGATTATCGCCGTTGCCTTCCTGCTACTGCATCCCGGTGAGTACACGCATTCCCTAGAGAGCCTCGTTCGCTGCGAGACCGATATTTTTCTCGTTACCCGTTTTTCTCGAGGAGAGAAACATCGTTGGCGTTTACCTGTTAGCAATGGAATCGCTCGACGCGACATGGCGATTGGTCCGATCGGCGAAACGGTTGCGAACTACGTTGAACGAAGGGAACGCGTGAAACGGCGGAGTCCTTGGCATGGCGTCGCGACTCTCGCGACGTGCCGTGTCGGTATGTCGCAGTTTGCAGCGAGTTTTGTTGCGCGTCCTTTTAACAAACCCGTTCTGGGCCGCGCTCGAGGCCGAGAAGGCCTCCTTTCGCCTCGGCCAATCGAAACTACGCGCGCGTTTTCGCGTTCTCTCGACTGGCCGTTCGAACGCGGGATCGAAGCGTGTGCAGTAACGAACTTCTTCCAACTTCGCACCGTACTGAAATTGGACGCGCTCGCGAGAGAGAAAGAGATAGGAGAGAGAGAGAGAGTCGCGTTCGATCTCGCGGACTCGACGGAAATTCGCTCGGTATGCAGAACGCGGCTGGCACAGGCAGTGCTTCCCGCTGGAGAAATAGCGAACGAGGAGGAAGCGAGCGACGGTATTAGGCTTCGTGACGTAGCCGGCTGCCACAGGTGTCTCCGTGTATACGAGCGACGCGTTAACGCCTCGCTTCGCAGCTGCTTCTTCGTCGAACGCGATACGTTAGGCGGTAACCGTCCGGCACACACCGACCCTTTCGAATCGCTTCGAATCGCTCGGATGTACGTTGGACGCGCGACGTTTCTCGATCGATTTTTCGACGGTGTTATAGGTCGCTCGGCCGCGTTCCACGCGTGCTCGTAAAGATAGGAAAACACCGTAGCCCGGTGTCCCGATAGAAGAAATCGAACGTCGGCCGGATGGCACGCGAGCAAGAAAACGGCGGTATCGAAAAGTAAACAAGCCTAGGCGCGAAACGCGGGGCGAGGGCCAGAGGGGGGAACGTAAACTGCGATGGGTCGATGAATAGCTAAGATGGGGGATAGAGGCAACGAAGAGGGATAGAGCGGCGAGGATGGATTTATAGAGAGACAAGCAGACGTAAATATAGACTGTGGTGCATAGGTAGAGAAAAGATGGGTTGCTCGGCGAGGGGGAGGAGAGGCGGCGGCAGAGGTGAGAGAGAAAGGTTGAAAAGAGCGGTGCGGGGTGCCGGGAAGGGGGATCCCTTGGAACGCACGAACGACGAACGAAGAAACGATGGAGCGGGAGTGGGGGGCTAAAGTCGCGAACGAGGGGAACGGTAGAGGAAGAAGAAAGATATCGGCGAGAAGTCAAACCGGTGACTTTACCGTTAGGCGACCCAATGACGAGACGACGCCGACGGACGTCGCGACGTCGTTGGTTTTTCTAACGAGGCGGTGCGTTTCGGTGTGTTTCAGCAGCGGCACAGGGTCGCGTGGAGGAGACGGAGATGGACACGCACGAGGGGTCGACGGTGCAGCTGCAGTGCCGGTTCTCCCCGCCGAGGGAGAACGTAACGTGTTTCTGGTTAACGCACACCAACGACAATCACGATAACGCGGCGATCGACAATCTCGCGTTATCGCCGCAGTACAAGGTGTTCATGAACCTGGAGGAGGGTCGGTACGACCTCCAGATACGAAACGTCTCGTACGAGAGGGACAACGGGAAGTACGAGTGCCGGGTGAAGGCGAGCGGCACGGGGCACGACTTGCACCGGAAGTTCATCACTCTGACGGTGCTGCGAGCGCCGGGGCCGCCGAGCATCTCGCCGACCTCCGCGTCCGCGACCGAGGGCCAGAAGCTCGAGTTGCAGTGCAACACGAACGGCGGCAGCCCGGAGCCGGAAGTGCGGTGGTACCGCGGCAACGAGACCGGGATCCTCCACTCTGGCAGGACGTTGTCGGTCGAGCCGAAGAAGGAGGACGATAGAGCGACGTTCCGTTGCGTCGTGAGGAACCGAGCGATGCGCGAGGGCGAGACGTTGAACGCCACGGTGACCCTGGACGTGAACTATTTCCCGCGGGTCACCGTCGGCCCGGAGAACCCTCTGAAAGTGGAGGTGAACGGCACGGCAAACCTCGAGTGCCGGGTAGACTCGAAGCCGGCGGTCGACATGGTGCGATGGTGGCGGGACGGAAGCTTCGTCGCGACCAACTTCCAGCACACCATACGCAGGGTGACCGTCCAGGACGCCGGCAAGTACACCTGTCAGGCGGACAACGGGCTGGGCAAGAGGGGCGAGAGCTCCCTTCTCTTGGACGTCCTCTATCCGCCGACTGTCTCCATCGAGGGTGACCCTCTGAGGATCGCCGAGGTCGAGGACACCGTGACCGTGCACTGTAACGTCACCGCGAACCCGCCACCGTCGGTGATCGAGTGGCTACGCGACGGTCGCCAGGACTTTCGACAACTCGGCTCGATCCTTCGACTGAGTCGCGTCACCGCCGATCACGCCGGAAACTATACCTGTAGGGCGATGAATACCATCCATCCCTCTGGCGGCGAAAGGAGGAACTACTCGGCCACGGCTCGTTTGACCGTGCGAGTGAGGCACAAGCCGGGCCCGGCCAGGGTCACGCCGGACTCGCCGGTCGCCGTCGAGGGGTCCAGAGTGATCCTCACCTGCATGGCCAGTCCGGCCGGCTACCCGGAGCCAAGGTACAAATGGTGGAAAGAGGGAGACTCCGGGACGATATCGATGCCCTCGGAGAACACCGGGCCGAGGTACGAGATCGACTCGGTTCACTTAGGCAGCGAGGGAACGTACAAGTGCCATGCGACCAACGAGATCGGCAACGGAGAGGCCGCGTCCGTTAACCTGACGGTCAACCAGCCGCCCAAGATACTTACCAAGTTGCAACCACACGTTACCAGGAAGTGAGTATCCGGTTTCCTCGGAATTTTCTATCTCTGGTACTCGGTCTCGTTCCCGTCCTCGTTCTCGGCCGCGTTTTGTATTCGGGGTTATCGCGAAGACGGACAAAAGTTCAGATGCTATCGGGGGGCCGTTCGCCACGTTATACGCGGCCTGAAAATTGGGTCGGTCTACTTTAAGCCAGGATTAAGAGCTTACGGCTTAAAAGTCGCGGAAAAGTTGGAAACACCTTAGATACCGGCGGCTATATTAATTCGCAAATAACCGAGGGACCGTAACCCGCGTGCGAGGATAAAATTTCGTATATATACGAAGGGAACGCGGAATCGGCCATTCCCTTTTTCTCTTTGCAAGAAATTCATCTTCGTATATCTCGTGACGGGATCGCAATTATACGGGATATAACGAATAATAAAGAGTGGTCGACCAGAAACAGAATACTTAATTACCTTCTTTGCCGCTAAAAATACAGCGAAATTACCTTCCGCCCGGTCGCTGCGCCAGACCGTTCAACCCTTCCCGCCAACGTTTCCCCTGTATTTTTAACGACACAGGGGACAATGAAACGTACCGCGATCGCGATCCAACTTCCAGCGTAACCGCGAGAATATCCGTATATGCAAAGTAGATTTTTTCCTCGCCGGCAACGAACGGAGAGAAGCGACTTTGATACGTGTCTCCGTTTCGAATGCTCGTGGTGATGGTGTGATGGTCGTGTGAAGGCTCGAGAGAAAAGTGCAAGCGGGAAATGTGGTTCACAGGGTCGGCGAGTCTTCGTTTCAAGTGTCCTGCGTGGCGCAGGGCAAACCCAGGCCGAACGTTCGATGGTTGAAGGACGATCAAGAGCTGACCGCGGACGAGAGGCTGTACAAGGTGACCATGACAGCCTCGGAGGGTCATGGGAACGTGATCACGGTGAATTCAACGCTAAGTTTCCTGGGCCACGCGCGACCGCAGACGGACGAGATCGTGGCCAGCGATCGGGGCAAATACACCTGCGTGTTCGTGAACGAAGTGAAGAAGGTGGAATCGACGATGATGCTGAAGGTGGAACACGAGCCTATCGCGTTGCACCAACACGGCAAAGTGGCGTACAATCTGAGAGAAACGGCGGAGGTGGCGTGCAAAGTGCAAGCCTGGCCGAAGCCGGAGTTTCAATGGAGTTTCGGGACGAATGCCGCCAGTTTGCAAGGGTCCTCCAGCGACGGCCACTACGAAATTTCTACCGGCAGCGACAACTATGACGTGTACACCTCTGTCCTAAGGATAACCAACATTCGCGAGTTGGATTACGGAGATTACAGTTGCAGAGCGGCGAACGCTCAAGGTAGTATCACTTCGACGATCAGATTGCAACCGAAAGGGGCGCCGGAAAGACCCATTAACATCTCGGCGATGGACGTCGGTCCAACTCACGTTGCTTTGCTCTGGGAGCTCGGTTTCGACGGAGGATTACCTATTACCAAGTATTTCGTCTCCTACAGAAGGGTACCCGGAGGCGACGAAATCGTGTCGCCAGATTGCGCCGTTCCTAGACCTCCCGCAGGACAGTGGTTGGAACTGGATTGCCGTCGATCCAATCCGTGTAACGTCACCAATTTGGAGCAACATCAGACCTACACGTTTAAGGTTAAGGTGTACAACACGAAGAACCATTCGGACTATTCGGACGAGGTGACCGCGACTACCGCGGTCGCCAAGATTCCCGCCCCGTTGAGGGTCAGCTACGACCCGGAAAGCGGAATGCTCGCCATCAGCGTCGGCGCCACTTGCCTCTCGTTGGTTGCTTCGATCGAGAAATTCGACGGGCCGTCTTCTTCCACGGACGAGTCGCAGTGGAGGATTCTCGACGAGTGGCCCCTCGAAGTGCTCGGCAGCGCCCCTACACAGAGGGAGGGAGTCCTGGACGACCCGGAGGCCCTCGATAGCGAGCCCAGACTCAGGGTTAGACTCTGTCTGAAAGCGGATCGACAAAAATGCGGCGAATACGCCGAGGCTGAAAGTGAGTATCTTCCTTTTCCTTTTCTTTCCTCTTTCCTTTCCTTTCCTTTCCTCGGAAAAAGTTGAACGATTTTTCGTTTGCCGCAGTCGGCCCGTCCTACATCGCTCACGCAGGAGCCATGGCCACGCCGACCTTGATCGTGCTGGTAGTCACCGTCGTCGTGTTCCTCATGTTCACTACGTTGCTGTTGCTCTTTTGTCGGTGTCGACGAAAACACGCTACCAAGGCCAAGGACTACGAGATGGACTCGAACGCGTAAGTGTTTGAACGGTTGGCGGCGCTTGATCCTCGAATGGGATTTCGATGTTGTTTACTCGCGCAGGGTTCGACCGAGCCTCGTAGCCGGAAACGGGCAACAGAGCCAAGCACCGCCACCCTACTACGCGGAGAACAAAGCCCTGGAACACAGTCTGGATCACGCGCTTGCCATGGAGGATTCCAAGACCCCGGCGTACTCGCAGCCCGGCTACGGATACCATCAACCGAACCACAACATCAATGGTAAAAAGCTTTTTACCGCGTTAACGTTGGTCGGTAGTAATTTTGAGAAACGAGAGGAAGTTGGTCCGGGACAAGTCTGCCGTATCTCGTTCGGTCGCGGGCGGAAAAAATGCGGCATAAAGTAGAGCGGTTTAACGAGGTCTAGCTTCCTATGGCCGTACTTTATCCGCAACTCTAACGATCCCGCCGTTGCCACGTGCAATTGCAATTTCGCGTTTCTTTCCCGCAGTCGCGATGCCCTACTATTCGCGCACGGACCAGATAATTCGCGCGACCAACAAATTATCCCGCCGGCGCAAGACTCTAACGGTCCCCGTTCTTTCCATCGAAATTCTCCTCCCGGTTTCCCCTTTCTTTCGCCGCCGGTTTTGACTTTCAAATGTCCGGGCATCGTCTCAACCGGCAGACGCGTAGTAGCTTCTCGTTCTTTCAGCATTCGAAAACAACCGTTAGTTCCACGCGGAGGCAACAATTACCGCGCGGCTATCGTAAACAAGGCGACTTCTCGCGGTGTTGCTGACTAATAAATGCTAATCGACTGATTCGCGTTCCGACAGGCGTCAACATGGGTTACATGGATAACAGCTACTCGAACTCGAATAACGGAGGCTCGGTGAACTCGCAAGACTCGATCTGGCAGATGAAGTCGGCGGCGGCGAACGGCGTTGGCCAGCCGTACGACCTGGCCGGCTACGCAACCACCGAGTCCGATTACCCGACCCACCCTCATTACCTCCCACAGAGGGAGGATTACCGGGAGAGCCATAATCTAAGTCGACAGCAGTTTTGCTCCGAACCATTCGCCACCGTCGTAAAGTCTCAAAAACACGTCGGTGAGTAGTATTCTTTGGTCGAACTCTCCCGTTTCCGCCGCCATCCTCCTCCCGTCCGCCCCGCGCTATCGCCATTTCCGCGACCCTTTCCACCCTTTCCCACCTTTCGCCCGCCCTATCTCTCTCTGTCCCTTTCTCTCTCTTTCTCACTCTCTCTCCACCCTTCGCCGACGCTCCGCGATCGACCCACCACGTCCAGCGATGAGCATTCAATTCTATCTGTCGCAAGTTCTCGAGCAATTTAGTTATACGGAAAGTTCGAATCGCCCGGCGAGCGTTATTCGAATCGAAAAATGTTTCAAGGTGTTTTCGACAGTCCTGACAGGCTTAATAGCTGATCGTTCCAAGTTGGCCGAGTTCTAGCAGCAGCGGTGGTTCTCGGCAGTCTCGCGAGTTTCCGGATATTAGAATTCTGCCCGCTGGCGATCGCCGATTTTTATTTCTCTTTCGTTAACGGGCCTTGTCTTACGGCGTGTTTATACAGCCACCTAGCGAATTCGGGGAAGGGTTTTAGGCGAAACGGCCCGGCAGCTTTGGAACGCGTGCCGCGCATTCTAATGCCGGTGAACAGTCGCAATTTTTTCAATGAAGACGTTCCCGAATTACCCTTAAACACCGGCGGAACAGTCCTCGTTTTCCAGGTGGAGAAAAAAAAGAAAAGGAAAAGCCCGGACAGAGGGAAAACTCGTGCGGATCCTGGGAATTCCCAGGAGCTTTTATCGTTAAACTACGTAGGTAGCGGCTCGGGGCCATCGCGAATCCACCGCATTCCCTGTTCATCCCGCTCTTGTTCTCCGCGCACGTACATCGCCGCCACGGCGTTCTTTTGTTTTACCATTCCCTACAACCTCTTGCCTCTTGTTTGTCCGACAGATTCGCCGTACGACGTGTCCGGTCTACCTTATCAGGAGAACTACGACGAGGATGCGAAGCCGCCTCAGCAGGTCAGCCTGTCGTACGACGAGAGCCTCGAGTCGGGCTACTCGACCCCGAACAGCCGGGGACGGAGGATCATTCGCGAGATAATCGTTTGAGATCTGCCTACCGGCTCGCGAGCCGGAAGCACCCGCACCACATGGCTATAGCAGGAGGCCGCTCCCACCGGTGCTTCTTATCATCCGGTGGAACATCCGCGCGATCCTCTCCGCCATAGGATGGAGATAGTGATCGAGAACCCCGTGGAATCGCCGCCACCGCCACCTCCGCCGCCGCCTCCGTTGCAACCGTTGCAACCGTTGACCATACCCACGTGGAACACCATCGTCACCGCTGCTCCACCGACCACCTTTCCCTCGTCCAACGTCGCAAGCACCGCCATGCCGGCAACCACCACCGTCATGACGATAACCATCGCCGAAAATCCCACCGTAACCCCGACCTATCCGCCGCCCGTCCGATTCTCCTATCGAGAAACCTACGCGGCCAACTCGCTTCTCTTCGCCGGCGATCCCTACGCAGTGCGACGCGCTCAGCCTCGAGGAAGGTCCTACGACGATCCCGACGGCGCGTCGCCGACGGTTCGACGTATCGACAAGTCCGGCTTGTTGGGCATCACTGAGCCGGACACCTCCAACCTGCGAACCGGCTTGAGATCCCCGAGATTCCTCTCCGGTATCAACACCGTTGCCTCCGGCATGCTGTCGCCTCGACGATTGGAGTGTATCGGTCAATTGGATCCGGTACCAGAGGTCCCAGGACTGGCTACCAACCGTGTAAACGTGGCGCAGGCTACTGGCACACCGAACGCGTCCACGACCAACGTTCCCCTGATGATGGCGTCGATGATCGGACAGGATAACAGGAGAGACGCCTGCGAGACGTTGTCGGTGGTTAACCTGGCAAGGCCGACCAAGTCCGCCTCTTTCGACTCGCTGGAAACGCGTCACAGAATCGACTGCCAGGAGGCCGGAACGACGTTGCAGGGCTTCGAGCGCGATCTCGACGGCGTCGAGTCCACGGAGCTGAACGTCTCCGGTTACGCCTCGTCGTTTCAACTGCAAGAGAACTGCGACGCGAGGGCGCGAACTCTGGGACGTTTGTCGAGGCTGGCGTTAGCCAGGAACGACCGCGACGCAGCGATGGAAAACGTGGCCAGATATTCCGAGACCTGCTGCAATTTCCCGTTCTCCGTCCGAGCCGCGACGTCGTATCCGGGATTCGAGGGAACCTCGAGCCTACCGTCGACCAGAGTCACCACGACTACCGTCACCACCTCCACCCCCACCGTGGCCATGTCCGCGATGCGGGAAACCGAGGCGAATGGGAAACAGGACGGCGCGGAGGGTTTCAATAGTCGCGTGCCGGAAGAGAGAGCGGAAGCGGAGGGCTGCGAGCACGGGCCGACGAGGAATCCGATGAAGGACGGGGAGTCCTCGCAGAGGGCCGACGAATTTGCGGACAACGACGGGATCCAAACGCTCCGAGTGATCATTTTGTCGGAACAATTATGAAAGCTAGAGAGGGCAGCTGACCGTTTAAACGAAACAGGGAGAGAGAAAGAGAGAGAGAGGGAAACTCGTTTCTCGCCGACCGATATATCGTTCGATGTGTATTATATTTAAGTAGCATGTAAGTAAGCCGCGACGAAGATGGACGATCGAGTCTTGAGAGAAAACAAATCTCGCATAAAGGCTGACGCGATGCCATAAGAGGCCATACACCTTTCGTGAAGCAGGGAGGGAAGGAAAGAGAGATAGGAAGAAAGAAAGAGAGAATGATGGGAAGAGGGAGAAAACGCGCTCGACGCATGTAACTCGTACGTGTAATGTCGAAGCTCGAACGTGTGACGCCGTGTTCTCGCGGAACACGTCTGCGCGTTCGGGCCGCGACGTGTTTACGCATTTTGTACTTTTATATAGTGGACGATGCCGCTGACTCGAGCGACGATCCCCGCGATTCCCGAGAACCGGGAATGTTTTCTGTACATGTACCATAACTCGACTGCGCCATGACGCGCTTAGTAACTTAAGCAATAAGTCTGACGTTCGACAGCGACGCGGGTAGCGCGCGCGTTTTGAAAGTCGAGAATCGTGGTGTTTTCGATGGGAGAAACGCTCGATCGACTTCGCCTGGCTGGAATTTCCGAGCGTTCGTCTGTTGTAAATAACGGTAAACGTATCAGTACTTAACGAAGTGGGACACGGCCGTGGACAGGGCCCGAGGGATTCCAAAAGAATTCCAAGCGCCTCGTTCTCCTTTCGTTCCGTGTAACGTTCGTAGGATGAACGAGAACGAGGGGAGAAGGACGATTAAGCGGAGAGAAAGTGGAATACTCCGAGGCCCCGTTACGTTCAGTGTCTCGCGTTAGAAGACCGCGATGGATGGAGCACGCGGTTTCAGCCCGAACTAACGATAGCTACGCTTTTAACGTTGAAAGAATATTTCTTGGCTCGCGCATCTACCGTGCGTCCCTTTAGTTTTGTAGTATTAACGCGGCGCGTTTAGAAAACTCGCGTACGTAGCGACCTTCGTTGAAGTTCTTATTTTTGTACCGCTCTTGCGAACGCCGCCGACGTTCGTCGGATATCGTGTTTCAATTCGTGTTCTAGTACTCGTGTCAAATATACGCGCGCTATTAGAGAGACTGCAGAGATAGAGATAGAGAGAGAGAGAGAAAGAGGAGAAAAGGAGGAAGAAAAAGGACCAGCCGGATCGTACGCGTTCGTTCCTTTCGACTTGTGATCTCATTTCTTCGCCGAGATACGAAGATGATTTCTTTTTTATCGTTCGGGAGAACGGGCGAACATTTTTATCGACCGCGGGACGGTGTTTTCTTTATTCGTTGTTATTGCAATCCCTTTTTTCTTTTCTTTTTATTTTTTTTTAATTTTTTTTTTATATTATTTTTTCTTCGTTACATTTCGCTTCGATTGCATCATCGATCTTTTCTTCTTAGGCAACGCGTTTTCAAATTTTATCAGGCTTCGCGTTACTCGCGAACGGACGAAAAGATACGCGTCTGAAAGTAGATTCTCGACCGTTCTATCGAAACATCGACCAGGGCACACGCATCGTCTCCGGAAGCGATGGGAAATCACCGTTCTTCCGCTTCTCAACGACAAATCGATCGACCGACCGACCAACCGACCAAATATCGTACCATTCGAGAAATGGAAGAGTATCGCGAGAAGACTCGTGTTCAACGCGTATTTTTCGCATGATCGAACAGGTCCCTGCCGTACCGAACGTCGGTTGGAGTGATTTGGAGTGATTGTTACGCGTGCGAGCACGTGGTGTGCGCTGACAGGGCGCTCGAAGCGTCGCATAGCGCGTGCAGCACGCGTGTCGCGTGCAAATTTCAAATTGATATATATCGATCGACACATATACATATATATCAATTATCGTCCATTATAGTTACGATATTATTACGAATTATTATTTGTACAAATTTTATGTTGCGATATAAAATAAACGATAAAACGACAACACGGCGATGCTTCTTCACACGATCCACGATCACCGATCGAGCAATCGAGAGCCTGCCTCGCCTAGCGATACCAACAGAGGAACAAAGGGTGCGGAGAGTCGACTCGCGATTAGTATCGAGACTATATAAACGAACACATCGATAATCCTTCGAGAGTGCCTCACGTCCCGCGTCTCTGATCTCGATTGCACGGGCTTGCGCATTTCGTACGCCTATGTAAAACAGTTCCGGTGTTTATACCGGATTAGCCTGTCGTTCCTCGTTACGCGAGCAGGCTCTACGGTTCTTTCGCCTCGCGAACCCAAGTCCATCCTATTACAGACGTGATAATTTCACGGTGAACGACCTCGGGCCACTCGCGTATCTTCCTGCGTGTTCGTACGTCGCGTGTTTATCGGATTCGAACGCAATTTCCACGATCGTGCCTCGCGAATACCAACGTGCAACGAACAGATTCGATTTCCGCCTATTCGATGGAAGTGTGTCGCGCATACGAACAGAGTCTTTACCAAAGGGACGAGAATAGTTGCGAATTGTCCAGCATCGAGAAGGAGCTATCATCGCCCAGCGTATTAACCATCGAAGAATCGATAATCGGAGGAGAGAGAGAACCGGGCCAATTGATGTCGCCACTCGTGATGTTCGAGAATAAGACAATTCAAGGGGAATCGTGGTTATCGAAAAGATTGCGGCAAGCGTCATTCATCGTCCGATCAGAGACAGCGTGGCGCCGTTTCAACCACTGACTACGTAAACACGCGATTCGTTCGTTCATTTACGAGGCGCTATCGATACTCGCACCGGCTCGACCTTCAACGATAGATGCAACATCCCGGACCAATCGGACGCTTTTTCCGGCCAGGTAAGCTCTCTCCACGCGCTCTCGTATACGCGACGGAGACACACTTGGTTTATTATCTATCCGTGGGAACGGCGACAACAACAGAGATCGGACTGCCGAGACGCGGTCGGACTGGAAATTAGGTAGCATCGTTGGCGGTAAACGAGGGTAAACGAGACAGGAGGAGCGAATGGATTGGCAAGGAGTAAAACCTCTCCTTACCTCTCTCTCCCTTCGGACTGAACACTATGATACGATAGCGACGTTTCAGGCGACGCAGGCGAGCCTGATCTTGGCATCGTTCCCGATGAGCACCGGCCGAGCGGATCCTCTCGGGTGTTGCGACGCGGCGGACGCGTGAGCGCGTGAACCGCGAGGAGGAGACCGGCGACTGCCGCGGAGCAGGCCGAGGACTCGTGGTATCGACCGAGGACGGGATGGAAGCGAGGAGGAACGAGGGCGCAGCCGCAGCCTCGCCGCGATTAACCAGGCCAAAGCTGCGCGACATCGCC
>NIJG01000031.1:1846797-1875029 GCA_002201625.1 Euglossa dilemma
CCGCAGCCGCAAAGTCAGCCACCACCTCCTCGTGCCGTCAGGCAGACCGTCCCGCGGCGAAAGAAGCGTCGTCGTCGCTCGGCCCTGTTATGGGCAATTTGCAGAGCGACGCGAAGAAAAAGGTGAAGAAGGGGAAAGGGACTGCGGATGGGGCCGCGAGCACGCCGGGATCCCTGGCCGATGGTCTGGACGATACCACCGATACCGGGGAGGATGCCGAGGTCGGGGATGCCGAGGAGACACCTGCTAGGAAGGTGGACGAGTGTCAGAGGACTGGCACGGAGAAGCGGCCGCCTCAGAAGAGGCAGGCTCCCAGACCACCTGGGTCTGCGGAGAGAAAGGTCAGTTCGGTGCAATCGGCGGGCAACCAGTTCCTATGCTAATTCGCGTGCTTCGATTCGATTCGAGCCAGGGTGACACGCCGCANCGTCAGGCAGACCGTCCCGCGGCGAAAGAAGCGTCGTCGTCGCTCGGCCCTGTTATGGGCAATTTGCAGAGCGACGCGAAGAAAAAGGTGAAGAAGGGGAAAGGGACTGCGGATGGGGCCGCGAGCACGCCGGGATCCCTGGCCGATGGTCTGGACGATACCACCGATACCGGGGAGGATGCCGAGGTCGGGGATGCCGAGGAGACACCTGCTAGGAAGGTGGACGAGTGTTCCCGTGGTTTGTTTGGAAACAGCGGGGATTTTTCGGGACCGGGTCACTCGGTCGGTGGGATGTTTATCGTGTCGAGAGTTAATAGCGTGAAATCGGGGTGTTTGGCGGTGGACGAGAAGTTAGCCGCGGCACTGGCGCCACGTCGGTGCGGATCAAACGGAGCACGCGTTTCGATCACGCGCGTTCTTCCTGCCTACCCTCGGGCCGGATCCACGCGCTAATTCACTCGAGATACGAGAGATCGGCGTTTCGAGTACGATCCTACTCGATCATGTTGACGATCCTCGGCTCTCTCTTAACCTCAGCGATTAAATGGCTGGCGTTGGCACGCGACGCGATACGGAAAGACGTACGCTTTGGAAATAAAACCAAGCGGAGGAAAAAGAACATCTACTACTTTCTCTTCTCACTTCAAACAGGTCAGCCCGAAGAAGCCAGAATCCGTGGAAAAGAAAGCTCAAGGACAGGGGAAACTGGAGAAGGAGGATGAATCGCGGAAATCGATAGAGGCGGCGGCGGAGCCGACGGAGCCGAGGACTCGGGAAGGGTCATCGGACACGTTGTTGCTGCTGGCGCCGAACCAGAACCAGAACCAGGAGACCACGCTGCTCGTCACCGACTCCTGGCGGTTAGCCAACAAGTGCATGGTCGTGACTGAGATCTCGATGCCGCCAAGCCAGGAATCCTCTAGCGACAGCGTGTTCACCGACCCGGAGGAATTAACCGGCGCCGCGAACCAAGCGAAAGAGGAAGCGCCGTCGGCGCCAGCCGCGCCGCTCGCCACCTTCCCCAACGATCACCAACTCCAACGGTCTTCCATTTCCCCTCTTTTCGGTGAGCGTGCACCGTATCTTTTCTCCCCGGTGACCCCGATACGAGAATCAGAAACGAGGTACAGGCCGTTTCAAAGCACGCCGCGCGTTACTCTCAACCGATTCTTCACGCTCATTTTCCTTTGATAAATTTTACTTTCGCATCGTTCCGCGAGGAATCGCGACGCGTCGTATCGATAGCGACAGAACAACGCGTTCGTCCGATCTAGGAATAGCGTCGGATGCTTTGAAACGGTCGGTATCTTCTTTTCATGAGGCAGGAAACGAGTTGTTTGAGAAGCTTGTTTGCAGAGACGCTCTGCGAGTTGCTCGCGATGATACACAGCGGAGACTAATAGATTTCCCATTTCGATAAGCGGCGCGATAATGTATTATCAAAGAGGCGGGATTTCGCCACGGTCGCGCTTGTGTTCTCCAAGTCGTACGCGTTCCACAGTCGAGCGATAGCATCGTCGAGAGCATCGTAAAAAATTCATTGTTGGTCATTCGAGAACGATGTTCGAGGCACGAGCTATCGAGGTGGCGTTTTCAAGGTCGTTTGAACGGGACGGAGCATGTTTCGATTAGAGGCAGATCGTTTGACTGTACGATTGGCGATTATCTTGGACGTTGTCAGAGGTTAACGAGGCGGTCAGCGTTTAATTATATTGCGAGACGTTCACCGAATAATTGTGAAAATCTGGGACAAAAGGCGACGACGCGCGGACACGCTGCGAGTCTCCGTTCAGTTTTCGTGGAAATCGGTTATGCCTTGATCTTGCGATCGCGAAAACTCGGGGATCGGTCACGTGCAGATAAGAGCAGCCAATGCCGGACGTAGGCGGGAACAGCGTGGAAGCCAAAAATGAAGTATTCGTTAAATACTGGATCAGTGAGAATTGCACAGGTTCGATGTTTGTCTCGTTTCCTCGAGTTTTGCTAGATTTCGAAACACGAACGATCGGGTGAGATTGCATGGAATTGAACGGGGAAACGAATAGAAAGCGAGGGAAATTATTTAAGAATCTTTTAATCTTTCAGAACGTCGGATCATCGGCACGTTGATCTCGGCCCTGCCGGAGCAGTTAAAGTCGATACTCACGGAAACCGAAGTCGAGCAATTCGCGTCGAGAATTTACTCGAAGCTCGTGTCGGACGGCATCATCGGGTCGATTACCATCGAAAGCGTCGCACGGAACAAGGAATTCCCAGTAAGACGTGTATTTCGTATTCTCTCATCGTCCGACATCGCGTTCTCTCGCGAACGCGGTTCAACGAACGTGTAACTTGTTTCAGGAAGACCAGACTCAGTGCAAAGACACACCGTCTATATCTCTTAGTTTAACTTCCGAGGAAGTTTCGTTGAAAGACCGACGGGACTCGGAGAAGGAATCGCTGAGGCGGGAACTCGAACGACTTCGAGAACTCGCGAAAAATGTGGACAGAAGCACTCAAGGTAAATCCACGCAAACATCTCCTACGGCAGTTCTTCCGGAAGGAAGTACCGAAGAGTTGCCCAAAGGCAGAAGTTCTGGAACATTCTGTTCGCCTCTCGAGAGGCACATCGTTCAGGATGCGACCTCTCAAGAGCAGTCTTCAAGCGCCACTTCCACGACATCAGCTGCAAGTGGTCCGAAGGACGCGCAAGGTGTTGGAAACGACGCGGCACAGGGTCGAGTTAGTCGATTATCATTGACCCTAACTTCGCCTGTCGCGCCACTCCCGCAACTAGTCTCTTCCCCACCTGCCTTCTCCACTGCCCCACCCCCACCGCCACCTCCACCTCCGCCGCCACCCTCGCCGTTCTTAGACTATCGTTCCCTAAACAACGCGGCCGCGGTGTCTCAGCCGTCGTTTTCCATACCACCACCGCCGCCGTTACCGGCGTGTCCCACCCCGACGCAATCCTTTTCCTCGCAGCGAACCATAACTTCCTTTCCACCTGTGCCACCGCCACCTCCGCCACCTCCGTTACCACCGCCGATTTTACAGCCGATGACAGGAGAGTTACAAGTAGCACCACCTGCACCTCCTCCGCCGCCACCGCCTCCGTCCCCTGCGCCATCGATCGGCAGACACATAGATTCTATCCCGCCACCGCCTCCGCCACCACCTCCGCCACCACTGCTGTCGCAGACCTCTCTCTTCAACTCCATACCCCCGCCGCCTCCGCCGCCCCCGCCTCAACCTTCGCTTCTATCCGCGACGTCTTCCATCGGGGCGCTACACTCCAGTTCTTCCATTCCTCCACCCCCGCCGCCGCCACCTCCGCCTCCGACACCTTCCATCGGCGTGCTAACCGGAGGACCACCAGCTCCGCCACCTCCACCGCCGCCACCAACGCCTCTGATCGGCGTACCACCGCCTCCGCCTCCGCCACCCTCCATGGGAGGAACACTAGGTGGTCCACCGCCTCCGCCGCCACCGCCGTCTATGGGCATACCCGGAGGTCCTCCTCCACCCCCGCCACCACCAGGTGTTCTTCCGCCAGGAGGAAGCCACGGACCAACACCGGGACCTTGTCCTTTACCTGCACCTCCGATCGGAGGTTGGAACCCAGCTAGCAGAGCGTGTGAGTAACAGAACAGAACTTGCCTGCGCGACACACTGGTGATTCCGCGATGATCAGAACGATCTTCCTTGTTCAGGTATGAGAAAGGAGGCGCTCTGCCCAGATGTTCCTATGAAACCGCTGTATTGGACCAGGATTTTGGTACCGGTAGTACCAACAGAACGTGGTTCCGTCGACGTTACAGACTCTCCCGCGCAGGTAATTTTTTGATATAGAACGGAAAAGAACAAGTACGATATTGTCGCGTGTCTGTTTCGTAGATTCCGTTATGGTTGGAGCTAGAGGAAGAGAAAAATCTGGACATGAAAGAGTTCGCCGGTCTGTTCTCCCGTCAAGTGACCGCCAGAAAACCGGTCAAAAAAGCGGACGAGACTACGAAACCGTCTAAGATACAGCCAGCTAAAATCCTCGACTCGAAACGATCCAGGACCGTAGGTATTCTAGAGAAGAGTTTGCATGTAGACTTCTGCGAGGTTGAGAATGCCGTTTACAATTTGGATACCAGCGTAGTTAATCTGGAGGCGTTGCAGCAGATATACGAAATCGTAGGTATTTAAGAATCGCGAAGAGATCTCCTCGTTTGGAACGAATCGTGGAAAATGTGATTTTCTTCGCAGAGGCCAACTCAGAAGGAACTGGAAGAGATAAAGCTTTTCGAGGAAAGCAACCCAGACGTTCCGTTGGATCGACCAGAAATTTTCCTCAAGAAACTCTCCGGTATCAATCATTTCTCGGAGAGGATAGCGTGCCTAATGTTTCAAGCTGAGTTCCAAGACGCGATCTCAATAGTCTCGTCGAAATTAACTAATTTACGAAGCACCTGCGACTTTTTACGAAACTCCAGTTCTCTGAAGAAAGTGATGGCGTTGATCCTCACGCTCGGTAACTACATGAACGGCGGGAACAGGACGCGGGGTCAGGCTGACGGGTTCGGTCTGGAGATTTTAGGAAAGTTGAGGGACGTGAAGTCGAACGTACCCGGGATCACCTTGCTCCAATACGTCGTCAGGGCGAGACTAGCTCAAGAGAAGGATCACAACTTCGAAGAACCTTTGCCCTTGCCGGTTCCGGAACCGGCAGACATGGAGGCGGCGTCCACGATCAATTTCGAATATCTCTCCGGCGAGTTGGAGAGATTAAAGAAGGAGCTTCAGGGTAAATATCCGTCAGACGCGTACGTCTTTCTTCTTTCTTAAATCCCACACGCTGACGTGACTCTTTCTCCTTTCGTCTCGTAGTTTGTACCGAAAAGTGCAATATCGTCGTGCAAGCGGATCCCGAGTCGTCCGGCCCGTTCGAAGAGAAGATGAACTCGTTCTTCCGCGAAGCGGCAACGGAACTAGCGAACGAGCAGGAGGCTATGGTCGAAGCGAAGAATAAATTCAAGGCTGTGATGCAATTCTACCAGTATACGCCCAAAGGAACGAACCTAGACGCGGCTGATCCGAACGCGTTCTTTATCCTCTGGCTAGGTTTCTGTCAGGACTTCAAAGTACATCATTCATCATATTTTATTCGCCCGAATTTCCTGATATTTATATACTGGGTTTCGTAGGATATCTGGAAGAAGGAGCAACAACGAATACGAAAAGAAAGAATGGAGGAGATGAGAAAGAAATTTGGAAATAAAAACAAGGTGGAAAAGCTAAAACTAAGCGCTACAGGATTGAAAGCCCGGCTTCAGAAACTCTCACGAAAGTAAATTTAGTCGTTGATCTATTATAACGAGCCTTATAACGAGTCGAACGAATAGAGCAGTCTTCGAGCGAGGATAGTCTGGCTGTCGCGAGTGAAGACAGTTCTTTGGATAGATCGTCCGTTCCGTTCGGTCCGTCCTACCACTTTACGGCACTAATTTCGTTAAACCTAAACGAAGCGATGATTATCGTCGCGTAGATAAGTTCGTTCATATGAATTCGTTACTATTGTACATAGATTTGTTGTTAAGTTTGCGTATTAATTTGTAAATACGACTTGTTCCGCGAATGAAAAATTCGAATTATTATAATAAACGATACTTTTTACATGACTTCTCTATCCTCTGTCTCTTTCTACAAGGAAATCTAGTTCGGATGGAAAGGAAGTTTGTGTTGGTTTCGTTATTTTTCTCAATATACTAAAGTCTTTTCTTATTTTTTTTTTTTTTTTTTTTTTTTTTTNTGGTGTCAAATGCGTGTGCGTTTGCGTATATTTTTTTCCACTGCAATTAGTAGCGACGATACAGAACCTTCAAGTAAAGCGAAAACAGAGATTAACATTTAAGAATAGTTAATAGATTAATCGCATCATCGTACGAATCGTGCTATCTCGCGCGTTAATTATCGCATCCTAAAACGTAAAAAAAGAGGAAGAAAAAGAGGGGGAAAACGCTCGGAAATGCCTTTCGCAAAATAGATATACATCATTTATAAAGCCCGACAAGTATAAACGGGTTTCTGCCGTTTTTTTTTGCTTTTTCTTTTTCTTGGACAAAGCGGCTATAATTTTTTCCACATTAAACGCGTTCTCCGTTCGCTTGGCCGACACTTTCAAGGGCCCTTCCGGTTCATCCGTGCGTCGGTGCACTTCGGTAGGCAGGTACGATTCGCGCAGAAGCGGTTTACGGCGATAGACCTAAGGCAATCGTTGCGTGTAGCGTAATTTGTGTCTTTTTCTTTAGGAAATTGTCTTATTCGCGGAGTGGTTCCCGGCGCGACACCGACCCAGAGATTCGAGCAGTATGTACATATACGTTCGCGTCTATTTCCTCCTGATTTCTCATTTCAGTTTCGTTGCTCTTCCCGTAGGGCCCCCTTTCTCCATCAGTAAACGAGAGACAGAGAGAAACTAATTAAAAAGAGAAATAAAAACACGATGATCGAAAAAGAAAGGACGAAACAACGGAAAGAAGAAAAAAAAAGTCGACCGAATGAATTAAAGTCAGCGACGCGGGATTAGGCGTACGCCGTATCGTCGAATTCCGTAATTCGTAAATACGCATACACCGCGGCGACGAATGTTTTCTCCTCGAACATGAAACGTTACTCGTGTGTTACGACCGGTAAAAACCTAGTCCTATAGATAACGTAAAATTACAATTACATTAATAATAGCCGTTATCGCTATATTCTCGGTAAAGAAAACTTATTACGAAAGAGTTAATCGATAGGTTCGGCCGCGGAACGAACGTCCGACTCGTACGTAGCGACCTCTTTACGTACGCAATCGTTACGTTCGCTTCCGCGATAATTTTTCTCTTTGGACCGCTTTGCAATCGCGTCCGTTTATCAGCTCCTCGCGCTTCTATGCGTTTCATTCTTTTTTTTTCCTTTTTTCTTTTTTTTTCCTTTTTACAAAATACTTCGATAGTGTTAAGCTCTTTCACTCGATTCGGACGTCCCCGAGAGAAGCAGCCTCGACGCAACGACCATTACTAGCCACGAAACGAACAATCGCGTTAATTATCCGAAGCAGCGGGAAAGCTAGCAACGACACGGGCAGCTCCCTCGGGCGGCGGCCCCGTGCTCGAATCGTTATTATATATTAGAATATCCTAAGCGTCGACGGATCGTCGATTCGATCGCCGACCGTCACGGTTTCGAGAACTGTTTGGCCTTTCAGTGACTACGATGACATTTCGGTGACTACAATCGGAATGGCGCTCGTTGATCGATCGGCGTTGGTTTGCCTTTTCGCTGGCTGGCCGGTGTCGTCGATACCGAGGTGTCCGAGGCGCCCGACGGTTTCCTCGACAGCTTCAGAGATGGCGGCAGTGGTGTGCTCGATCCGCTGGATGGTGTCCTTGTTCTATGGAAAAATCAGCAATGAGCGTTACACGTGGGTTCTTATGGTTGACATCGAGCACGATCGGTTCGATAATCGAAGTCGTTTCAAACGATCGATCTCGTGTGAACGAAAAGTACGCAGCCTGGTCGTATAGGGTGCGTGTCGAGATACTGGCTATAATATGCCCGTCCAGGTTTCTTTCCGCACGGTTCGCGTGATTACAACGGACACAAGCGACAAACCAAAGTACGTGTAAACCGAGTAAAACCGAAACGATCATTACCTAGCTTGTTTAACGGCCGACGAAGTGTTAGTTGCTGAATTTGTATACATCGAGCTGCTCCTATGGTGTTAGAAAACAAATACGACACTGGATTATTAAACAGATCAGAAGCGGTGCACGGTTAAACATGGCCGTTAATGAGGCGAAGCTGTAACACCAGACCTGGCGCTAATTGCACGAGCAACGAGGGCAAACGCGTCGAAATTCCCACGTTTGCCATCGATGCTACGCGACCGTTCGTCCAATACGCAATCGCTCATCGTCAAATAACTGATCTTTTCGCTGAACGAGTGCATTCATTGGGAAGCATCGCGTATGTTACCGCAAAGCTCGTTTCTAATATGAAAATAATAGCAAAGTAACGTAACAAATCTTAAACAAAGGACAGAACGAAAATACGATACTCGAGTGTACATGCAAATGACACACAGTGCAAAGAGAAATAAAAAGACGAGACAGTTTGTGTTAATAAGAGCGGGAAAGAGTTCGGCCATACCCGGTAGAATCGGTAGAAACCGTCGAGTGGTTGCTTTGCGTAGAATGAGTGGAAATATTGCTGGTCGTTGATTGTGGGGATTTTATATCCGAGCCCACATACACGGGAATCCTTGAGCGGCTAAACCATCACCATCCAATTAATCAGTTTAATCAAGCGTCACACGAATACCTATCCCGCGTCTCTTTCGGCATTTTCAACCGGTGTACAAACACTTTTTTTTCTTTTTCTTTTCCCTTTAGTAAACCGGGGACCAATGCTGGAGCAATTAAAAACCGAGGGAACCCCGAAAACTCGAACGTAAAAGAAAAATAACGAAATCACCTCCACCACTGCCGCGAGCATTGACTGTGTATGACAGAAATATGAATTTGGAAGAGCGGTTAGATGATTCGAGGCACATTGCACCGTAAGTAAACGATCCACCATGACAGTAGCGTTATGTACCACGTGATAGATGAAGCTAAAGCCAATCGCCAATTTTGATTGCCGATTCGATAATCGTTAATTTAGTTTACCTGATCGGTGTGCCGACACCAGTCAGGGTTGGAATGCTCGAAGCTCTATGGATTGTGCCAAACCTAAAAAAATGTTATTAACCAAATTTATGTTAATCGTCGTTAACTGACACGTGAGAACCGAATGGTTAATAGGCATGGTTCTAATATCGCGTTTTTCTTTCTTTTTAGATCGCCTGGCGAATTCCCTTCGATACGAGAAACGGACGATAAAAAGACAACGGAAAAAAAAGAACAAAAATAAAAGGGAAGGAAACAAAAAAAAAAAAGAAAAGAAAAACAAAACGATAAGGGTGATCAAAATGCCGGGAGAATGAACATCGTATCCTGCACACGACACGTCGATCAACATCATTCCAGGATCACGATACATACGATCGTCGTTAATATCTCTACCACGAACTGACGATGCGACAAAATCATCTAGATTCGACAAGATGCGAGTTAGTTGTTCGCAGGTAATTTTCATGTCTCTTTCTCGGATGAACACACGAGGGAGACAGGAGATATCGGTACGAACCTCGCTGGAACACCACTGGCAGGGCTAACCAGGCCCGTGGGTGTTCGGGGTCGTGAACTCGAGCCGTTCACCGGCGTTCCCAATCGCTTTCCTGAAACGCTATTATGCCTGCTGGAGGTGGGAGTGTTTCCCGTCGTGCTCACCGCCGTTCTGCGTGGAATACGGCTCAAATTGGTCGAATCGTCTAAAAGCGTAAGAGAAGGTTCACAAATATCTCGACGTGTAACTTATTTTATGTTTTTCCAGATATCCTTACCGGTGCTATCCAACGACTGCGTGGAACCATAGCGACTCGGTGGTTTGCTTCCTTGCCTGGAGGCGGGTCTACTTCCAGGTCTGCTGGTTGGTCTAGATGTCGGTCTCGAAGTTGGTCTACTCGATGGTCGACTGCCACCTAGAATAAAACTCGGTATTAGACGATTACAGTATCTAGAATTCTGACGCGAATTTTGTTTTCTAAAAGAAACGAGTAAAAGAATTTATAAGTTATAATATTTGTAGAATGTTTTACCTGGTGTCATGGTGCTTCTGTAAGGCGTACTGGTCTTCCTGGCGGAGCCAATCTTGAAGGAACTCTCGTTGTCGCTGAGGCTGTCCGGCGTGCCAGCGCTCAGCGAGGAGCGCGAGGCTCGCGATTGTCCCATGGGAACGCTTCGCGCGCTGCGTTCCCTCACCTACGCGACAGAAAGCTCAGCTAGGGTAAATGAACACGGACGGGAAACGGTACAGAAAGATGCGTTCTACCAGAGGAGGCAAGTACGCGGTAGAAACAGAGAGACAAACAAACAGATAGACAAACAGCGAGAATTGTTTGAACCGGTCGACGCGCGAGTGCGACGCGTCGATGCTGTTAGTTGAAGCGATACGTGTCGAATCTCGCGGCGGAAGGAAGCGGTATCCAACTACGAACAATGTCAATAACTCTTTTCCAATAACTACGAATTTCCTTCTGCCGCGTGATTCCGTATTGACGATATCGCGTAGAAACCTGGTCGTTTCTTTCCGCGGTGCTGCTCGGTCGTTCGTTTACAACCTTTCAACGCCACCGTTGCGAACTAGAAACCGATCGATCGATCGAAGGAAGAAGAATAGAAAAAACAAAAAAAGAGACCAGTGAAAAAAAAGAGACCACCGTGGTAGCTCGACAGAGATAGAGAGCGACTTTTACGTCTAACGAAAAAGAGATCCATGCAAACTTACCAGAGGAAGTTGGGACAGATAGAGTAGCTTATGGTGATTCGAAGTATCTCCGATCAACGCCACTATGCACGCACCAATACAGCAATACAGGAGATCGTTATGCACATATCGATACAGTAGTTCACCGTATCCGCGAACCGCGTCTCGCGTGAAAAAATTTCGTTCTGCAACGTTCAGCACCCTCGACACGTTCAAGTCTTACAGGATGCCGTAAAAGATCTCCATACGAATTTCTTTGGATTCTCTACATTTCCGTAAGAAATGTCGAGGATACTGATCGTCCAGGACGAGCTGGAAAAGTTCCCGGTTCGTCCTATCAGGGAGGGGAGATCGTTCAGAGGCATCCAATTTGAGAAATCAGTCACGGCAAATCAGGCTGACGAACGTGGAAACGAAAGAGAGAGATATATATATAGATAGAAAAAGAGAGTAAAACCCCGACAGCTACTGCGGAACTAAAAACGAAATGCGTTTTACGCGTTCAGTGAGACTCGAGATACATGCGCTGCTCTTTTCGAGTATCTTCCCGCGAATCGACGTACCTAGAAACCGTGAGGAACACGGCCGTCGAGCTAAACTACCAGTTCTACCGCATGCACAGATGATCCTCGTTAAAGCTACGATGCCATGAGTCGAAATGGATATCTCGCCGCGTTTACGTACGCGCGCATCGTCACGAGAATCGAACGTACGATACTGCGGGAATGCTGAGGGCAGCGGCAGCGACAGCAGCAGCAAAATAAAAAAAAAAAAAGAAAAAGAAAGAAAAATAGAGACGAACGTAAGAGTAAACAGAAGTCGAGATCGAGAAATTGGTACGGGGATCGCCGAGATCGGTACGATTATTGCCGGGCGTTGAGATCGTGAACAACGAGACGTTCCAATCGGTCGTCACACGATGTCGGGGAACGTGGTAAGCGCACTCGAGGGAGACAAATCACTATCACCCAAAAATAAAGAAAGGCACAACAAAAGAAAACGAAAAAAAAAGAGGAGAGAAAAAAAAAACAGAAACGATGAGGAATACGATAGAAATAAATAAGACTGTTAATCAATTGTATCGGGTAATACAATGTGTGTCACACACCATCGACAGCAGAAATTAAAAGAAGTAGACAGAGTTTTCTTATTTACCCAATGATAAGAGGGGGCGTGCATGTGGAGGGGATACGAGCACGGGAGATCCTCCTTTTGCCTCAAACTCTCAAAAATCGGCGTCAGCTGGTTCATAAACTCCTCCGCTACACCATAAACGAAAAGTTTAGGAATACTCCGGTCGTATCTGGCGGGAGCACCGTCTTCACGCGTTTGTCCGCCGATCCAACGAACACTCGAGCTTCCGATCGATCCTTCGCGAACTCTTTCCACGACTCTCTTTTTGCAATTCCATCGCGGTATCTTAGACGTGTCCGTCGATCGAAAGCTCCGTGTGCTCGTTTCGTCGCGTGAACAGGTCACTCGGATGTGTCGAGGAGAGAGTGTCGCTCGAATCAACGACCACGTCTGGCACAACGTGCAGACTCTCGACAGAGATAGAGAGACAGTGAGGAAAGAAACTGTAGAATTGAAAAAAAAAAACAGAAGAAAAAAAAGAGAAAAAAAATAAGAAACAGAATCTCGTGAAATCGCATCTCCTGAGGTGAGGTACTCTGTATTCCCTCGGCGGAATGAAGCGCCAAGGACTGTTTCGATTCACGGCACGATCCGTCGAATCCCGATTTCGAAGGCGCATCAGCGTGTGGCTAGGGCCAGGACATTTCGGGGGACTTGGTGGGCTGAAAACCGAAAGGGAGCTCGGAGTAGGGCCGAATGAGGGAGAGGGATGACTGAAAGCGACTACCTCGAGGTGCGTGGCTGGGCTATAAAAGGTAGCTCTATGTGCGACGATTGCTACCGTTTCGAAAGCTGGCATGCTGACATGCGAGGATAAAAAAAATAAGTCCAGAGGATTGGAGAGAAAAAAAAAAGAACATAGTCCCTGATTTCCTTGGTCAGGTTGCTTGGTACTTACCTAAGTGAAAATTGGGATTCGTGGCTCGAACGAGCTAGGCAAAAGACCAGAGAGAAAGAGGACCGGCAAAGCCAAGACAAGTCAAGAGACAGAGAGACGACAGGGAGGATCTACGATGCGTGCGATCGTTCCGATCGATATCGAACCAAGGAAACTCCGACAACGTCATTCCTCGTGGAGCATCGATCGGCTTTCAGGCGGCTGAACGGATCAACGAACGATCCAGCGGTCCAGTTTGCATATATTTACTCAAACCACCCGCCATGGGGTGACTCGAGCACGCGACTCGATGGAGAGAAAGAGATATACGAGTATTAGGCCTCGTTCCCGCAGGTATCCGGTGCACCGATACCGACGCAATTAACCAAGGTGCACCACCGGTTAGCGTTTTCGTAATTACCATAATTAACACGCGAAGATATTCATTGCCTCGACACGTGTGTTACTCGCGGCTCTCGCATACCTACGCGAACGAGGCCTTAAGGGTTCCCGGGTCGATCCTGGACCACGATTCCGAGGATTTGGGAATCGCGACCTGGAGGATCGACCGAGGGAACGAGAGAATGGTGACACACACGTTACCTTGGTGATGGGTCCGGCATTCGCGGATGAGATTTGCGTACGCTGCAGCGTCGAGGTCGGGCTCGGCTTCGATCTGAACGCAGTCATTGTCTGGCTGACGCCGTCCGCCAATATGAATTGCTCTCGCAGCTCGATATTCGTTCTTCCCTTGGCTACAGTGTGTTGCGTGCACGCAAGTTAGAAGGAAGGCGTTACAGGACATGTATCGCAGGGTGTCGAAAAGGGGGCGCGGGGCCAAAGTACAAAGAGTAGTTTCGTTTTGTTTTTACATAGACAGAGAGATAGACAGAGAGAAAGAAAGAGAGATAGAGAAACAGAGAGGGTAGAGAAACAGGTAACGATATGTATATGTATATATATAGAGAGAGAGCGGATAATTAACGGGTAGCCGAGAAATAGTAGAGGAAACATAGTATACAAATCAGAGCGATCAAAGATATACAAGAGTAGGTGAAGCGATCAGATATACGCAGGTAGGGAGGCAGTTACAGCGGCGTTATCGAATAATCATGCGCGTTATCAACAGCGATAGATCAAGGAGCCGGTTTAGTCGAGAGTTTCATCGTAGAGGGGTGTCGGTGGTGTCGTGCAGAGAGAAAGTTGGAGCAGAGATAGAGATTAGTAGAGAACGTATATATTAGGTTGTTGTAGCGGTAACAGCGGGGGTAAACAGAGTAAGTAGCGACAGTAGCAGTAGTAGTAACAGTTGAGAGGCGATGATAGCGGCGCACGCGGTATGTTCATGTGCGAGTGTACGGTGGAACAAAAAAGAAAAAAAAGTACAGTGTATTATAGATTATTCGTCCGACGATAGTCGAGGGGTTTCAATGATAGGGGGGACATCTGGATATCTCGTCGATTGCGATTGATATCGTTAAGCATCGAGACGTTAACCGCTTTGATTTGGCACGCTGATCTAATCACGGTTCCCCGTTAATTACGCTGTCAAAGAGAGAGAGAGAGAGAAAAAAAAAAATTCCAACGACGCGGGGACGGCATGCGAACCGCGTCGACGTCGAATGTCAACCGTCTAATTAATTTCGAGGCACTGGCAAAGTTGCTTTATTTATCCGCGAAGGAAACACGATTAAAGACGCGTTGAGTTTCGACGACGGCGCCGAGGTGGGGGGATTAAACGAGACGTTTCGATACACACGGGGGGTCCTTGTCGGCTCGAGAAAAAGTGAGAGAGAGAAAAAGGTATCCGATAAACGGATTTCAACGTTCCGTGGTGTAATGACAGGGGGAAATGATCGAGAAAGGTAAAACGGTACTAATTCTGAGGTAAACGCGAGATCTAGACGGATGCGATTCAAGACCCACTGTTAGAACGGTTTGAAATCAGAGCATCGTGTTGCATGCCAGTTTGCACACACACGCGACAATTTCTGCACGACAAACAGTCGCGGTAACGAGATAAAGTACACAACAAGACTCGAACTCGTTGCGAGGAAGCAAACGTATGTACACGAACAAGACACGTACCATGCAGGATAGACGAAAACGTTCATTTCGTGGTCAGTACGAGCCCGAGACGCATCTCTGTGAATTATCAATACTGTTTCTCAGCGAATTTGAAAAAAAAAGCGTTGGAAAAAAAAGTTGGAGCTCCTCTCCTAGGGAGAGAAGCAACGTACGGACCACGAATTGCAATTATTCCCATATAAAAAGATTCTCACCGAGCGGACACCAACCCTCATGTTGTTCCGGTTTGTTAGGGTCCGGTATCGGCATTAGAAAAACTTGACGAGTTAATTACGATTTGAGGAGTTTAGTTGGTCCGTTTTCTATTTTATTTTATTATCTTTTTCTTCTTTTTTATGTAAAGTGGATGAATGCATGCAATATCGAATAAACTCGATGCGTAATTAAAAATGTACACGTAATAACGTCGAAAAGATACGTCGACAAAACTGTGCGTAATAAAAAATGAGATGTTTCAAAAATGGAACAAGATGGAACATTTGTTATTTCGTTGATCGAAGGGTAAAGGGGGGAGAGAGAGAGATAGATTGGCAGAGGATGATTCGGTTGACGTTAGTAACGTACTAATGACAAGCGATACGAGACTCCTAAAGTACCAAGATACGCTATGATCGCTATGGTAGTCAACCGAACGATCGTGTTCCACGAACTTTGTTTTGGCAGAACATAATAGAACAGAACAGCTAACCAGCAAATATCGTAACGGCGAAAAGGAAGATAGAAAACTGAACGTTAAGGTAACGCTAAAGTAATTCGTGGAACGAAGATCCGTTGGTGGTGGTTAGTGTTCAAGCTGAAATGAAAACCTAGCGAGTATACAGGTATTATAGATGTTACGCGAGGCGGAGGTCGCAAGTAACGAGCACACGCTTTCTTCTTCTGCTCATGTATACCGTGTTAAAAAACTCGTCTAGAGTCGGTTAATGATTAGTCACGCTCACACTTTGTACCTCAGGAGCTGAGATCGTACACGTATACTAAATGTAGATGAATACATAGCATAAAAAAAAGAGAAGAATGCGACACAATGAAGAGAAAATGAATGATCGCGCGGGAAGAGTCGATGAGGATTCGTTAGTGAGACAATTCGATGAATGAAATCTTTTTCGGGCACAACTGTTACGCGGTTCTTTCTTTTTTTTACTTTCGGCCAAAAGATGCGTACGCGAAGAAATTATTTATTCTCTCGAGGCAGCGGAAAGCGACCGAGTTCGATTCTTTTCTTCTTTTCCTTCGGCTCGCGCCAATTCACCGCGTAGGAATACGAGAAACGCAAACGACAAAACTCAAGGTAAGAAGCATACAACGTTAGTCAACGTATCCCAAACAAACAAAAGGCAATCAATTCGACATCACACGTGTCTGGTCGATTTAAAAAAAACATAAACGCGTTTAGCTGCCTCTTTGGATGGGGACAAGGGGTCTGGGAAACGGTGAAATTTCGTTTTTGACCAAGAACCGTTCTATTTATGTCGCGTTCAAAGGCAAACAGGGACGAAACGGAACGGTCGGAGGAAAGTTTGAAAAGTTCTGTTTGTAAAGATTCGTTGTTATAGCAAAAAAAGTCATTCAAAGTTGGACTAAACCCGAACTCATCGATTCCGACGGTATAACAATTCGGCGGTAACGGAGTAGAGAAAAAGAGAAATAGAAAAAGTAAATGGGAAAAACACTCACCGCGGCAAGGATCATTTTTTAATAGAAATTCGTCCAAGGCTACCCATCCACCACCGACTCGTACCATCACGGTCGATCGTAGAATTCGTACTAATCGTAATTTTTGACTGTCGCCAAACTGGAAAACGGGCAAATGTTTCAATTAAGATTTCATGGACAAAGTCAACGAGATAAAAAAAAAAACCGTGAAGTATGTACCCTATATTTCCCTTCGCCAACTTGGAACACGCGGAACTTCTGACGACAAGTGCAGAGCATCACCAGTCGTTTCACCTCGTCGTGGATCTTGTCGGTGTCATTGTAAGTCCTACGTTCCTCCCAGTCTGGTCTCAAGGCTGCGATGAACTCCTTCCAGTCTATCAGTCCTTCGCCATGGCGGTCGAACAGGTCCGCGACTGCTCCCATTTCCAACCGCGACGTCTCGAATTCTACGAAGATAAATAAAATCGATGACATTCAACTCCCTGAAGCTTGTTTACAAATGTGACGAAAGAAGGCCACGCACTGGTGTTCATTATTCCCTGAATGAAGTCTTCGCGAGGAATCAAACCGTCGTTGTTCTTGTCCATCTTCCTGAAGAGATCCGTCAGCCGGGACTTCTTGTGGTTCATGAATTTCAGGAACTGGTAATGGGATAATCATACCGATTAATTCCGACGAATAAAAGAGAATCGAATGCGACGACTCGGTCCGCTTACCCTCTTACGCCAATCCTCCCAGCTGAAGTTTGCGACACGGTCCAATTCCTGAATGTAATTATACTTATCCTGCAAGCGACGTTGACGCTCCCATGCCAGCATCCACACGTGTCTCCACCTGTCCCACAGCAGTTTCACCCTCGGGCTACGGAACTCCGGCTCGGCGCCTTTGCTATAGACGGAAACGAAATTGTATTAGTACCGTAATTCCTGCTCGTGGTTAAAAGTTACACGAATAAAGCGTGAGAAGCGAATGAAGTTTGTGAATAATGAAATAAACCACCAAAAAATCGACCTTAATAAACCACCGTGATTATTCCTCGGAACTGAACAGAAGCAAGAAGAGAAATGAGCAGAGAATTCGAAAGAAAGAGCGGAGTAGATAGAAGAGTAATGGACGAGAGACAGAGAGACTCGTTAGTCAAGAACAGAATCGATTTGAACCGGCAAAGCTGGAAAGAAACGAAGAGAGATAAATGGAGAAATGTGTTAGGGGGGTGAAAGCAATGTCGGGGCGATTATAAAGAATGGAAGTATGGCTGGGCGTGACGAACCTTCCTTTAGGTGGGAACCGTGGGCCGATGTGCGGCAATGAATCGGGTGTTCTCTCACGGCCTGGGCTGGCTCGGCTAAACAGGAACATGCGTCACATCACTCGACACTTCTCTAACGGATACTCTCGCGTGGCAGAACTCTCGGTTACGTGAACCGATCGATCCTCTAAGTTTCCTCACAGGACAAGCAAACGGGGCAAAAGAGACAGGAGGAGAATAGGCCACGTGGAACCATTACTCGGACTGATTTGAACAACGAAATAAGGAAACGTTAGCTCGATAACTCTTGTCTATAAATACAGCGGCCTATTCTCCGTGTTCAAAGAACGTACGCCATGGATGCGCTGCGAGTGTTCGTACTTGTTTCCTCGGATTCAAAGATACGCTTCTATCACATACCATGCTGCTACTATCCAACGAACCGATCAATCAGACTTCGACAACCCGTTTTACTCGTGAACGCACCTTTCTGACGGTTCCAGCTGTCCTCGTAGACGTCCGTTCTTGATCGTTATTTTCAAATCGTTATTCGAAACGCACACAAAAGAGATAGAGAAAAAAAAAGGAAAAATAAAAAAATAAAAAAAAAAACAAGAGATATAGTATAACTTGGACAAGAATACAAAACGCAACACATGCACGGGCAAGTGTAATCTCCAAACGACAAAGCGTACGCAAACGAAAACGAACGGAAAAGAGAGAGTACGGTTTAGTTATTGAAATCAATATATCGAGAAGCGGATAGGCGAGTATCTTTCACTTCGTCTACCTCGAACGAACGATGACTTTCGACGAGCGCGATCCTTGGCGATCTTGATGTTTGAACTTGCTAAAAGGACAGGGACGAAATAAAGAGGAGGAAGAAGGAATGTGAACGTACGTTGGCGCAGGCGACTTAGCCTTCGATATCTTCTTCGTGTCTTTCACGGGTTTGATCTGTCTGGCCTTGCAAACGCGGTCCACCTCGTTCTGTCTGCGGCTGGTGTTCTCCATGAATTCTCTATGGTCCGCGATCAGCATTTCCAGAGTAGCTTTGTCGTCCGGTAGTGGCTCCGCCTCTAGGGCGTTCAGGGTGTTCTCTAAACCTTCCAACCACGACAACAACTCCTCCAGGAGATTATCGAGATCCTAAAAAATGAAAGGAATAATAAACAAAACTCTTAAAGTTCGGGTGTATCGAGAAATAGAGAAATACCTGGAGTCCTTGCATGTGATTTTCCAGTCTCTGATTCCTCTGCTGCGCCCAAGTAGCAACCTCCTCCCATCTCGATTGGATGATCGTGATCCAATGTTTGATAACCAGAGCTCCATCGGGGTGTGCCTTCGCAAGGATCGTGTGAGCCAATTCCAACGTCTGATCTTTCTCCACCTCCTTGGTACGCAACTCGCGTAAGAACTTCTCGTGCTCCATCAGTTGATTCCTGCTCTCCTGTTCGTCTTCCGGCAACTGTCCAGCGAATCTCAGCTTCATCTCGGCGTCGCTTAGCCACTCGAGAAGCACGTGCACTGCCTTGTGCAGTCGTTCAGCCTCTTTCAGGGCTTCCTCGAGTCGTTCGGTCTTGTCGGAGGACAATCTGGTCACCGTGTCCCAAAGGTTATTCAACTCGGCGAGCTGCGATCCGATGTCAGAGGCATCGTCCGGTGGCGATTTACCGAGAAGCTCGCGACCCGTTTTCATTACAGACTCCATCTGAGAGGCTCTGGACTGAAGATCCTTCTCGAAGGTCTTGTGTTGCTCCACCAAGTTCATCACGGTGTCAAGATCGCCGTGAAGCGGCCCGGTATTCGCCAGCTGCTTCTCGGACTTACTCAACCATTCTAACAATGCCTGGATAGCGTCCTTGAACTGTCCAGAGAACAGCAGAGCCTCCTCGAGCTTCCTCTGCCTGTCAACGCACTTGCCACAGATAGTGGTCCACTTGTTCTTCAATTCGTTCAGCAGTTCCTTCAGAGCAAACTCGTCGCTCTTCGGCGCTTTGTCCTTCAACGATTTCCCGTTCTTCATGGTGGTGTCGTAGGTGCCTTGTTTCGCGCTGAGCGCCTTCTGTAGCTCGCGATGCTTGTTCAGCCTGGCCTTGATCTTCTCCGGGTCGTTCCCTCCGAGGCCACCGTCTCCGGCAACCTCGTCCAATGTTCTCTCCGTTTCGTCCAGCCAGTTCATCAGATTGGACCAGGCGTCGTGGAATTCTCTGGCTTCTTTGTACCCATGATCCAGAGCCCTTGTTCTCTCCGCGGACTTAGAGACTACCCGTTCCCACCTGTGTTGCACGCTTATCAGCAAGTTCTTGATCAGAATCACGTCCTGCTTCTGCGAGAAATATTTCAAATGCGTGCCCTTCTTGTCGAGATTCAGCATGGTCTCGCGATGAACTCCGACGTCCTTCTGGAACGCCTTGTGCTCCTCTATCTGGCCGAGGATAGTCTCCATTACCCTCGACACGGGTTTCAAGTTGGTCAGAATCTTCTCCGCGTTGGTCAGCCAATCGACGAACGCCTGGAGCGCATCGTGGAACTCCGTGGCTTCTTTCAAAGCAATTTCTAACTTGATCTTCTTGTCGCTAGCGCGAGCAGTAACATTGTCCCATCTTTGTTTCAAAGTCCTCAAATTGTGATTCAATCCGCCGGCGCTGCTGGTGTCGGCGCGTTTCAAATACTCCTGGCCTTGCTGAAGAACCGTCTCGACCTTTGGACGATTTTGCTCCAGCTCGTTGTACACCTCCATGAATCGTTCCAGCTGTTCCGAGGCTGTCTCTGGCAATCCTCCAACCGGTTTCGAGGCTACTATGGTATTGTCCACGTCACCGAGCCAAGATAGGAGATCCTGAATCTCAGCGGTGAAGGACTGAGCTTCCCTGAGCGCGTCTTCCAGTTCTCGTTGACGATCGGCAGCGCGTTGTAACAAATCGCGCCAACGACGATTCAGGGTGCCCAGTTTCTCCGCAGTGGTCGAAGCCTCGGCTGTGCCTTTTCCATCCTCGATCAACTGTCTTCCAGCGTCGTTCAAAGTGTCCACGCTGGTCTGATGGGCTTGGATATCGTTCACCAGTACCTTCAGCTTGGCCAGTTCCACTTCGATCACTTGCGGGTCGCCTGCTACCGCCTTCAAGTTGTCCAAGGTGTCGTCCGTCTTCTCGATCCATACCAGCAACTCGTCCAGGGCGTGCTGGAATTGTCCCAGACGCAGCAACGCGTTCTCCAGTAGCCTCTGCCTCTCGACGAGACCTCGCAGCAGTCCGTCCCATCGTTTGTTCACAGCGCCAAGCGGTTCCTTGATGGCTGCTGCTTGCTCCGAAGATGTTCTCTCGGTCAGTTCAGCGGCTTGCCTGAAATTGCACGAGAAATAGTCGCGTGATTCACGTGGATCGACGAATGCGTGTTGTACGCGTCGTTGTGAGAAAGCGTACACCAGAGGAGAGCTTGTAATGGGTGTCGACCGTTGTTTAAACTCTCGCGTTTAGAGTCGATGTTTAGTCATGGTGAACACAGGCTCGACGAATTCTACAGGAGAGGAGCGATACTGAATTATTTTAGGGAACCACTCGTTCGACGCCATCAAGCTATTATATCGTATTACTTAAAATTTTTACACCGTCCAACAAATTTTAACTCTTTCTCTAATCTATTATACCCGATAGGTGATTCTCGGAGAGTTTACTTTTTTGAACCGTATTCTAAATCTCTCTATTCAGTAAAGAGTCAATAGTTCGCTTTAACTTTTTTCATTCTAAGCTAGATTAGAGTGTCTTTGATACGGATAGCGTCACGTAGCCAAAACTCGTTCGTTTTTCGAAAAAATTACGTTCAGGGAAGTAAACCCTAGGAGAATTACCCGATATTACAGATTAACATTCGCGTTGAACGATCTTATCACAGCGAAGTTTTGCGTTGTTCAAACGGTGCAAACGGAGCGTAAGAAATTGTGCTCGAACTTGAGGTCGTGAACAGAGTTGCTCCTTGGTATAATCCGAAAGGAAAGCCTTGACTCGCGTCTATCGTCGAGTCCTCGGCCAGATACCTATGATACGGTGTGTGTAAGTAGAACAGGCACGTCACGAGCCAGGCAACAGCCAAGGCAGACATGCAGGCAAGTACATACTTACGTCATACATACTCTTCGTATGCCAGTACATACTGTTCGAACTCTTCAACCAACAGTCACAGTTAAGGATTTCAATCATTCGACCCGAGCTTGGTAATTACGACAATGTTAAAGTAAATATTACGAGATTAAATGGACTATAAGGGCAGGGCCATTCGGGTAACCTGGATCTATTACATACTCGAGGGTGTGATCGAGGTATAATATGATAAAAAGTAGAGTATAAGCCATGCTCTAACTACTGCTACAACACAGAGAGAGGTTGACTTGCCTTGTCAGACTCCTATGCGTTCAGGAACCGGCGCGGAAAAACAAAAGTTGGGATTAGAATCTCGCTGTTTACATCTAGAGAGGCTTTCTTGCGTTATTGTACAAATGAAAAACCGCGCGTGACGGGGTAACGCGACGATTGACGGACAGCTAGTACGGTGAATCTCGATGGATCAACGTTTTCGCGAGGAATTCGCGATACACATAGACATCCGTGAGATCACGCGTGAATCCAAGAAAATCGCAAAGGGGAGACCAGTTGATAAAAGAAAGAATCGTTTTGGTTACCTGTTCAGGGCCTCGACCTTGACCATGTGAGGATCTACTTCCGCTTTGAAATTGGCCAATTGTTTGATCTGTTTCTTAACTTCGTCGATGTCGCTGCCGAGCGGTCCCATACGGGCGAACTTCTCCTCGGCTTCTTGCAGGAACTCCAGCAGATTCTGCAACGTCTCGTGGAACTCCATGGCCTTCTCCATAGCGTCGATCAGGTTCTCCTCCCGCCTCGCGTATAGGGCGGTCACGTTGTCCCAGGCTTGGTCCAAGTCCTCGATGTGTTTCCTAACTTCTGGTTTGTCCGGTTCGCCGCAGAGGCCCATCAACTCGTGGCCGGAAGCGCGAACCTGCTCCACGTCCGGTTTCGTCTGATCGATCTCGTGCCTGATCTCCTGCAGCGCGACCTGTTGCTGTTGAATGGCAGCAGGTTGCGCGGCTGGCGGCGCCTGACCTGCCAGAGCGTCTTGCAGCTCTCGCAAGGTCGTCATCACGCCGTTCAATTCCGACCAGAATTTCTCCGCGATCGTCAGAGCATCGTCGAGCGTGTGGCCTCGGTCGGTGGTCGATTTTTGCACGTCGCTCCATAGTTTGTTCAATTTGTCCAACTTCCGTTTGATGTCTTTCACGGCCGGGTCGGCTCTGTTACCCGCTTTGCTGATCACGTCGTCGGCAGCCCTCTTCACGGCCGCGTACGCTTCAGATCGCTGAGCCAGCTCGTCCACCAACGCAGAGTTCTCCTCCATCTGATCCCTCAAACGACCAGGATGGGCGCTGACCGGCTCGGCGTCGTTCACTTGGTCGGCCGTCGATGAAAGGGCGCGCAACATTCCCTCCAATTTGTCGGAGAACTGGGAGGATTCTTGAAGCGCCTGCTCGAGAGTCTGCTGTCGACTTCGAAGCTCTGCTCTAAGCGCGGTGTAGCGAGCAGTGTCCGCTTCGAGGATGTCCTGTATCTTGATACCTTCCTCCTCGTTGCAAAGTTTCAGCAAAGCTTCCCCTGTTTTCGTCAATTTCTCCACCAACGGTTTGTGCTCGTTGATGCTCTGCATCAGAAGTTCGTTATTGTCTTGTTGGACGGCTATCAGGTCGGGTCTTAACGCGGGCATAGGAAGCATGGCGACTTGTTGTTCAGCCTCTTCTAACCAACTGACTAAACCAACGTGCGTGTCACGTAGATGTTCAGCCAATGGCAAAGCTTGTTCCAACGCGCCGAGTCTATCCGCCGAGAGACCGGATACGATCTCCATCGTTTCTCGCAGGTCATCCATCTTTTCTCTGATCGTAGACGTGTCTTCGTGCTGGCCATTCTCGCGAATCACCTTCTTTGCCGTGGATATCACGTCTCTGACGCGTCCCTTTTGACTCGATATGTCGTCGTTCAAAGCCTTATGCTCCTTCAACTGCACCCTGATGATCTCCGGCTCGCTGCTCGGTGGTTCTGCCTCTCTCAATTGATTATCCACTTCGCGGAACCATTCTAATAGATCGTCGATGTCTCCGATCACCTCCAGCGAGCGTTGTTTGCTCAACTGAATTCTCTCTGCCTTTCGTTGAATTTGCTCCGCAATAGCGTCGAATCTTCTGTTGTCTCTGGTAACTAGACCCTCGATAGTTGCAGCGCCTTCGCCTGGCGATAGCTGAGACAACTGCGGTCCAACGGCGTTAATTTTGTCTAGAACCGGCCTGTATTCCGATATCTCCATTTCCAGTCGAACAATTTCGTCTTCGCGCGGTTCAGCCGATTGCAAGGCCGATTCCGCGGCCTGCATCCAATCCATTAGACGGTTGTGATTGTCATGGAACTGTTGAACCAATGGCAACGACTCTTGCGCGTGTTTCAGTAAATCGGAACCTCGACTAACCAAATCGTTGAATCGTCGTTGCAAGGAATCGAGTTTGTCTTTCAATTGCAGTGCCTCGTCGCTTGAAATATGCTTCATCAATTCCAACCCAGCATCCGTGGTACTGTCTACTTCTGTCTGCCGAGTCGAAACTTCTTCTGTCAAGTCAGCGAGATCTTCCATCTGTTGGAGAAGCTTTTCCGTGTGCACTGCTAGGATCCTATACTTCGACAATCTGATCTCCATGCCCTCCATCCAAGCTTGAAGTTCCTGATAACTGAGGACTAGATGACGTAAGCCCTGTCTCGATCGTTGAAGCAAGCTGCCAAGTGCTTCCGATCGTTCGACCAAAGCAGCGTATCTTTCGGCTGCGTCTTGCAATTTGTCGGCCAATGTAGCAGCTTCGTCTTCGCCTACCAGAGCCATCAACTGACTAGCAATCTCCGTGAGTTCGCTGAAATCGGGTTTCCTGGAGAGAATGTCTTCGTGAAGGGCATCGTGTTCTGTGACACGCTGTTGGATCTTTTCTTCGTCTGTTGGGACCAGTTCCATGTCTCTGACGCGTTTTTCTGTCTTGTCAAGCCAAATTGCAAGTGGTACCAGTTTATCTTGGAACAGTTTCGCCACTCCCATAGCTTGTTCGAGAGCTTCCATTCTTTCAGCGGCGCTTTCTGTCAGATTGTCAAATCTTCCCACTAATTCTTTCAGTTGTCTTTCGATCATCTTTCGTTCCTTAGGATCTGCTCCAGCAGCAACTTCTTGGCCCATGTTGTACAAAGACGACATCGAATTCTGTCGGTCCATCAACATCTTCTTCAAGAACTTCTGTTCTTGTAACTGTGCCTTCACTACCTTGTAGTCGGATGATGGAGATTTCTGATTGGAAACCATTTCCTCCGTGTCCGTCAGCCATTTCTGGAGACCCTCTAGAGCCTCCTGGAACTTTCCAGATTGAAGCAGTCCCACGTCTAACCTTCGATCTCGCTCGTTCAATCTGTCTTTTAGATCGTTCCATCTCTCGTTCATTTTGTCAACATCCTTCTCGATATTCCCGGTGTTAACGTCGCGACCGGCAGTTTGAATCAACGCTTGACCGAGTACGTTGCAATCTTCGACGGCACGAGCTAGTGGTTCTATCTTATTCAGTTTCAATAGCCTGAAATCTTCCTGTTGCGCTTTTATAGATTCCACCTCAGATCCCACTGGTTTGAACTTCCTAACGTGACTATTGGCATCGTCGATTTCACTCATAACGCTGGTATGCGATTGATAGAACTCTTGCAATTTGTACAGAGTAGCTGTGAGTTCATCGTGACGATCTCTGGATCGGTCATCGAGCTTTCCAACCTGCCGTTTCAGTCCAGCGACCTGTTCTCTAGTCGCCACAGCGTCAGCCGCGAAACCATAATCAATCAGACGTTCTCCAAGGTTGTCCAAGTTGGAAACTTCATCGTAGAGTCGATTCACTTTAGTTATCACCTTGCTCGTTTCTTCTATCTGCGATCGCACGATCTTAATCTCTCTGCCAGGTGCCCTCATAGAGTCTAATTCCTTTTCAAGACTGGAGATTTGTTGACCGATATTTTTGACATGATCGTTGAATTGTGCAACCGCAGTGGCTGCGCTTTGTAGTTCGTTGCATCTGTCGTCCAATTTCGCTTGCAGGTCATTGATTCGATCCGTTAGATTGTCTACTTCATCTTGCAAATGCGTTGCATCTACTCCTTGTTCGCCAGCTGTATTCACCAAATCATTGGCCTGCTGTTTTACGCATTGAAGAGGTTTCTTTAGGTTCGCCGTTTCTTCTCGTAAACTCTGTGAAAGAACACGTTACGTACACTTTGAGCATCGAGGTACTTAATTGATATTTGTAACAGTTTACTTACCTTTATCCTATCGAGAAGCTTCGGGTCTTTAGCAGCTCCACCAAGAGCGTCGTGAGATGCCAATTTGTCCTCGCAACGCTGCAAGCCGTGTCGCAATTCTCGCAGATTTTCATTAAAGTCCATCAAATGTCTTGCAGTGTCTTCCAAAGACTGAGTTCTTGCTATTAAGTCTGTAATGCCAATCAAACCGGTTACATTAGTTTCATGGAAGGAAATAAATAATAGAAAAATGGTTAATTAAAGTTACCATTATTCAACTTATCCCATCTGGTTTTCATAGCGCCAAGCTCGTTCTTTACGTTCTGCTTGTCAATGTCGCAAGCTCCAAGGAAGGTCTCGCCAAGCGTCTTGTTATTCTCAAACTCTCCAGAGTGTTTCCAGACCTCGTTCCTGAACGAAGATAATTCCTTCAATTGTTTCTCGATGTCCTTACGTTTGAAGGAAGCAGGTTTCAAACATTCCAGCCTGTCTTCGGCTTGTCGGAGCCACGGTAGGAACGCGTCTTGGGCTTTATAATACTTTTTGCAGTGTTCTGCACAAGTCTGCAATTTGGTGTGTCTGTCGAGCATATCTTTCTTCAGACGATCCCACTGTGACTGCATTTTATCCAGATCACGTTGAAGAGACCGATTCTCGATCTTTTGAGATCGTGCTATCATATCTCGTCCCTTATTTAGCAGCATGATGACTTCGTGTTCTTTACCCATTACGTTTCTGTATATCGGTTCGTGATGATCCAGTTGTTGTTGCAATATATCTCTATCAGCGGATACCAACAATTTCTCGGACATGTTTCCAAGTTCGTCGGCAAGCCAACCCAATGTCTTGGTGCAGGATGCTTCGAACTGTCGTCCATCTCGCAAATTGCCCTCTATCTCGGCTTTCTTATGGTCTAATTTCCTCTGTAAATTGTGATACAACTTTCCAACTACGTTCAGTTTGCCATGGATCTCAGATTTAGAAGCAGGATCGCTCAAAACTTCGCACAATTGATCCGCAGCTGCTTCGGCATCGGCCAATAAAGGTCTCTGTCCTTCTAATTGTCTTTCCAGGTTTTCTATCTTGCGCAATTGGTCTTCAGGGTCTTTTTCGAGGGTCAATTCGTCGAGATTGTCCGAGATTGCTTGCAAAGCATCGCGTAAACGATTCACACTTGCATCGAATTCGCGACTGGTGTCAACTGCATCACCCAAACTTTGCGCCCTCTCGTCTAAACGGGCTAATTGGTCAGACCACTTATCTAAAATAGAAAGATATTTGGCACTAGTTCTCTGACCATCGGGAGAATCACGTCCTATTACTCCTAAGATACTCTCTCCAACTTGAATCAAGTGGTCCAACTGGGGCTGTTGAGTGCGGAATTCTTCTCTCAAAACTTGCACCTGCTGCACTTGACTGGCAACCATTCTAGGATCAGCTGAAATTGGACCCAACGCACTCAACATTCTCTCTTTCGAACCTAGCCATGACGCAAGCCCCTCTGATGTATCGCAGAAGTCTTTCACATCGTCCAAGAACTTTATTCTATCCTTGCAACGTTCGCTAAACGATCTCCATCGACTGATTACGTCTTCCATTTCGTCGTTCAATCTATCTACACCGTCTGCTCCCTTTTTACGTCTAACCAAATCGCGTACTTGCGTTCTAGTAGTGTCAAGTAAGGATTGCTTCTCGTACATTTCCTCGATGACAACTTTGATTTGTTTCGCTGTCTTGTCTGCTTCTTCCTTTGTATTTGGCATAGTCTCTTTCGGAATCTGTCGTTGAATCTGTAATGAGTAAGCAATATTTCCGGTTAAACCGTATCTTCTTGAACTAAGTACAGCTTTTATCCTGAAAGAAATACATTACCTTCTCCAGGAACAAAGACAGCGTCTTCAAATTATCCATGTGTCTTCTTAATTCTTCCTTGACGCTATCCAGCTCCGTTTGACGATCGGTCAAACGTACGCCCAATAGTCCGTATCTATTATTGATCTCTGAAAGCTGTTGCTGAACTGGTGACAGGTCTTCCAGGTGGAAACCGTC
>NIJG01000031.1:1875046-1957573 GCA_002201625.1 Euglossa dilemma
TGCTGAAGCCGCTGCTACCACCTGGAGAGACCGGACTTTGAGCAGCATACAATTTAGCAGGAGATGGTGAGCGACCGTCTTGTGACATTCGTCGTACTACAAAAAAAAAAATGAAAAAAAAAAGAAAAAATCGTGTGAGTTCAGTGAAAAATGGAAACGAATCGTCAGTTATGAAAAATTAGTAATGATCGCGAAAGAATGGAAGGAAGATGAGTGTCGTTAGAAGATGCTTTTAAGCAATGACGACTAGGTAATATTGATAGGAAGGATTAGGACCTTGGAATAACTGGTATGTACCTGGTCTCTTGGTCGGACTGGTACTTCCGCGACGACGAGTTGGACTTTCTGTACGTTCTTTGAGTAAGCCATCGTATGCGATTCCAAGATCGTTCACTTTATCAACGGTATTGCCGTAATCGCGATACTCTTTTTGTATCGGTTTCAGTTCATCGGCTTGCTTTTTCAATTTCTCCAAGTCAACAGCTACAGGCTCGAGACCTTGTACTTTGCTCTCGGTGCGCGTTAGCCAATCAATTACCTGATCGCGTAATTTTTCATAAGCAGATAGCTGTTTGGCTCTAGACTGACTGAGTCGTTGTTTCTCATCGATCAAATTATTCACTTCTTTCCATTGCGACTCTAACGCCTTGATCTTATCTCTGATAGGAGCGACATCCGTGACATCTTTCTTCGAGATCAAATTCTTCCCGTTACGAATCAAGTTTTCGAAATTGGCACGTTGATTTTCACGCTTGTCCACCAAATTCGTCATTTTAGTTTCATACTCGGCAACGTCAAGTTTACTCAAATCTCTGGATTCCAACGATTCGATCATGTGCGCGTACCAGGTATCAAACTTAGTGGCTTCGACTAGAAACTCGCTAAGGGCCTGAGAGATTTCACTAAGGAATTCACCCCGCCGCAAGGATTTGGCCAGCAGTTTCTCATATCTGGACATGACGTCTTCCAGCTTGTCGTCTATTCGTTTGGCAATTCTTGCGTTACTGGGATTCATCGACAAATTGCGAGTGCCGAATGCTACTGTGTCTATGGTGAAATGATGGCTATCCAAATCTGCCTGGAGTAAACGTTGTTCCCTTTGCTGTTCTTCCAGACGTTCCTTATGCAGACTAACCGGTCTCTCGATGTTCCTATTTACAAAAGAATCGCGTTTATTTCCAAAGAAAATAGCTAGGTTAATGGTAGAGTTTGAGGTATCATTACTTACTTGAATTGACTTTCAAAGTTGTTCAACCAGAGTACCAAAGTGTCCAACGTATCTTGTACACCCTGGCTCTGAACCAATGCCGTGTCTAATTCCTGACAGTACTCGACGATTGCGCTAGTCAGTTCTCTGTATTTAGTTTCCAATGCTAGAACCGGTTCTCCCAATTCAAGCTCTTCTTTCGGTGTCAATTGTCCATCGAGAGATACCAGGAGGGCTTTGAAAGTGATTTTCACGTTCTCGATCAGGCGTTCGTTAGCCAACATTTCGTTGTTCAATGCTTTCGCCTTGCTCAACTGATCTTCTATTTGCTTGGGCTCAGCTGCGATCGATTCTGAAATAGCTTTGCGGATCTTTGGTTCTACTTCCTCCAGCCAGTTCTTGGCTTTCTCTAATGACTCGCGATGATCCCTTTGCCTTCCACCGACGCCGGACAGTTTGTCGGAAAACATATTAGCCCGCGACAGTAGATCTTTGTACTGAGCCGTGACCAAGGAGACCTCGCCACGCACAGGGGAATCCTGACTGGCTATGGGTTCCTTGTGAGACAATCTCTGGGGCAAACTAGTCCGGAAATCGTTCAGCACGTGGAGGAACTCCTTGCTCTCGTCCACGAACTTCTGAGCAACCATCGTAATGAATCGGAGATCTGCTTGGTGCGCTATTACATCGCTGATAAAGTCTCGCGTGGAGTCTGTACTGCTGTTTAGTCTATTCAGGTCTGATAACGAATGTCCCTTCTCTTCGAGAACTCTTCTAGCGTTGTCCAACCAGTGAGAGAATGTCGACAGCTCGTTCCTGAGGAAAATAAACAGTCAGAAAACAAGGAACGAAACGTATTTCGAAGAAGGAAAAGATTTCTTTTACTAACTTGAATTTCACCAAATCATCTCTGGCAGCGATCAATCGCTTGACCATTCTTTCTGTACGATCGGACGCTCTGTCGAACCTAGTCTTCAGAGACCGACCATTCCTCTCTAGAGTCGAGACTTCCTCGCTGGACAGTACGTTGCTACCAGTCAGGACTACCTGACGAATCTGGTCGAGACAAGAGGAGACTGGACGCGAGTGAGCTTCTAAATCCTCCTTAATCTCCTGCGAATATCGTTCGAACGGTGAGTTTAGCACGCAGCTTTATTTACAAACAGTGAAAAAATTCAGTAGGTCGAGACTCACTTTCATCGCGTTTATTTGATTCCGAAGCTCGTCGACGTCTTCTTTCACGTTGTCCTGGTTGGCTAGCTTGTCTTCCACCTCGGATATCCATTGAAGCAACTTGGAGGACGTTTCGTCGCATAGCTTGTACTTCTCCTCGACCGCTTGCTATTGTGGTTTGCAACAGAGAAAACGCGCTGTTTGGTACGTGTCGCAGGCATGCAGTTCGCGCTTTAACGTCTTATCTAACGTGCGGTCTTAACGGGTAAAATATATATTAACAGAAGAGAAACCGCATTCTTACCAACAGCGGTGAGTCTGTAAGGATCAATGGTCAGACAAGAAAAAAAAAAACAGAACATGGTAAGCTTAAAAACGTATCTCACGCATGCAAACACATACACACACTTGGAACGTAAAACGTAACACGTTATTATATAGGTATTAAAATAGAAAAAAAAAGGGGGAGAAAAAAAAATGTTGTACATAAAAAAACACAGTTGCTTTTAGAAGAACCAAGAGATCTAACTGATCTGCAGCGAGTAATCGAACTGCATATTTTGTCCCGTACGTGGTTTTTTCTATGCAGTCTCAAGCGAACGACAGGACAGATACGGAAGCCGCGTTCTCGTCTCAGTAAGACGCGTCCAACAAGCAAAATTACAAAACTGAGAAGACGATATCGCGCGAGGAAATGATAACGAAGTGAATACGAAATGATACGGGATGGGGGGCAACGCGCTTGCGATACGGATCATCCGTTTATTATTCTTGGTCTACCGTAAATGCATAGACGACATATACATACATATATATGTAATATATATATATATAACACGTGAGTCGACCTTTTCGTTGGCCAATATTTCCCGCCTACCTTGCTAACAAGTTGATCGAGGGAGAGCTGTACTGATAAATGCGGGGTAGATGTGCGATCGATGATGACCTGTTAAGCATGCGATCACACGTAACACGTGGCTACGCATCGAGAGAACGATTGGTTCGATCGTTAATATCACGGTGATACAGGTCGGTTGGATGTCACGGCGCGCGTTAATGTGCTTTTCCATTCTCCTTTCGCGCTTTCCCTTCGGCCGTGCGATTCCCATTCGTCGCGGAGGCAAATCGGCCGCGAAACAGGAACGAACCGCTCGAAGGGAGAACGCGAAACGTCTCCGGTTGCCACCAACGTGCAAATTATTACAATTAATAGACGTTAAACGATTAGAGATCGATGATCGAGTTAGCATTGCCGATGCGATCAGGCGACACGGTAAGATCGACGACATTCAACTGTATTATCACAATTGTTACCACTTTTCTTCCTCTCGTTTGTTTATTTACTATTCGGTTTATTGGCGTTTGTTTGTTTTAAATCGGTGACCGCGCACCGCTGATTAGTATGACATTAGCCCCCTGTTACGTGAAAGAGAGTGACCGACGTGCGTCCTGATGAATAATGCGAGTGTGAACGATCAGGATAATTGAAGGAGGAGCGCCCCACGTGAAACGGAGATTCTCGTATCAGAGGGATCGGTCGTCGGCATTTCTCTTTGCATTCTGGTTATTCGTTATTACCAGCGACCGTTGGCTCCGTTACGTTACCATGCGGAGAATCCGCGACACATGCTGGCCGACACGGGACGACTCGTTAAACACGAGGCTCGACTCTATCGGATATATCGTGGCACGCTCTTTTTCTTAGGGGCACCATGCAGGATGTGTGTTTCTGATGCCGGGTAGAGATGTTGGTGTTGCTGTTAACGACTGCCGCTGCTGTACAGTTTGTTGCTACCGACAAGATCGTCGATAGTGAGTGAGTTCGTGACACAGAGAGTGAGTTCGCGAGAGATTATCGTGGTCGGCTATCGTCGCACACGTAGAGCGATAGGCGACAGGATGCATCGAAGCGTACAATACGTAACGATCCATAACCTTTGGCAAGCGGTTAAAAAATAGAGTTAAAAAATTCAGAAAAATAATGTAAAAAAAAAAGAGGAGAAAAAAAGAACGTAAAAACGAAAAAAGTACACGAAGAAAAATTAGAGGGGGTAAAAAAAAGAGAGAGAAAATAAAAAGATACTCGAGCGCAAAGGGAGATACAAGAGAAACGAAAGCGAGGGAGCTTAATAGAGACAAAAAGACGTCGCGTAAGGAAGGAAGAAGTGTACAGTAAGAAAAAGGAGTAGAAATAGAAGAAGCAAGAAAGAGTGCCACTTACCCTAGCTTCTGCGGTGAGAATATAACCCTGCTCCAGGGCTTTCGCGAAGTCAAGGCTCTTTCCCGATGGATCTTCGATAAGCCTGCCCGCTATAGGATTTACTATCTCGGTATTTATAGCCTCTAACAAACTAACGATTTTACCGGTTCCGGGCTCTTTGATCACTGTACTCGAGGGATCGATCGACCCCGAGTCGATCGCCTCCTTCAACGTCACCGGGATTCGATCTAACGCGGACGCGACCCGGAACGGGTCGTGGAATCGACCGGAAGCCACGTCGTACAGTCCGAACTCCAACGTTTCGATGAACGAGAGACCGCGTTTAGGCGTGATCAACAGCTCCGCCTCGACCGCCTTCGACAACGGATACAATCGCGACGTCTCCGTATCCAAAACGTTCCCCTTCTCAGCGTCCATCAGGCCCTTCCTGAACGCCTCGGCCAATTTCACCAGCTTCTTCTTCTTCGTGTCTTTGATCAACGCCGAGTCCGAGTCCACGATCCCGAGGCTGACCGCTTCTTTCAGCGTCTTCGGATCTACCAGTTTCCCGCTCTCCACCGACAAATGTCCCTTCTCCGTAGCTTCCTCGAAGCTCAAAGGCTGCACTAGGTAGACTTCGACCTCTCCGAAACGGACGAAACTTGGCCTCGGTTTGCCATCGGAGGCTCGGGCCGCGTCGGACTCGAACGTTCCGCGGCTGGATGGGTCGAGGATCCCGTCTGCCAGGACGTTATTGATCGTGACGAATCGACCGCTCTTCGGGTGTCTGATCACGGCTGTGCTCGGGTCCAGGAGGTTCCTCTCGATCGCTTCTTGAATGGTGCATTCCTGCCGGGTGGGCTCGTCTTTGCGGACGAGGCTTCGGCGAGCGGGTTGATGGGTCAACGGTTTCTCCAGGGTCACCAGCAGACCTCGTTCCAGGGCGACGTCGATCGGGTAAGCGCGTTTCGTCTTCGAATCCAAGACTCGACCGTGAGGCACGTCGATCGAGCCGTTCTCTATGCCCAGCGGAAGGGACGTTATTTGGCCTGTCGTTACGTCTTTCAGCGCGGTCGTGTCCGGGTCTAGAAGACCCACCTCGAATGCTCGAGTTAGATCGTGAGTCTCGTTGCTTCGAGGATCCACGAACACACCGGTTTCGCTTCTGTACAGGTCGGAAATGACCGCTTCCTCGATGCTGAGCGGCAATCTCGAGGACACGATGTAACCTCTCTTCAGAGCTTCGCGCAGATCGATCGGTTTCTCGTTCGCAGGTAAAGCGATATAGGTTCCGTGGATATCGTCGATGACACCGGAAGAAACTGCTTCGGACAACGACACGTACTTCTCGGACCGAGTGTCTCGAACGATGGATGAAGCAGGGTCTATCAATTCCGATCTACAAGCGTCAGCGAGCGTGAGTTTCTGGTTGGTCGTCGGATGAGTGAATTTTCCGGTGGCAGGATCGTAGATGTGCATCATGATCGTTTCGTGCAGGCTAAACTCTGCGGTTTCGATGTCGACGATCAGTCCTAATTGCAAGGCTAGGGTCAAAGAAACCGTCCTGTTTGCTCCGGGCTCTTTGAACATCCCGGATCGTCTGTCTATCACTCCGGCTCGACAGGTTTCTGCCAACGAGAGCAGCCTGTCCGCTCTTCTGTCCCAATAGCACGCTAGAGTGGGACTGATTACGCAATTCCTCATCGCTTCGTGCAAAGTTACCGATCTTCCGGTGCTGGGATCGGTGATCTTTCCGGTTTGCTCGTCGTATAAACCTTGATGGATCGCTCTCTGCAAGGACACTGCTGCTCTGTGGTCCACGATCAAGTCGGCTTCGAAGGCTTCTTGCAAGGACATGGTCGACTCCGCGGTGACGTTCACTTTTCCGGAAGTACCGTCGATATATCCGCTTCTGATCGCTTCCATCAGAGATATTCTCTCCCGGAAACCGCTCCTTCCGTCCTTCACGGTCACCGAGTCTGCATCTATCAAATTTCTCTGAACTGCCTCTATGAGGGTCAAGTAAATACCTGTCTGAGGATCCAAGAACAGGTTCGTCCTCTCGTCCAAAATTCCTTTGGAAATGGCCTCGCTGAAGGTCATTGGTCGACGTGCTTCCAAAAGCAGCCCGCGTTCCAGAGCTTCGCGGAAATCTATCGATTTACCTTTCTCGTTGGTCACTGTGCCGGTCTTTGGGTCTACTATCAGTTCCTTGATGGCTTTGCTGAAGGTAATTGCTTTTCCATGCGGTTGTCGTACCACTACCGCTGTGCTGGGATCGATGACGCCGACCTTGATGGCACGATCCGTTGGTAATTTCTCTCTAGTCTCTGGAACGATGAAACGACCGGTGGTAGGTTCGTAAAGTCCTTTAAAAACTGCCTCGGGAAGAGATATCTTTCGTTTGGCTGGTACTATGAGCCCGCGATCAAGGGCGTCTGTCAGCGATAGAAGCGAATTCGTCGATGGATCGACAGCTGTTCCCGTCTTAGGCTCGATCAGACCTTGCTTTATAGCCTCGCCCAGAGAAATGATCTCGCTGTTCCTCGGATCTTTCACGGAAGGACTGTCCTTGGCGATCAGTCCGTTCTCAAGTGCGTCTTCTAGGGTGTAACTGACGCCGTCTATCTCGAAGGTGCCTTTTTCAGGGTCGTAAGTCTGATGGGCCAAAGCTTCTTGCAGCGACCACGGTTTCACGGTGCTGAGAATGTAACCTTTCTCGTAAGCGACGTCCAAAGCCATAGGATGCGGTGATAATAACATTCCTTTCTCGAGATCTATCAGCTGGTTCTCCTCGGCTTCCTGCAAGGACAAAAATCTGTCGTTCCTGTCGTCCCTGACCATGGTCGTTTCCCCGTCGACGTACTCCGTCTCCAAGGCCTCTTTCAACGTGGTTTCCTCTCCGGTTCTTGGGTTCGCAACGAGACCGGTCCTTGGACAATAATACTCCTGAACGATTGCGTCGATTAAAGTAGGCACGAAGCCTGTAGTGACTATCAAACCTCTGTCTAGAGCAACGTTTAACGGGAGCAACTCGCCAGCTTTGGTGTCTCGAAGCTGGCCGATGTTTGAATCCAACAAATTCGATTCTCCCAGAGCCTCTTCCAACGACAAGAATGTTCCAGCCTTGCTATCTTCGCACTCGCTGATGAACGCGTCGATTATTCCTCTGCGCACGCTTTCTTCCACGTTTATCGACTGACCGGTCAAAGTGTCCTTGATTTTACCGGTGTCCTCTTCGTAGAGGCCCTTCCTGATCGCCGCTTCCAGCGAAATCGGTTTGCGCGATTCAGGGACCATCAGTCCCTTCACGAAAGCGTCCTCGAGGTCGATCTTCGCGCCTGATTCTAACACGTCCTGAAGCGAGGACACCTCGTCGTTCACTGGATCTCGAATGCTAATCGAATTCGGATCGATCAGGCCGACTTCGATGGCTTCGTTCAATTTATACGTCTGATTAGTGGTTGGATCTCGAATTTCACAGGTGGATGGATCAAGCAGGCCGACTTCCACTGCGTTTCGTAAAGTCAAGCCTTCCTGTCCGTCGACCGTCGATATTTCCGGTTGCTTCGCCGTTGGCTTCTGCTTTATTAGACCTAATTTCACAGCTTCGAAGAACGGTATCTTTTTGCCTGTCTTCGGGTCCACCATGTACCCGAGGTTTCGATCTACCAGAGGTTTGGCGATCGCATCGCGAAGAGAGACGTATCTGTCGGTGGTTTTACAGGACAGGTCTTTGACCAGAACGTCGTCTGGATCAAAGATCCCAAGGTCCAGGACGAAATCGTGGAAAGAAACAATGTCTCCTGTCTCAGGGTCGACGAACTTTTCTTTTTCCAGGTCGTATGCTTCGCGAGCCACGAGATCTCGAGCTGTCAGATCGGGTGTCACTTGAATCACGAATCTGTCGCCTTCTTCCGATCTAGATTCTTCCGATTCTTCTTTCTCTTCCTCAACCGATTCCTCTACCTTCTCTGGACTCTCTTCTTTTCCGAAATCTACCGTGGATATGGATACTTTATCTTTTTTCTCCTCTGTGGATACGACAATGTCCTCTGATTTTTCTTTTTCAATGGATACTTTTGAGGCTTCTTCTATCTTTGATTTCTTCTCAGCAGCTTTCACGCGGGTTTCTACTTCTTCTACAGTTTGCGTCTTTAATTCCTCGATATTGTCTACCTCTGTCTTTGAAAGTTCTTCTGACGTTTCCTTTTTCACTTCTGGCTTCGAAGAAACTTCTACTTCCTTGCTCTTAACTTCCGGTTCTAATATTTCTTCAGCCTTTACTTCTTTCTGCTTCGAAGGTTCCTTTGATGGTTCTACTTTCTCCTTTTCCGTCTCTTTCTCTTTTTCTGCCACTTTCTTCTTCTCTGCAACTTTCTCCTTTTCCGCGTCTTTCTTCTCTGCCGCTTTCTCCTTTTCTGCGTCTTTCTTCTCTGCCACTTTCTCCTTTTCTGCATCTTTCTTCTCTGCCGCTTTCTCCTTTTCTGCGTCTTTCTTCTCTACCACTTTCTCCTTTTCCGCATCTTTCTTCTCTACCACTTTCTCCTTTTCCGCATCTTTCTTCTCTGCTACTTTCTCCTTCTCCGTTTCTTTCTCTTTTTCTGCCTCTTTCTTCTCTATTACTTTCTCCATTTCCGTTTCCTTCTCTTTCTCTACCTCTTTCTTCTTCTCTGCTACTTTTTCCATTTCCTTTTCTTTCTTCTCTGTTACTTTCTCCTTCTCTACTACTCTCTCGATAGATCGTTCTGTAATCTCAGTCATAACCTCAGAGGCTTCGTCAACCACTGCCACAGATGCAACCTTCTGTTCGTCCTTGAGACGAGAAATCTGAACAGTTTCCGTCTTTTGTACCTGTCGAAGATCCTTGCTCTTTTCTTTACCCTTCGAGGCATCGCGAACTGCATCGTACACCGCTTTACCGGCAAGAACAGGCGCGGCGACCACTGCTAGTAGTCCCAACTTGGCAGCTTGCTTCAGAGAAACCGTGCCACGTCCTTGGTCATCCTTGGTCTTTCCTGTCACAGGGTCGATAATTCCTTTCTCCAGTGCTTCCTTAGTCGTGATCGTCTCGGCTGTTCTCGTGTCGTAAATCACGGTATTTGGATCGACCAGACCCACATCCACAGCTTCGCTAAGGGTATAAGACTTTTTAGTCTCTGGGTCCACGAATCTTTCCGTCTCTTCGTCGTACACATGGTTAATTTGCTCGGTCTCGGTGCTCGTGGTACCGGCGTCGGAGACACGACGCTCAGACGAGTCGTCCAACAATCCATTCTCAATAGCTTCTTGAATAGGCATGGCAAGTCCGGTCGACGGGTTGGTATAAGTCCCTGTACTCATATCCAGCAGACCTTTCTGAAGCGCATCGTCGAACGTCATCTTGATGTCTTTCGTAGTGAACTGTTCGGTTTTCTCTGACTCGTCCCTAACGATTCCCATATGTCGAGCCTCCTCGATCTTCATCACGTCTCCGGTTTCGATGTTCTTCACCTCGTTGGTATTTACCAACTCGTACCCAGACGCTATTCCCATTGTCTTTGTGGTGATAGTGTGATAAGAAGTGACCGTTTCGGTGACGCCAGAAGTGACAGTGGTGGCCACGCTGGTCACCGGTGGTTTGACGACTAATAAACCTGATTCGATGGCTGTCAATAGGCGTACGGGTGTTCCGGTGGTGGGATGAACGAAGACACCCTTCTCGCGGTCGATTAGGCCAGCTTCCAGGGCCTTGGTCACCTCCATACTGTCGGAGGTCACAGGACAGGGCAGCGACATGATGAAATTACCCTTTATGGCGTCTTCCAGGGACAAACGTTCCTCGGTGATTGGGTGTCGGATTTCTTTGCCGGAGTCGTCTATCAAACCGCGTTCGAGCGCCACGGTGAAGGTCATTCCAGCTGGAGGAATCTTCTCCTGACCTTTGTCTGAATCGGCGAATACGTTGCTTTCCACAGCTTTCACTAGACCCACGCTGTTCCCTTCGCTGGTTTTTATCAACGACTTCTCTGGGTCCACGTGGTCGCTTTCGATGGCATTGCGAAGAGTTTCCGTTCGTCCATCGGAGTAAGTCAATTTCGACAGAGGATCGACTATCTCGCAGAGAATCGCCTCTTTGAGCGTCAGGTGAGCACCGGTTTCTGGATGGACGATTTTACCTTCTTCGGGGTCCAGCAGACCTTGCTTGTACAAGCCGGGAATCGACAAACTTTTCGCTAAGGGTACCAGGACGTGAGCGTTCACTGGGTCAAGGATTCCACGTTCCACGGCTTCGCCAATGTTGAGAACATCTCCTCTCTGGGGATCCACGATCTTCCCTGCACCTGCGTCTATCTTCTTGCTGCGAATGGCTTCGGACAGCGAAACCAATTTACCATCCTCCGCGCCGACCTCTTTACTAAAGATTTCAGCTGTCTCTTCGTCGATCAGTCCGCTCTCCAGAGCTTCCTGCGCTTTAACTACCCTCTTCCTCATTTTCTGAAGCACGATCGTCTTAATTTCGCTGTCGGCAGTCGATCGCGTCAGGGATTCCGTAACGGTGAAAGCTTTGGTTCCTGCTACTGCTTTGGGTTTCGTTTTTAAGTTTACTTCCATCTCTTCTTCCATTCTCGAAACGAAAGGTTCCTCGCTGGCTGCCGTTGGAGAAGAATCCGTCACGGAATCTATCACAGACGCGGAGCCAATAGCTGAGTCGGATTCCGAGATGGAAACAGAAGCTGGAAGTTTGCCAATCGCTGAAACTTCCTCTTGTTCGCTCGGTGATGTCTGTTCCGTTTCTAACTTATGAAGCAAAGCGGTATCCGTGGTGGATATAGACGTGACTGGAACCAGAGGTGATCCCATCACGCTCACTATACCGAACTTCGCAGCGTCGAGCAGAGATATCTTCCTGCGTTTATCCACGTTGTATTCGGCTGTGTCGAAATCGATGATACCACGCTGTACAGCTTCTACTATGCCGATGTCTCTTCCCGTGGTGGGATCCTTTACGACCACCACTTCGGACGGCAGAGTACCATCGGATAAAGCTTGCAATAACTCGGTCGACTTTCCACTCTCGGTTGATATGACTAGAGCTGTGCTTGGGTCGTAGATAAGGCCCCGCGAGACTCTCACGGGGTCGGGTATCGCGTGACTAGTTTCAGAAATTTTGATCTCGAACTGCTTCGAGGGATCATCCGATCGCGTTACCTCTAACTTATCTGGTTCACCGGTAACTTTGGTAATTCGCAAAAGTCTCTGCTGAGAGATATCACCTTCGGGTTGCTTGTGTCCTAGGATAACGAGACCCTTGTTAATCGCCTCCTTCATCGTGATCTTCTGTGGACTAGTGTAATGGCCCGTCGAGTCCAGAATGTTCTTCTCCAGACTTCGCAACAGGGACACCTTCCTACCGTTATTCGGGTCTATCACGAAGCTCGAATTCGGGTCGATTATTCGTAGCTTGACGCACTCTTCGAAGGAAACTAGCCTGTCTGTTCCTGGAATTATGAAAAGACCCGTGGTCGGGTCGAAGAGCTTCCTCTCGATCGCCTCCGAAAGAGACCATCCGTCGGTGGGTAATTCGAACACGCGTTTTTCGGTGAATAAGCTTTCCTCCTTCGTAGACTCGTTAACCACACTGGTGTCTTGGTCTTGATCCGGATCTCTGTACTTGATCCACGACGATTGCGCGAAATCAACCACGTCATCTGCTCTCGCTGGTGATACTCTGTCCAAGGACTCTTTCTTTTTGATTATACTGCTCGCTTTCATCTCCGAGGAAGAGACTACGTGGTCTTTGGCGATGATAGTCGTGGTGGTGCCAATTGCTTTGGGAACAGTATCGTTGAGAGACGATCCGTCGTCGACGTCCATCGTTCTATCGACAGAGGGACCGCGTAACCTTTCAACTTTGTCCTGTCGTTTCTCGGCCATGTCTTCGCTCTCCTTTTCCTGTCGAACTTCCTTGATCTTCGTTACCGTCTGCGTGGTAACAGTGACGTTTAGAAGACCCGTGAGCAACGCGGCACCGCCAGGCGTAATGAGTCCGCGTTTAATAGCATTCTCGAGAGGTACCGACTTTTTAGTTCGCGGGTCTAGTAGCAGACCAGTCCTAGGATCGATTAATTCGGAGAAGATGGCTTCCAAGAGCGTGATCTCCCTACCCTCTTCGACGATACCGATTCCACGATTGAGCATCTCCGAAACTTCTGGTCGAATGTAACCGCGTTCCTCCGCTTCTGCCAGTGAAACCGTTTCTCCGGTATTCAGATCAACGATGTAACTGCCGCCAGACTTGGAACTGATCAAACCTTTGAGCAAAGCGGCATTCAAGCTGACGTATTCCCCGGTTAGCGGATCTCTGAATCCGTCCACGTCGAATATCGTCTTCTGAGCAAGCGAGGTGACTAGGCCCTTTTCAACGGCTTCCGAAATAGCTAATTCCTCCGTAGTGTTTGCGTCCTTGTAAGTGGCTCTCTCGGGATCGATCAGGCCACGGTTTAACGCCTCGGATAACGTGACTATCTCGCCGGTTCTCGCGTCGACGATAGACTTCAATCGATCCCCATCGAGGACACCGCGTTCAATGGCCTCGGTTACGGTCAATTTGATTCTGCGCGCGGGACTCGTAATCCTTCCGCTCTCGTCTATTATCTCCGTGTCGCGGCAGTCTTTCAACGTCATTGGCTTAACGATCAACCGCCGCCTGTGCGCTTCCTTCAGAGAGAGTTTCTCCATCGTCAGGCCATGCATGTATTTGCCGGTTTTCGAATTGATTATCCCCGAGTCGAGTGCCTGTAGCAGCGTGACTTTAACGTCGTTTCTCGCGTCCACGATCTCCCTGGCAGTTGGATCCAAGATTCCCTTCTGGACAGCCTCGTCGAGGGTGTAACTCTCTCCCGTGATCCGGTCGAGAACACGACCGAGCGTCTCGTCGACCAGACCGTGGGTAATCGCGTCGGAAAGAGGCAACGCGCTCCTCTTAACCGTGACGGTGACGTCGAGTTTCGCTAGGTATCCCCTCGCGTGAGCTTCTTCCACCGAGAGCCTCTCGCCGTCCTCGGTAACCAGTTCGCCCGTGTGTGGATCCAACGCGGAACCTTGTCCCGTCGTGCCTACGTCATCCCTCATCGCATCGGCTACGCTAACCGCGCTCTCATCGGCCGGTGTACTCTCTCTGTAGTAAGTTACCTTGGCTCTGTCCGCGGACCCGACGCCATCGGGCTTCTCCGCGTCGAACAGCTCCCGCTGGATAGCCTCGAGCAGAGACACCGGTCGTCCCTCCTCGTCGAAGCCGCACGGACCTAGCAGACGATCCGCGAGACGCGACTCGATTATCTTCTCGCGGGCTGCTTCCTCGATCGTGACGGTCTTTTTACCGTCCCTCGAGCACACTATCCTACCCTTCCTAACATCCAAGATCCTAAGACTTATCGCCTCGCCGACCGTCAACAGCTTCCCGGTTCGTGGATCTACGATACCCCTAGCCTCGATTACGTTCTCTGTACCTATACTCTCTTCCGCCCGCTCTATCCTCTTTAGACTCCTAATCTCGCTAAAATGCACGCTGCTGTCGCTAATACTGCTGGTCCTCGACCACGACGCCTCGTCCCTTTCCTCCATCCTCTTCTCATCCTCGCGCTTACGCGACGCCTTTTCACGCTCGGCCTCGAGCTCTCTCTCGGACTGCGTGGTCGCGGTCGTGGTCGTGGTCGCGGTTGTTGCTGCATCCTGACCGAGGGACGCGGTTCGACTGTCGAGACGAGAACTTTCCTGGGAACTGGACCGGCGTATCGTGTCACTGGACACGATGGTCTCGCTTCTCTCCGTTCGTTCCGTCCGTTCTGTCCTCTCGTGCCGTTCCAAGCTATACCTATAGATGGTCGGTGAAACGAAATCGCGTTAGATTACGGAAACTGGTCGATGCTATTGTCATGTCGCTTATGCAACAATACTCACTGCGACTGTGTGTAGTGCGTGGTGGTGGAAGTGTAACGCTCCTCGCAGCTGCTGTTCTCGTAGATATTGAATTCCGTGCGGAACGTCCTCAGCGGCCTCTGCTCCTGAAGGGCGCGCTGAAACACGCGTGGAATATGTAACGAGAGTGTTAAAAAACGCGAAGGAAAACGGTGCGTCCGCGGAGTGATAGGGATAAAAGTGCGCGGCGTGGTTAGAAGGGCAGATCGATTCGAATATTACCGCGTTCACGACCCTCCTCCTATCGAGCCTCATAGCGTTCCGTTATCTTCGTCCGGTGTACGCAGATCGTGGCGACAGATTAGAAACACGGGACACGAACGGCGAGACTTTCGATCTGCCTGCTAGGCCGCAGCTGGTCTAGAAACTGTGTCGCGTGTCAGGGCTGCGCGTCACTCTCCAATGCGTACTTTCGCGAAACATGTTAACGTCGAGGCGATAATGGTGGAAAAGATCGGGAGGGACACCGGTTTAATCACCGCGAGCACCTCCGGGGGACTGACTCAACTGTCTCGAGTTGGCAAGACGCCGGCCGTCTCGTAAACTCGGCAAACGAGCTATCTGCGCGTGAAAAAGCCAGATGCTTTTTTTAGAATCGCCACCGGCCCCGCTCTTTACCGGCGGAGAACTCCGAAAAGCATCGTCGGTTAAGCACGCGCGAATTTCTTTCTCCGTTTCCTCCTTTACGCCGATCGCGGTGGACGCGCGAGAAATTGACACGCCCTAAATACTCGACGCATCAATCGCGACGTCTGACCGTATCTCGCCGTGCGTGCACCGAACGAGCATGGAAGGAAAAGATCACGTAATCGATGAGTAACGTGCGAAAGACACGTGTCCCGAGTGATTCCGTGCACGTGACGCGGCCCGTGGAAAATCTTTGCATTCACGGAGAACGAGCCCCTACTACTCTTCTCCCCTCCGACGCCGCGGCTCTCGCCAGCCATCACCAATTCTCCACTGTCCCAATTTTCCCGCATGGAACCTACTCGTACCTTCCGTACGATTCTAACGGCTGGCATCGCGACCACGGTACTCCTGGCGGCGTCCACGCGCACCTCGTGCGAAAATTAACAGTCAACCGGGGATATAGCCGACGATAAGCCAGATACGCCCGGTGACCGATCCCCGAGACACCTCGAGACGTGTGTCTGCGAGACGACACCGCGATAAACGAACGCTGACTAGCGCCAGCTGTGCCAGAACGAACACTCTGCGCCGTCGCTCGTTCGCACCTACAGGATCTCTCGGTAATACACGGCCGCGTTATCGATTGAGCGCGGAGGCGGCGGGAAGGATGAAACTTGGCCGCTAGTTGCGCATTATTCCATCACCGAACCAGTCTCGTTACGCGTGAGCTCCGCGTGGGCGTTCTCGCTCGCGGAGAAGGACGGAAGGACGATTCGGTCACTGCCAATTTTGCGCGTGTTGACAATCAACGATCGGAGGAATTAACGTTTTTCACGGGTCGCGTATGCCCGGTGGCAAGGAGAACATACGGTGATCTAACCGGGGCCGCGAGGCGCGCGCGTAATTCGTTCCAGATTAGCCGAGCGTTCAGGGTCACGCGCAAAGCATAAAGTCCATTGCATTACGCTCGATCGAATTGTTATTCCGTTTCTCCTCTTAACCTTTCGCATTTCAGTCGCGTCGCGCGGAATACCGAGAAGATTGCGTTACCCGTGGATCGCGCTGTCGAGATTATCGGTAATTGGAGCGTTTAGCGGCACGTCGAATGGTAAACAAATCTGCGTATCTCCGTACGCGTTTCTAAGAAAACAAAAGCGACTACGCGCGAGGCGGAAAGCGAAAAAGACTTAACTTTATTTGTCGATGACGCGCGACACGCGGAGAGGAAAAGGAAAAAAAGTGGAATTATCTTACCTGCAACGACGCGTCCTCGGGATGCAGCGTTGCCAGCTGTCTCACTCGATCCTGCAGGATGTTCACCAGCGTGGTGTACCTCTTGTTCAGATTATCTAGGTCGCGAGCGATGTCGTCGACGGTCGATACGAACTCTCGCCGCGGCTTTTTCACCGACGCGTCCAAAGACGGGCAGATATCTTCCAGCTGTTCCTTGAACGCTCGAAGCCTTTGTCCGTAGATCTATGGGTTTTGGTTAGCCCGTTACGGTTAGTGGATAGTATTAGATTCTCGCCTGTGCGTCGCTCTACCCTTCTATCCCCTTTAGCAATCCCTAATACCACCGTGTCCTACGGGACACCCGTCAGTCTTCAAGCAAGCCGATCGCGTGTCAGGAATAGCATCGAGATGTACTACCGATCTCGGGGGATGCAATTTTAGCCAAGTTCAAGCGGCTCGCGTGTATTATCCGGTTAATGCGATAACCGAAGAAGGAAAAAGCCACGCGAAGCCTGAACCTCGCGAGTGTTCAAGCGCCGCGTGTAATGTCGCGACACGCGCGTCGATGATCGTGAACCAAGCGGAACGAAACTACCTTCCTCTACTTTGCATACCATGGTGAGTCTCCAAGGGGTTAACCGTGCCTCCGCCGAGGTTGGTTATTAACAAAAGGAAAGGCACGCGCAAAGTGAGGAACGACGAGGCGGAAGAGGAAGCAATGGAATCGGAAGAGAAAAGGTATAGCGAGGTGCGTTCGAAGCTAGGATCGAAAAGCCGTTTCGTATCGACCGACCACCACGCGATCGACCGATACGAAACGTTCTCGGTCGGATGGAGAAACGGGTAACTTTCCTTTCGCGTGTGTAAAGCCACCAGAAGCCGAGTATCGTGTTCTATCGTTAGCGTTAGCGTTCGTTTAAAAGCCTATGATCGTTTGTATTCACAGCGGCTATCACGGCGAGAAGGTTAAAGCGGTCTTTAGTGCAGCAAAAGCGAGAGGAATGTAGGCTCGCGATGCATCCTTGACCCCTGGAAACAATTGAAAACTCGAAATGTCTAAATACGTTGTTCGCCGAGAAGACGAATCATCGTACGAGCCTCTGACTCTCTTTGGCCGTACGATGTTGCGCGCGGCGAGTCCGGTGAAAAGCCCATGGGAAAGACCCGCTGAAAAAGTTGCGATCGATGCTGGCTGCGAGGTAGACGAGTCGTCCATCCGGTAGCAATAGCTGGCAGGCGACAGTGACAACGGTAGCGTACGCTTTTCCTAGTGATTTGCAGCTCGATGACGATTACAGCGAGGATGATCCACGCCGGCCGGAACACCGGTGACCACGCCGATGAACACAGCTTCACGTAGAGCAGAGTACCTCACGAATCTAGCAGTCGTCGGGATAGAGACTTCGGACGGAGAAAAACGGGGGGGTAATGATCGAAGGGAGAGCGCGACGACGCGGGGCCGCGACGCGAGACAATCGCGCAACGTGTTCTTCTAAAGAGGACTAATACGTAAAAAGGACTCACGCAATATCCCATTCACGCAAGCGTTCATACCGTAAGCTAATAGGCTACCTAGAGGCTACCTAATGCTAGCTAAGCCTACCTAAGGCTTGCGAGTAGTATACCCATTCGCGAGCGTATCGCGTCTCATCTTACCTTTCCTTCACGAATCAATCGACCACCCGTCACATTTACCGCTTCGATCGCCGGAGCCCGTTCCACCACTCTGTTCAATAGATTCTAAACAGGAACAAAACGTGAAAGAATACGAGTATATGAAACACAGCGATGGTGCGATTAAGCGAGTACGACGATTCACCAGAATCCTCGCGCGTTACCTTCGCGTTTTCGACCTCGAGTTTGCTGTACGATTCGTCCACGAAATCGACCTCGTTTCGATAAGCGTGTTCCAGTTGTTGGGCCAGTCCGTAGGCTGCTTCCGCGCTGCGTAGTCTGTCCACTAGTTGACTGCAGAGATTGGTCCACCTGGCGTTCAGTCTGTTCACCTCGGCGTCTAAACGATCCATGTCCAAGTGAGGACCGCGATGACTCGGTCTAGACTTCTCCACCAAACGTCTAGCGTTATGCGCGTCCTCGTTCAATTGATCCATCGCGGTCTGTTGCTGGGCAATGGCGTTTTGAAGCACCATCAGGTCTTCTCGCACGGTTTGCAATCCCTTCAGGTCCGAGGGCAGCTCGTCGAACGAGGCTAACTTTACTTCGAACTCGGATATCGCGGTCGTGTTCTCCTCGAGACTGGAGAGCACGATCTCGACACACTTGAGCCGTTCGATGTACAAGTTACTCGTGTTCCAGATGTGAGTCCACTTGGTAGTGACGGCGTCGAGCTTGTTCCTCATCGCCGGGGTCTTCAGAGTGATACCGCGGAAAGTTTGCTGGACTCTATCCATGTCCGGCGCTAAGCGCTCGAGACTTTGCTCGAAGTCTTTGTGTTGCAGAACCAAGTGTTCCAAGCTATCGATATCCCTGGGCAACGGAGCAGCTATACGAGAGTTCAAAACCCTCTCTGCTTCATCCAGTGATTGTTGAAGGGCAGAGATCTGCTCGTTGAAAATACGTCCCGCGTTCTTCGACTCCTCCTCCGCTCTTGCACGTTTCTCCAGTTCGTCGAAGAGCTTGTTCACCTCGGCCATTTCTCGCTTTAGTCGTCTCAGTTGCGGATCGGCTGGGTCACCCTCGGATAGAAGCTTCTCCGCGTCCTCGTTCAAGGCTTTTCTTATGGCGGTCCTCTGATCTTGACCCATGCCTAAGAACTGGGCCAGATCCCAACCCTTCACCACTTTGATGGTCGCGAAAATCATGTTCTGTCGCAATCGAAGCTGCTTCCGTTGCCACAGTGCAACGCTTCGATCGTATTGTCGTCGCAATCTTTCCGCGGCATCGAGTGCGTCCTTGTCCGGCGGCTGAAGGGCGAAGCAAACGCCCGGCACGGGCGTCTCGACGCCCTCTTGATTCTTCACGCGCCACTTTATCCTGCCAGAGTTATCATATAACGTGCACTGTTCGCCCTTCTCGATCGACATCTGAAACCGACCAATTTACACCTCGAAATAATATATGATACACCATCGGACGAATGACATAATGATCCTTGTACTTACGTTGACTTGTTTGTAACTGCAGACGCAAGTAACTTGCATGGGCCGTGTCACGGGCTGTCGGCGTTGCTTCATGGGAACCACGTCCTTGGCTTGCTCAACGAGCTTTTGCACGTGATCGCCGTAACTATTCAATTCTTCGCGCAATTCTTGCATTCCCTTCAACAGCCGTTCGCCCTCGTCCAAGGAGAAATCTGATTGAGAATAAATGGTGTTAAGTGTCTCGTCTCTGTTCGAGATCCATTGCTCCGCTTGTTGAATGCCCCGGAAGAATTGCTGGCTCTGGGCCGCGTGTTTCAGGTGAACTTCTAGACAAAGAGTTAATTGAAGAAGCCAGGCCCATTGGCTCTGCATCGCGGACATGTAAGCCTCGATGGTTTTCGCAGCGGGATGATGTTGAAGAACCAAAGCTTCGCCGCGGTCTTGCACCGCGGAGAACTGAATCTCTCGTTTCTCGAGGTCGCTCATTAGGGACTGTAAAAACGAAGAAATACGAATTAAACATATAAGATCGGTGGATCGTCGAATTTGCGTGAATTTCACATCGGATAAACACTCGCAAATTCGTCGATCGGGAAATTTATTGGAACGCGTTACGACCAGTTTGATATATCGTTCCTCGTTACCTCTATACCGGATCCAAACGTGCGCTTGCAGAGAACAGACCAAGCGTTAGCGACTTTTACGTCGAAACTCGTCGACGAATGATTACGCGGATCAAAAAAGCGATAGACAACGTTTCAAAGGAAATATCCAAATTACCTCGTAATACTGCTCGATACTCTGTACGTTCAAATTCTTGTCGCTCCAATCGCGCGTCACCTCTGTCTCCTCCTTAGAGCTCAGCCAAACCAGCTCGCCAGTGGCCGATTGTATAAAGTCGTGTAACGTGTCCAAATCTGAAAGTCTCTTGTTCGAGGCCGCGAATAATTCAGTGTAAAGTTTCTGAAGGACGGACAGGTGTTGGCTATACAGCGTGAGTTCCTCGCCGTGGAAGTGACTCTTGCTCTGCACGCATCTGTCCACTTTAGGATGGAATTGTTCGATGTTCTTGTGTTCTCTCTGATGGACGTCCAGCTCGTTCTGCACACTGGGTAAATCGGAGCCATAGTCCGCGTCCTGGAGCTGCTTGATCTTCGACTTGCACCAATCGATGCAGTCGTGCAACGCGCGGAAGTGCGGATTGGTGTCGACCAATCTGGTTTCATGGACGGTAGTACGATGTTTGGTGACGACGCGTTCCTCAACCGGGAAAGACACGGCCGACAGCGGATGTACCAAACGATTGTGAAGAAGAGATCGCAGGGCGACCCACCGTTGATGTAGCTTTTGAACTCTGCGAGACACGTAAAAAGAGAGTTAACTCTCTCTCGAGAAGAAGAAGAAGAAGAGGAAAAAATAGACGGGAAAAAAAGGTTACCTTTTGTGAAGTTCGGCCGCTTGGCTGTATCGCCCCTCGGTGAGGGTGTGTACGTCGGTAAATATGTTTTGTATCTGAATCTCGGTGTTACGGATGTCCTGTTCCAAGAGATCCACCGCGTGTTTGGCTTCGAGAGGATGAAGGCGGTCGAGACGCCTCGCTTCGTCCTCCACTCGTCTCTCGAGCTCCTCCAGCCGATTGTCGGTCGCCTTCATCTCTCTGTGCACTTTCTCTGCCAGTCGTTGCAGTCGTTCGAGTCTGGGGAAGAAAAGGAGACGTGCAACCTCCAATCGAATCGAACGAAACGGAATCGCTTGGTAGGATAGAGACGAATCTCACCGTTTAATTTCGTCGATGATGGCCTGCTCTCGTTCCTGATGCAGCATGATCAATCGGTTCCAATTCTTCTCGATCACTTGGATATGTAACTCGGCCTCGATGTCCACCTCGCCGACCGCTTCGAAATACTTCTCGAGGTCCCTGAAGATGTAAGAGAGTCGTTGCTTGTCCCTGTACCGGGGCGGTACCTCCTCGTTCTTGAACTTGGTGCTGTCGGCCGCGAGCTTCTTCATTTCGATGAGGGTCGGCGGGAAGGCACGTTCCTGCATCAGGCACATCTTCTCGCGGATCCATACGTGGAGGGAACTGGCCAGCTCTCTGTACTCCTCCGAACGCCTTTGCGCCTCGGCATCGTACAACGGATGGATGGCCGGCGGCTCCGGGAACACGTCGTAGAGCGAAGAGATGTACGTTATCAAGGACTTCTCGTCCGGTTCAGGAGTATCTACGTCTGGAACGGAAAAGAGAAGAGTCGAGGCATCGGAGTAGCATCAGGCGCGAACCAGTTACGCTTCCCTTGCTTTCCTTTCCAAAACCAGTCGCTCGACCAGCGTCGCGCGCGTTTTATCGCGCAAAAGGGAAAAAGCAAAGGGTGGAAGAGAGGAGCGCGCGTCACGGTCCGAGCGGCGTCGGCCGGAAACGGACGTCGGACACGAACAGCGGCGGCGGCTCGGGCATTTCCGAGCGGAGGAGAAAACGCGGGAGAAAGGAAAGGCAGAGGAGAAACTCGGGAAAAGGAATAAATCGGTGGACGGAACGATCTAAAAAGGGGCTGTTTACCTTCAGGATCGAGAAGCCTCGTAACGCCATACTCGCGCTCCGCGACGTGGAAGACCCGATCGAGCCGCTCTCGTGGTTGACTGGCACGAGCACCTCTCCAATCGACCAGATCTGGTCTGTTTCGATGGATCAATGCACTGAAAGCTAGCCCGTCCCTCCACGAACCGGTGAAGTCCGTCACGCGTACTCCAGGATAACGCGCCGTCGATCGTCTGGCCCATCTCAGAAGTGCTTCTCGGGCAGTCACGTTCGGTTCCTGACCCACCACGATATCGGATATCTAGGAGAAAAGAAAAGGTCAAAGTTCGTCAACAAACCGTACGCCTCTCTGCGGGTGTATCGTAGTTTTGTTTTCGTTTAGCTCTAAACTCTGGCTGTTCCGCGTCGACCTCGATGTCGTTTCCGTTTGGTTCGCCCTTCGATGTTCAATCGCGCGATTCGAGTCGCGCGTTAAGGTTCGCGTTACATTGGAACAATCACACCAGCAGCAACCTCGCTTCGGTATAGCGCGAGGAGCGCTGAGAAGCGCGAACCTGGGGACTGAACGACGACCCAAGAACGCTTTTCTGGCGGTGCGTGAGGCGAAAAGGAAGGACGTCGGTGTCCCGACGGCGAAGCAACATTGCCAGGATGGCGCTTACCCGAACGGTTTTCGGTTTCGGCGAGGCCTGCCGACTCAAAGAGAAGGAGGAGGAGGAGGAAGCAGCGGTGTCCTGCAAGTAGCCGGCAGTGGCACGCTTGGTCAGATCCTCGGCCACGCATCTTTCTTCGCCCCTTGTCAAAGTGGTCGTTTTTCGAACGATCCGGGTCACGATACGTTTCGTTCCGTTCTCTCCGCGTCTCGAGGTTTTCGTCGACTCGATCGACGATCCTAAATCGCAGCGTTATCAGTCGCTACGTAAACACACCGTGCTCCGACCGAAAATATTCCACGCAGCTCCGACTAACCGACACCGTTCGAACGAGTTTCAGAGGAATCTTCTCCTGCTCGCGATCAACCGGTCGATCGCGTCACGATCGACACGAGCTTGGCAACCTTCCAATCGAGTGCCGTCTAAGCCGATCGTGTCGCGACTTGGACGGATCCATCGACGCGATCGACTCGCTTCGGATTCGATCCACGAAACTCGTAAGCAGGTGTTCTCTCGACGATCTCGTCGATCGGTCGTCGGAGTAATCGGTCGTTCGTACCTAGGACCTCGGTGGAGAGCCTTCGTTTCGTATAGATCGCTCTCAAGTCATCGGCGGTGGCGGCGACGGGCGTCGCGGTGGTCGAGGCAGGTGAGACAACGTTCTCGCGAGGGTCATCTTCCCTGGTGCCCTGCACGAACAGCCGGCCACCCTTGCTAAACCGATATATCGACATGGCGCGTGTTTACGTTATCGGCGCGCGGATTGGCTGGTGTGCGTTGCGACGGTGGTCGAAAGGACCGAGTGGCTCGAAGAAACTAACATCGACCTCCGGGAAAAGACGCAAGGCACGTACGGCTACTCGGTTCGTAGCCTTATCCGGCGTCTCGGTCTCTTCGCTTGCGGTGCGCGCCGAGGCTCGTGAAAGCCGATTATCGAGAATCGACCGTTCCTCTCGTCACCGTTACAGTCCACCTCGGAGTTTCGTCGCGACTCGAGCAGCCGCTATCGATCCGTGAATACGCCTCGATCCTTATCGAATCGGACGAGAGAGAGAGAGAGAGAGAGAGAGAGAGACCGGATGGATGGAAGCGCGAGATACGAACGAAACGAATCTTCCTCTCGGCACCAGAACGGCTCAGCTCTCCTTTGGAACGATCGCGCTCGCGCGCGCCTAGCCTTCGCGAAATCGCTAGAGCGAGCAACTGCGTTCACTGGACCAGGCGATAACGTCGACGAGGACGGCCGGAAGATGACACGGGGAGGGCAGGGAAGAGGGAGCGAGGAAAGCGATAAGGCGAAAGGAAGGAATCGTTATCGGAGGCGGCACTCGACGGCGGAGAAGGCAGGTACGGCTAGCACGGCGCGTATCGCGAACCGACTGCCGCGCACTACAGGTAGCTCATCGAGACCGATCCCCACTTCGAGTTCCTTTCGTGCTTCTTTGCGCGCTCGTTCGCTCGCTCGCCCGTCCGCTCGCACGTTTCACCGGTAAGGTTTCACGACGCGGTTCGACGCGGTCCGTCGCGCGTCCCTAGCCGCGCGACACGTGTCTACACGTTCGTGGCTTCGCCGATCGGCCCCCGATCGCCCCGCGATCACCTGGCCGATCGCAGCTCGCGCTCGTCATACCATCCTGCCCACCCCTGCGCTCGACCTCACCTATCTCCCTTTGCTTCCGCGACGCCCCCCTAAAATCCCTGTCCTCGCGCACCGCGTCCTCCGCGTCCTGCCCGTGCACGCGCTTGTTATTGTGCATACAGCCGGTGCAAGATCGCGCATGCGCCCGCGCGCGATATCGGCCGAGTCATCGGCGAACGTACTGTTGCAACGAGGCGAAACGCGTCGAGAACAGAGAGGCAACGGCGGCGGCGGCCCCACTTCGCCGCGACGCTTCGTTTGCCGTTCGTCGCGCATCGTGTCCTTCCTCCTTTTCCTTTTCCAGAGATTTTACGATTCACCGTGGCACAGTAACGCTCCGTAAGCGCCGCCTTCGACCGTCGGTGCCCCCAGCCGGCGTTCCTTTATTTCCATCTGATTTACCTAATTCGCCGCTGCCCACCGTCAGCTCCACTCCGCGACAACCAAAGCAACAACAACAACAACAACAACGACGACGACGACGAGAAGGATACGCGCGTCGGCTGAACGTGGAGGACGCTTGGAGATGCGGAGGACGAGGAAGCGAAAACCCGAATGCCTAAATAAGCGGCGTCGAGTGGAAAGAAGCGAAAAAATGGGACGCGGCGCCGCGTCCCTGAGCGCTGCGAGCCGAAGAAGGAGGAAAAAAAGGAACGGAAAACGGTCGCGCCGAGAGAGTCGAGGCGCTCGAGACCGGACGTGACGTCACCGCGCCCGCAACCGCCCGGCTCGAGCATTCGCTTCCGTTACGATCGCGCCGGCCGCGTGAACCGATCGTTGCGAGATCTCTAAGGATCCTCGCGATCCTCCACGAGTTCCGCCGCCGATTATCTCTTCCTACTTTCCTTCGGTAACGCTGCGTAGTTTCCGCCAACGATTCTCCGCCGACCGATACCATCTATCTATCCGCGCGAGAAATGGAACGAGAAAGGGAAAAAAAAGAGAAAAGTTGGGAAATCCGGCTCTCACTTGCCGACTCTCGAACGGTATACGCGATCGCTGGCGGATATCGATGGAAGATCGGGAAAGAGCGATTTTCACGAGGGCGCGGAAACCGCGAGGATGGTTTGCGCGCTAAAAAGGAACGGCAGAGCTCGGAGGCTGACCTTGGCCAGTGGCGTCATTCGCGTTTTCGTATTCGGTGCTCGATCGGCCGATCGCGATTAGCATAATTACAAGGTGGGCGTCGCGGTCGCAGGGAGGACGAGGCGATACCACCGCCTCCCACGTCCCGGAATACCGACCGCCGTGCCTTACACTTGGCTGTCAACCTTCCGTCGTCTGGTCGACGCGACGTTACGCGCCAAACTACCATAAACGGAGAGGTCTGCGGCGGACGGAAGGACAGCGATGACCTGGGGCTAGGAAAAATGACGCGACGCGGTTCTCGGATCGCGCAGGGAAATGTATCTCGGTATAAGGCTAGCCGGAGCGAGCGCTTCCGCGTGTGGGACGAGTGGGCCTCTGTTACGAGCCGAGGTATCTACCTGCCAGCGCCATCTAGCTTCGCGATCGGTTCACGCGGTCGATAAGCGTCGCGGCGCGGGAACTAGCCGCTGCGAGACGTCGGTCCCCGAATGAATCACCGTTTCGCGGTTCCTCTTTTTTCGCCCAGCGGGAACCACTATGGCATAAGAATGTTTGGGGACTTACCTTGCGTCGCCAGCTCTGCGGCGCGAAACAGAAGAAAAAAATACACCATTAGATACAGATGCTGAACGGGGACGCTGGTTAGTAAGTAAATATAAGAGTGTGTATAGGCTTAAATCGGCGGCCACTTCTCGCCTCTCGAAGTGCGAACGCGCGGATTCGAGAGCGCGCGAGATAACGAGTGGACGCGTGTTCGCTCGGATCGCTACGGAAACGAACACTGTCTCCCTTTGTGCGGTCGCGTAACGCGGTTACTCGAGCCGCGATCGATCGCTCGCGTTCCAGGCTTTTTGCGCCCGTCCGCAGACGATCCGACGTCCGGCATCGGCCTACTCTTTTCCACCGGCGCCGACTCTCCTCTCGCGCGATCTCCGTTCCGTTCCTCGACGGCGCCGAACCTCGTCGCCGTCGCGCTTCCTCCGGCCGACTCGCTTTCGATCGGAACGAGAATCGCGAGAAAAACGAGAGTGGTCGGGCATTCCTGCGCGATGATTCTCCTAGCCGACCGTTTTCCCCTCGCGAGCGGCAGTTTCTCGCAAGCGAAACTTTCGATCGGTATCTCCTCTTCTTCCGAGGAGGAGCCTCCTTCGAAAACCGAACGTCGGACAATGCAGCTCGTTCTTCCTTCGATAATCGCGACTCGAAAGGGCGAACCAGATGTCGGCACGTTCCTATCCCTCCTTTTTCCCTTCTTTCCTTCAAGGCCCTTCCGCTAAACTCCACGTGCCGGCACATCGGCCATCGTTTCAGGGAGACGCAGCTGGCGTCTGCCTACTCACCTGGAAGTGTAGTATGATGGTCCATATCAAACCTAGGGTCAGCTTAGGGTTGCCGTCGACGATGTCTTCGGCGCGGATATTGACGAGCTTGATCTTCTTGTAACGCAGAAAGTCAAGGGCCATCTGTACGTTCTGCAGCATGTGGAAACGCATTCGACCTCTCTCCCGCGGCTGCAAACGCAAAAACGCGTTAGAACGTGCGACGAGAGCTGTTTAAACGGATGGAAGAAGGTACAGTCCATCCACCCTCGTAATCGAGGTCAAGTCGGTCCCACCCCCGCGATTACGCAACGCTGTATTTCACCCTGCCAACCGAGGGTTAAGCGGAACAGCGCCAATTGCGTCTGTGTCGCATAAGCGGGTATTAAGGGGAAGGAGGAGAAGGAGAAGGAGGAGTGGAAGGACGTGAAATACTTACGAGATGCTCGCCCGAGAGAACCTCCAGCAAGGAAATGAGGTTGTGCCCGTCCCGCAGGTCTTCGAACAAATCTCCGACATGTCTGCTAGCCTGCAACAACGATTTCACGCATCAGCGCACTGATAAATCACTTCCTCGTTCAAGTGTCTCCCGACAATTCATAACTGAAAAGAAAAACGAGCAATAGAGCGAATCGACGCGACGGGGGGTGGGCGAGAAAAAAAGGGGGGCGATCGAAAAAAACAAGCGGTACCTAACTAAAAATTAACAGCCGCGAAACGGGAGGACATTGAACAGCGATGTACACACGCGTATGTACGAACACAAAACGTGAACAAATTCTACGAACATGAACGTGCAAACACACATAGAACGGGGATGAAGAGGAGTAGGAGTCGAACGAGGAGGGAATACGGAGTGATCGCGTGTCTGGCGAAAATAAAGCAAAGTTATAGGCGGGCGAGGTGCGTCACGTGCAAACGCAGCGATCCTGGCCCTCAAACTCGCGTTTAAAGTTTGAATACGGCGATAAGCGGCGGAATCTCCGTTATCGCGTTAACCAGGCAGGAAATCGGTCGATTCTCGGCCATTCCGCCGCGTTTGCACGCCGATTCCGGTTTCCGCGAAACACGCGTTCGCCGAGGCGAATAGGAAGGAAGGGAGGAAAAAATGTTACTTGACGCATCGTTTGACGGAGAAAACGAGACACGTGGCTACTTTTCTTGGAGCATGCGAAAATTCCTTCTAACATTGGCAACGGTGTTTAACGACACCTGCCGTGGACTTACAGTGGGGGAGCAGCACGGCTGGTTGTTGACAAGGACGCACACGTGGAGACACGTGTAAGTCTGAAAAAAAGATGGATTAAAAAAGGAGGAGGCGGCGAGTAACGCGTTGGATTCCGCGTGGCTCGGACCGAAAAGCGACCGAAAGTAGCGGCAGGCCGAAGCTACCGCTACTCCTCGGTCGCATGGACGAGTGGTCCTTGACCTGAGAACTCCGTGGCATGCGAGAACACAAAAGCGCCGGCCCGAGGAAAACTTCCCCTTTTGCCAACAGTTTACAAGGACTTACGCTGGATAATCCTTAATTGCATGTCGACGCTTCGAAGAACGAACACCTAGAATGGAAGAAGGCGCTTTGTCTCCGCGAATAGCGCCGAGTCAAAGCGATCGTTTCCCGATGATAGATTCGCGCGACGGATTAGGAATCGTTTTCCACGATACGCTTATTACGCGCCGGTTGCGTAACGTCGTTGAGCGTCTTTGACTCGTCGCGTTCGCGCGAACGAATGAAACTTCAACGACCATTGAGTGGCAAACTATCGACAACTGCTAACAGCTAAGAGCGGTGAGACTCGTCTCTTCTAGGTTTACGTTTACTATCGACTATCGACATGCATTCAACGATCGTCCTATGATCTAGAGGAACGCGAACCACTCGTCCCAGTGGCTCGTCCGCTGGGAAGAATATACCGGGTGGATTCATACCTTCACGTATTTCCAATGCTGCGTGTGTGTGTGTGGCAAGCGTGAAAGGATGGAAAGTAGAGAGTTAAGATTACGAATTATCATCCGACAATGGACTGTTATGCAATGGCAGAGATCCGCGAGGAACAATCGATGCGTTGTCACGGGCGGAACGAGCGCATCCGAGGTGGACGTCACGCGGCGCGCGAGCAGCCTCGCGCTTTCCACCATTCCCGGCCGAGAGAGTAAAAGGAAAGTAAAAACGCCGGCGCAGAGGCAGAGATGGAATCGCGGCGACGTTTTGCAGCGGAGCCCGGGACAACGACCGATCCTCCTCGCGGATCGAAATCGCTCTGGGTCGACGGGCGTACGAGATGGATCGCGCGAGACCTCCGACTTGCATGAATGAACGAGACGGGGGCGGAAAGGAAGGGAAGGGAAAGGAAAGGGAAGGAAAAGACGGAGAAAGGGGTGGAAATTCGCGGTACCGCGGGAACGGAGATGGAACCGAGGATCGGAATGAACATCTTCTCTAATTTCGTCCCGAGAATCATCGGTGTCGCGGAAGGCAGCAGGAGATGCCTTGGTTATTCAACGGATCGGAATTCATGGACGCAGAGAAGTTACTTCAGCGGACCATTTCCTGGCACCACGACGTTACGCAATGCCAGCGATGCGTCATAGCCAAGCATGCACTCGCTCTCTTGAGCTAACGTGTCCAGAGCTTTTCATTTCCCCGCGTCCGCGCTTCTTCCCTCACCGTTCCGTGTAACTCATCGGCTCTACTAACTAACTGACTGACTGACTGACTGACTGACCGAACCGCGCTTGCCTACCTGCGTACCTAACTGCCTACTTACCCACCTACTTACCGGGCAAGAGGTGGTAAATCGGGAACGTCGTTGGCAAGAGAACGTTTCCGAATAAGGTCAGACTTACGAGAGGAAAGGTGGGCGCGCGCGCGGAATCGAGCAGGTAGGTAGCCGAGAGAACCAGTACCGAGCGACGCGCAAACACGTAGTACCGTTCTCGCGGTATTCGAGCGGTTCCACTCGATTCGCACCCGATCGTGGGTCTTTCTCACCCTTCGGCCCTCCGCGTCGCGGCGCGGCCCGGAGGAAAGAAACTTGGCCACCCTCGGCGAAGGAGGAAAAGGATCGATCGGTGGTCGGTCCGAGACGCTGGGTGACGCTCCATGACGCTGGATGACGCGCCGCGCGGCTGGTTCCGCGATAGATAGATAGAGCGGAGAGAGGTTCTCGAAGAAGGAGAAAGGAGAGTAGGTAATGGAAAAGAGGGGTGAGTAATGCCGCGCCTGGAGAGGCGCCGCTGTTGGTCGGTGCGCCCGGTTTCGAAACCAGCCCGGGGTCGAAGAGCTAACTAACATAGGAAGAAAATAAGGCTCGATAACCCTCGAAATACCGATCGAGTTATACTCGCCGCTTACGAACACCGAGCGCTTCAACCTTGCCTCTCTTCTCCTTTCTCCTTGACTCCTGACTTTGCATACGCGGCCAACGTAACGAGAAAGCAACGCGCGGAATGTATCGCTGCTCGATTTATCATCGAACGCGCGCGCTCTTCTCTTTCTCCCGCTCTCGCCGGCCTCCGACCGTCATCGTTCGCCGACCATCATTTCGACCCCTGGCTTGTCTTCTTATTTTTCCTCTTTCCGAAAACAGAAGAGGGACCTGCGTCATCGTCGGTCCGCGACAGCGAGCACACGGCAGAGAGAAGAAACCAAGACCAGAGTCACGTGAGATCAAGGCTAACGTGTCTCGAGTTGCAAGAATTGTTCGCGATCGCGTGGCATGTCGTCGGCGTCGGCGTCTTGGCCATCGTCTTCGTCTTGGTCCAGGGCTATTAACGCGTCCGCACCCCCGGCTTCGTCGCTATTGGCATCGGCCGATCGGCATTGGAATAGACGCTGGCATCGCCGGCAGCGTCCTTTTTTTCCGTCGCGTGTCCGCGCGCTCGAGAATGCGTGCGCCGCGGAACAGTGGCGGTGTTTGTTCGGCCGAGCGCATCGGCGCCGGTAGCGTCGCCGTCCCGATCTCGAGCATCGATCTGCCTCGCAGAAAAACCTTCCCGTCCCGAAAAATCCTTCCAACAACGCGCACGTATGTACGCGAGTGACCCGTAGGAAGCCTCTGCCTCGCAGCTGACCGATCGAGACGATAACAGCAGCGACGAGAACGAAGGGTGCAGCCCCGTTGCGAGAAAGGGTGCGGAAAGAAACGAGCAACGGAAGAGAGAGAGAGAGAAAGTTGAAAACAAGGGGAACCTCTAATCCGTGGCGCAGAGATCGGAATGATTTTCTCGATTTCACCCACTCGATTTCCTCGATACGTTACCTTCTATAGCAGCGCGTGAAATACCCTCCTGGAAGGGATTATGGTCGACCCACGCGCGCGGCCTACATGGAAAAAGAGACGGGTGCAGGAACACGCACGACACACGCACGACATACGCGTGCGTGTGTATACTCGGGGGGCTGAGAAGGTCCCCTATCGTTTACGTATGTGGTTACGAAACAGCTGGTTGTCCCGGCGTTGCGCGTCGCTGCTCTCGTATGCTCACCTATCAGGTGTTTCGATATACTCTCTCGCCTCGGCTCCGCCAACCGTGGCCTCCTGCTAAGGTCGCTCTAAAATTAGGTATCGTTCGATATTTCGAAGGAAGGGCCACGGCTGGCCTTCGAGGAACAGCCCCCGCCCCCATTCTCGCTGTAATTCGCGGAACCATTTGCGAATACTTTCTCGTGTCGAAGGATTAGAGATGGTAATCGGTAGATTACGCGTTCGCGCAGGTGGGTCGATGGGAGAAATTTGCTGGACGCGGCCGAGCTGTGGAAGGCTCTTTTAAAAGCGGTGTACGCCCATCGACTGTCGCAGCAGCGTTGACAACGCGCGTTTCCTGCGATCCGAGAGGCTTACCTTTTTCAGATGCTTGTTCACCCATTTGGTAAATGTTTTCTTTTGGATCGCGTCTCGTTCGTCTGTAATCACAAAGAGGAGGAATTCGTTAGAGAGTCCGGGGGAGGGTCGCGGAAAGGGGGTTGCGACCAACGTCGCCGTTTCGTCGATCTCGTACTCTAGGAATACTCGATCGTGGCCGATTTCCAGGCTGCATCCACGTCTAATTAAATCGTTCGTTTGCATTCTACCACCGTCACACGACTCGCGAGCGATCGCCTACGCGGGCAAACAGGCATCGGGCATCAGGCATCGAGGCAGCGAGCAGTCAAAGCAACCGGATAGACGGACAGGCAGACAGACAGGTAGGTGGTTGGGATAGGTAGGTAAGTAGGTAGATGGAGAGACGGATGGGTGTTGATAAGTAGGCAGTCAGGTAGGGAAAGAGCAGCGGATCGTGCAGGCAAACGAGCAAAACGTGCGCTAAAACTTTGTCTAATTATTAGAAGGCACCCCTCTCTAATCGCCGAGTGCATTCTGCTACGTGTCCTTCCAACCTGTGCCCCGAAACACCTGAGCGCGAGCAATAAAGCTGGCGAATATCTGCGCCCCGTGGCCCGTACCGGTGCTAGCCTCTGCTAATCCGATTTAGCAACCTTACGACGACGTCGAATACGGCGTTATTCCAACCGACATCGTAAAGAGAGCTAGCCTCAAGTTCGACGACACGACTCGACGGTAGAAATTAATCGAGTAGGAGGCTTCTGCTCTCCGGCTTCCCAGTAGCGATTAATTACCACCGATTATCCGATTGCATCTAGCCTGCGGGCTCTCGTTAAGCAACGATTATCACTGGTAGGCCGTTGCATCTCGCGAACCCCCTGACAATCGAAATGGTCGCGATATTACGAACAGAGAGGGACCCTCGGACCCGACGACGTTGCTCGTCCTCGAAACGGGCCCGTCGCCGACTCCTCAACGCGGCGGCGGCGACCTCGCGAGATAAGAAAGACAAACCCATTTGCACCGTTTCACAAAGACGCTTTTGTGAAAGCGTACCCGACTATAACGGCAATTCCGAGCTCGTAACGACGGTAACTCGTACGTGACGCGTTGACGAATTGTCGGTGCCGGCGTTATCCGGCACTCGACAGCGCAGATAAGGGGAAATAACAAAAAGGAAAAATGTATTATCCGATCGATTAAAGCCAGCGCATTCCTACGCGTAAGCGTTAAAAATAAACAGCCGGGTTTATTCTAATTGACGTGACGAGGCATTAACTCGTAATCGGCTGGATCGAAGTTCGTCGAAGTAGCCGAGAGTGTGCCTCGTGGAAGAAACATTATTCGAGCGTGATCGAAAACACCGCCTCGGAAGAGTGGCATACCGAGGCACAATTGGAGATAAATTGGGACAACGAGGAGGACACCCGTTCTCCGGCCACACGCATGGAATTTCCGAGCGTGTGATAACGGGGGAACGGGTTGTCGCTGCGGACAATCCTCCACGGGCATATGACGGTGTGTGGGGCGACGGAAAGGGAATGACGAGGAATTCTTTCTTCTTCTTCTTCTTCGTTTCTTTTTTTCCGACGATGATCGAAACAGGAAACCGCTATATACGTGCTCGCGATTCCGCGAACGTAGAGACAGGCGCGAGTGAATAAGCGAACGCGCCTTATTGACGGAAAATTCTTTCGATAAACGTCGCCGCGTTCGGCTGAAATGCTCGCGAATCGTTTCGTCGAGTTCGTTTCGCAAGTGAGACGCTGTCTGCGTGCGTGTGCGTGCGACAAAAGGAGCCGCGCTTAACCCGTTTGTAAAAGCGATTCTAATGTAAATGATTCCGCGTAGTCGAAACGGATTAAGGAGGACGGTGAAGCCTTGACGATACGAACCGGTAACGACGGATCCGACGTGATATTAGGCACACAAAGACACTTCAAAGTAGTTAGTCCAATGTTAAGCGAAGGAAAAAAAAAAAGAGAAAAAACAAGAGAAGAAAGAGAGAAGAGAAGAGAGAAAAAAAAAATGAAAGAAACTTTCAACAAAAAGAGCTGCACAAACACGCGTGAGCGTTTTTGGTTGCAACGCACGCGCGAAAACTCCGGGAATTATCGCGAGAATGCCGCTTGAGAAGAATTCCCTCGTATCGGACATTCGAGACTCTGGATCAGAGCTCATCGCGAGGCGCGAACTATTTTGCCCCGGCTATTTCCGAGGCTACTTCCGCGAAACATTCGGGTCAAACGGCAAAAGGTAAACGACCTCAAAAAGATACTTCCGTTCGCGGTATACTCCCGGGGCCGATACGAGACTCTCTAGTTTACGCGACGCCTGCAATTCTCCGCGCTCCCTCTGTTTCCCTCGGATTCTACTCCGCTCCGAGCGCAGAGAGAATCTCGTTCTCACCGAGAGAGAGAGAACGCCCGAGGAGAGGAGAATACGAAGAATCGCGCGTAACGTCGGCCCGATTTGTCTCGATTCTCGGGACGATACAGGCCAAGGTAGAAGCCAAAGCGAATTCGGTGAGAAGAAAAACGAAAAAAAAAAAAAAACGAAAAGATAAAAAAAAAAGAGACAAAAAAATGGAGAGAAAAAAAACGAGAAAAGAATAAAAACGGAAGGAGGGTGTGTTCGAGGGAGAATCGAAGAAGAGTAATTTGTATCGGGAGGACGAGGAGGGTCAGGGGCAAGGTATTGGACGGGGTCCAGCATCGGCATGCCAACTCTTCACCTACCGTGCGCCTCGATGAACATCGCCCAGCAACCCCAGAAAGCCTGAGTGCTGCCGGAACGGTGTTCTCCGGCCCCTTCCACCCGCCAATTCTCCCGTCGTTCCATCATCCACGAAAATCCATTTTCGTTCTGACCTTTGAACTTGGAAAGAGACTCCTCGTATCCGTCCTGCGATTTCTGCTCACGATGGTGCTCCGCCACGGTATCGGCCGGATCGAAACCGAGCCTCTCCTTGTAATAAGCCTGCGTGGACATCTCGTTAACCAAGTCTTCCTTAGGTTCTCTCGAAACCAGCCAACGACAACGAAACCACGTCTTTCCCGTTCATCGGGCTTTTTAGCTCTCTCTCTCTTTCTCTCCTCTCTGTCCCTTCTCCTACGCGATCCCGGTTCCCGGTTCGAACCAAACCAAAAGCAACCCCCGTTTCTTTTTCTTCGCTGGGATACGCGGTGCGCAGAACGCGCGAAACCGAACACACTGTTTCCCTTCGAATTTCGTTCTTCTTTTCACACGGATGTCCAGCAGCAGCCAAAGACGCTAGTTTGCTAGGATCACGATTTTGCTAGGCCTCCCTTGTCTCGCGGAAGCCACTATACGGTTAACGATCTCGTCGGCTCGGTAAACGAGCGCGGGAAGAACACTTTGAACGTAACGTTTTGTCCCAGACACTTGCTACGGTAGACTTATCTTAATGGAAGGTTTAATTAGATATATGGCACTTGGAGCGGACGGAAGAGCCAGTCTCTCGTCCTTACGACCGAACTCACTTTTCCACCCCTGTCTTACTCGTATTCGTACGCGCGGCCTCCTCTCGGTTTTCGTTTCTTTTTGGATCGATTACTTGGACACTGGTCGCGACGTTGCACTGTTGGAAGAAGAGAAATGAAATGGTGGAACGGACGGTGCGCGTGGCGCGCGACAGACGGACGCGCGAGGATCGGACAGGGAGGAAAGCTCGAGGGCGCATCGGCCACGCCGACGCCACGACGACACCGCGACGACACCGAGAAGACGACACGGACAATGCGGACAGCGAGGAGAACGGCTAATTTCGTTCCCCGTTTGTCCGTTCGGCCGTTCGCCCGCTCTCCAGACGCGAACGAAGCTTAACGAATCAACGACCGAATTTATCACGGCACGTCGCAGACGTAACCACTCAACGTTTCTCGGGCAAAGTGGCTCGGTGGAACACCACGAGACGCCGGTAATCGGTCTTTCGCGGACGCCTAGTTCATCGTTCTCGAGAGAGACTCCTCGGACTATATCCGCGCAGACACGATAAATAGAAGAGCACGAGGCAATTTTCGTTACTCCGCCGCTCGACTTTCGCGCGACCAATTAAACCGGACGGTTCTATTAGCGAGAGAACGCGTCACTAGAAACCGAGTATAGAACGGTGAAATACGGTTCGGTCGAGTTGCAGGCCGACCGATAAGCAAATGAAACGAGACGAAAGGAAAGGAAAGGAAGGGAAACGAAAGGAAAGGAAAGGGATATTGGGATTGGCAGGGATAAAGGCGAGAACGGTGGCAACGATCGGAGCACGCGAGCGAATCAGCGATTGTACTAACGAATCAACGACCGACTCTGGCCACGAGCGAGCGAGAGTACCAACGAACCAGCGAGCGATCTACCAAACTGACGGTCCACGAGACGCTCGGTGACTGAGACACGGGTGCCACCCGGGGAAACCCAAGACCATCGGGATCTCCGCATATGGTAATGGAAGCAATGGCATGTGGGTGTCGTCTTCTGGATCGGAGCGAAAAGCGACAACGCCAATTGCGACACACCGGCAAGGGCCCCTTGCTAATCCTATTCCTCTTCCAGCTAAGATTATACCAGCTCGCGTGTTCCTCGCTCCCTTTCGACCGACACCTGTCCCTTTGCGTTTATCCACCTACCGTGCAACCCCGTTTCGGTTTCGCTTTCGGCTAATACCCGAACGATATATACCCAGCACCGTGCGATCGCGCGTGCCGATCGATTCGACCCACTCGCGCGACTCGACTCGACTCGATTCGACTCGATTCGACCCGGCACGACACCGCACGACCGGGCGACCTGACTCTCGACTCGATTCGACTCGACTCTGCCCGGTTCTCTCTAGGACCGACGGAATTAGATGCGAATAGAAAATAGAGTAACGCGTGTCACGCGCCACGCGGTGTTAGGCCAACTCCTTCTAACCGTGTCCGTCGCATTGGTTAGACGACGTATAGAAAGTTCGAGAGAAAGTACCCCGCGCGCACGTAACGCGCGAACAGAGGTAGTCACATCTCCGGTCGCGTGAAATTTTATCGCTGGAACTGGCGACGGCGCCGAAAACCCGACACGACGCGTCCGTAAACGCGTTCGTACCTGTGCACCGGGGGAATTTCGCCGGTCCGAGAAGGAAACGCGCGAAACGATCGATGACATCACGACGCACCGGTGGAAAGGCAACGCGTCCGTTCCCCTTTCTCCGCGGATCCAGGTAGATCCTGCACCACCTACGATATCTCCTCTCGCGGTTCTTTCCCTATCTCGCGGCGATATCGGCTTCTAAACGCGCGCGGAAAGGCAGCGAGAGAAGACAGTGGCCGGCTGCGAGCCAAGAACGAGCGAGCTGCGAGCAGAAGCCGCGGAGGAAAGCGGACGCAGAAGGAAGGAGGAGGAAGCGCGTGTACACGCATCGGATCGGCATAACGCGGGCTGCAAGAGGGGCCGGCTCGGCGGCATTCTTGCGGCAACGGCGTAGCAGTATAACGGGTCCATAGTCGGCTCACGGAGGACTTCTCGAGGGCTCTTGGAAGCCGAGAAGACTCTCTCTCCACCGGTCGTACAGTTCGGCTCAACCTTGAGCTGCACGCGGCAAAGCGTGGCTCGCGACGCTTCTTTTCCTCCTCGCCTCGCCGCGCCGCGCCCTTTCCTTTCGCCGATTCGACGCCTATCCGACGCCTATCCGACGCCTAGCGTCTATCGCAACCACCGGCCATCGATCCTCCGCGAACCATCTTTCTCTCGCCTCGATCGTCCCCCGGTTACGTCCTACTTATCAAACGGTCCTCTTTCGCATCCTCGCTCGACCTACCTCCGCCTCGCACTCGCCGAGGCAACGTAACGAGTTACGCTCGGAATCGCGTAATTCTAGAGGCGTGTATCGATTACGAATCGACCTTTCCATACGCGACACGCGCGATTCTTCGCTCGTAGCCTCGAACTTGATACGGCGAATCGGTTTCGAGAGAGGAGATCGCGACGAGTAAGCGCCGAGACGACAAGGCGCGATACCGGGGAACGCGCGCGACCTTCGCGGAATTCGCCGAGCTCGCCGGATCCTAAATTCCAGCCGACAGATAAATTTTCGGCTGACCTTTCTTCCCGCCGCGGACCGCGACCGCGTCTCTCCGCTCGTTCGCCCCAGCGTTTCGGCTAATAGAGCCTCCGGTTCTCTCTAAATCTCCGTTCCTCTTTCGCGACGCAACTGAAACTGGTTTTCGAGGTTGCAAACGCGACGGCGATCCCGGGGGCCGCGCGGCCGAGCAAACGAAAGGAAACGTTTCTCGCGTCGCGAATTCGCCGATTCGTAATCTAGCTTGTTATTCCGTTTCCGAGAGCGAAGCCTGTCACGCCGATAAACGATAAATCAGCCGAGACGCGATCGCGCAATCGTCGCAACACCGCGTCATCGGGGCCCGTCGGGTGCGAGGTAAAAACCGATCGGGGTGTATCGCGATGGAAGGTGGACCCCGAGCGATAACTGTGTCGAGAGGCTCTCCCGTGGCTCTCCCCTCGGCTCTCCAGCCCCCCGACGATAAAGCTTACTTGCACTTTCGTGGCTCTGTTAACGCGACAACCAAATACGGCTTTCGGTGCGAACATGCTGGAGGTCGCGGATACCGAGGGTGGGGCGATACACTAACCGAACGGGTAGACAGAGAGAGAAAAAGAGAAGGAGAGCAACGGTAACGATAGCGAGAGCGAGCCGGCCGGTCGACGGTGGACCGAGCGCGCCGGGTTCTCGAAAATCCGGGAAAGTCGAGGAAAATCGCGGAGAATTGCAGAGAAGACGGAAGACGAGGTACGACCGAGAGAAAAACGAGTTGGGAAGAGCGCATCGAGGGGTCGGGATCGATGATCCAGAGGGTCTGGAAACGGCGTCGAGACGCGACACGCGAGATAACGAGGGGTAAACGGGCGAGAGCGGCGCGGTGGACGAGAGGGAGTAATTGGCATTGGGTTTAAACGGGGTGGACGTGGCGGAACTGGATTACGCCGGTGGTCGCGGTAATTTGGCAGGAAAACACGCGAGTCGTTCCGCTTCGGGGTACCACGCGCGCTTCCCTCGCGTTCGGGTGTGCGCGGGTACGCGCTTTTCTGGGATGGAACGACGGGAATTCAAAGGGAAGAGGAGCCAAAGGGGAAAGAGCGTCTGGTCGGCGATAATAATCGCGAGGCGCACAGGAGGACGCGTGGTCGCGGGATTTGGACGAGGCTGGAAACGGCGAAACGAGGGTACCGAGAGAGACGGATCGACCGGCTACGCGACCGATTCGGGCCAGAGAATAGGTCGATCGGACCAAATTAAGAAATTCCAGGTACGCGTTACGGGCACATAAGCGCGGACTCATACGTGATTGTGCGCGGCGTGTCTCGCGGAGCCGGTTTGTCATAGAGCTCGGCCGGCCTGCAATTATTACGCAATCCCCGTATTCGATGAAAACGACTTTCTTCTTATTCGCTCGCCGTTCAAGCCACCCGTGCGTCTATCTCTAACCTATCTATGCGTCGGCGATACTCGTCGCGACGCGGTATCTTCGATGATCGCGCCTCGACACCTCTCCGCGCGTACCCGTCCCATTGATAGCTCGATTCTTACGTCGACTCCAGCTCCGGCCCCCTCTGAACCCCCGCGCCGATTGTCTTACGTTTCGGAGATCGGATTTCAGGCTATTACGGACAGCTTGCCGAGAGCGCGCGCGCTGCCAACCTAAAGGGGACGAAAAGAAAGGGAAAGCAGAGGAAAAGAGAGAAGAGAAGAGGAGAGGAAAGGAAAGAAAAGAAACGAACGACACACGAGGCCACTCTACTATGACTACTAGTAGTTGCCCTCCTCGAAGGGGATTCGAGGAAGCGGCGGTTTAAACGGACCAACGAAAACAAAAGGGAGAACCCGGACGATGGTAATCTTGAATGAACCCTGGCGATAATATCGGTACACGCATTTCTCGTTTGCTGAATCGGTCGCTTAACCGTTCGGGCCCGATATGCCGTTTCGTGATTACCAACAACGCGCGACTCGTTAATGGAAGGGGCGACCGAGAGTGACAGAGAGTGGGAACACGACCGAGCGAGTAAGCACGCGAGCCGACCGAGAGAGGGAAACAGAGAAGGAGAGCGGGAACGAAAGGCAAGAGGGAGAGAGAGAGAGGGAGAAGGAGAAGGAGAAGAGAGCGAGAGACAGAGGTAAAAGAACACAGAGGTGCGACGGAACGAAGCGTGACTCACAGAACGCCTCGTGTTTTGCTCATGGGCCAACGAGTTTGTCGAAATTTTTCATCGAATACCTAATGTACTCCGCACTGGAAACCGAGCAAAGATACCGAGTGTGCTCCGAACCGATCCAACTAACTCCTGTCACGTGTCCACGACGAAAACAACCGAGGAGAAAAACACCCGCGAGAGTCCGTTCCACCGAGGATCGCGGCACTTTTACTTACTCCGATTACCGATCTCTCCGGTCCGTCTGGCGGAAACACGCGTGGTCGTAGTCGTCGACGAGCGGTCGAAACGGCTCCGTTCCGACGGTTCGACGTCGCACGATCCGTACTCGCGTCGTAGTCGCGGAGGGTTTACGCGAGTGGTCACGTTCGCGCGCAAACAAGCACACGGTAGATAAGATTGGAAGAAGTGACAGAGCGCGAGTGACTAACCGAACGAACGAACGAATGATCGTCGGCTGGCCGGTTCGTTAGTCCGGCCGTCCGACCCAAACCGACCGACCGCTGCTACTCGAGACGTGGCACTGGAATTCCTGGTAGAACGTACCGCACGACAACGTTGACGAAGTCGACGCGCGTATCCGGAACCCCGCCGTAACACGGCCAGGTAGCTGTAGGCCGTACGACGAGGACGGAGAGACTCGCGGCGAGAGGAACGCGCGCGCGCGCGCACGCTCGCGCGGAGAAACGGTCGAACGGAAAAAGACGGAAAGGTGGACCGAGAAGGATGAATGGGCCGAGGAAAGAGGAGCAACGGGCGGATAAGGAACAGCGCGACGAACGTAGGGAGGGACCGAGAAAGCGAGAGAGGGGAGGAGCGAGGCGAAGGGTTCACGGCAGAGAGAGGCAGGTAGAGGCCGCAGAAGAAGAGAGAGACGGAGCGGAGGGGAGAAAAGGAGGAGGAGGAGAGAGAAAGAGAGGAAGAGGGAGGAGACAGAAGGGGAGAGAAGGAGAGCGAGCGAGCGGCTTGCGAGTTGGAGAAGACGCGATTTGCCGCTCCGTCGTGTAGAGCACGTCGCCTCGACACAGACTGCGGCTGCCTGGACAACTGCCGCCCACCCAAGCTGCCTCTACCTCGAGCCTCGAGGTTCCAGAACCTACTCCTCGTATCCATGCCCCGCCATTGCAGCTCGTTCATCCTTCGCTTTCTCCGTTCGCTGAACAGAGAAATCGACGCGGAGCGCCGTCGGGGGCTGTCGGGGGGCCGGAGTGGAACCGGCCGAGAGGAGGACAGAGACGGGATCAAGGGACAGGTTGGCCGATAGACAGAGAACGGGAGAGAGAGGCCTCTGTGTCTTTTTGACAGCGAGAGAGGCCCCGTACTGGACGCCGGTGCGCGCTGTGCACCGCCGTAGAATAACTGCCGTTACAAACAGGTTCGTAGGGCAGGTCACGTAACGACAGGGGCGCGCCGCGAAAATACCGCGAATCGCGAATTAAGCGGACCGAACGACGCGTGTGCCAAACAGGACACGGATTATTCGCGTTTCACGCGCGAATACAACCGCTCGCCGATATTCATTCAGCGCCGCAACCCTCTTTCTCTCTCCCTCTCCGTTTCTCTCTGTTTCTCCGCGTTTACCGTTTCGCGGGGAATTCTTCGAACGGCCCGGGCAAACGGAAGATCGGGAGTAAGAGAGCGACGCGTATCCCATGGCAGCGCGACGGGGCCCCTCGGTGGCGTGAGAATTCTCGCGATCTGGCGCCAAGCCAAATCTACCTCATTTTTTCTTCCTCCATCATTCCTAACGTCGCCGATATTCTACCTCTTGTTTATGTTCGCGGTGAAACTCGACGGGCAAACGCGGCCCCGCCGCTAACAGATGTGCACGCTAAATATCCGACTTTCCTCTAGATCGCTAATCCTGCCATGCTCGCGGTCACCGATGCAGGAATGTTTATCTTATCCGAATAGGCGATAACGCGCCGAGAGATTCCGCTGCGATTACTTCGCCGTCGTTGCGCGATTCGTCGACGAAAAAAGATCGGGAATTAACAATCGTCACTGTACAAAGGTTAACGGTAAATACCTAGGACACCGATTAAAGATACCGATTTCGTTCCCGCGTTCACGGCCGCGCCGATTAAACGGCCGATTTACCGTTCCGTTTCCGGCTTTTTACGATAACGACCCAAGATTCTCGCAATCTTCGAGAAATTGCCGGTCGCGTGTAGTCGTTTTTTCAGCCAGATACCTGAAATTTCGACCTGTTCGGCACGAATGTAAACGACGCGCGATACTGGTCGAAACGGGACCGGCCGAACCGGCAACTCGAAAACGCCAACAAGCACGCGACCAGGCTCGCGATAATCCGAATTTTACGGTATGCCTAAGCATCTTCTCGTTGTTCCATCCGAGAACAATCGGGAGGGACCGGGAACGATACGGTAAGCGTCCCGACGAACCGCGGCGACTTTGCCGAAGGGGAACGGAGCGCCGGTCGAATTGACATGCAGAGGAGATTCCGATCGGTGCATCGACGTAGACGTACCGTTGATGATCGTCCCAAAACAGATAATTACCACTCTTCTAACGCTATATCGTCATGTCTAATACATATTCGATGAGTTCGTGGCAGCGGTTCATCGTTCCCGACTCGTGGCCCCGATCCCACCGGGCAACATTTTTTTTCTTCCAACTTTTATTTTTTCATCCTTTCTGCCCTGTTGGCAAGTACACCAACATTCCTAACTGTACCTCGATGGAACGGAAGATTACACCGTCAAATATATATTAAAACGCTGATTCTGGCAAAGAAATTTAGTCTGATCGCGAGCGTCGATCGGGCCACGGCATACGATCCCGAGCACACGCGCCAAGAAATGTCACCCTGTCTCGTTCGCGCTTCGCCCCGAGACGCCGAGACGCCCCGGAGAACGAGAGGGTGCGCTACGACGAGAAAAGTTGGCAACGCAGGTGAGCGAGAAATCCTCGAGAGAGCTTCTCCCGATTCTCGGGTGAATCAGTTCCGGTCGGTTAATTAAAGCGCCAGCGGTCCCTTCGCCTCGAGAGAGACACTCGCGCTTCGCTCCGAGCCCTTTGTACCCTCCGACCTGAGAGGTTCTCACGGGAAACCCGGGATGCATCGCGAATGCGTCGGCCTGGCCAGGTACTCCGGGTACTCCGGGACATCTAGCGAGAGGCTCGCGAAGCCTCCGTCCGTGGCAACGAAAATCGGCACACGCGTGACCGACAGGTGCACTTGCGTGTCGTGCACCTGTCCGAAAATTTCAAAAATTCGGTTACTCTCTCGCGACTGTTCCCCGCGAGAATCATCGATCGACCCTGTCGGGTGCATCGGAGGAGCCCAACTCGACTATCCGAAACGAAATCGATGGTTCGTGGCAAGGAACGTGGGAAATCGAAGTGGGAAAATTATAAATTGACGACCGTTTACCGGGAGTAAAGAAGGACCGATGGTCTCGCACGGGATCAACCCTGTGGAGTGGATCGAGAGGATGTGGCGAGCTAGAGAGGAACGGATCGGAGCGTAAAGTGGCGGCGCGTGGAAAGGAGAGGAGCGGCGGCCGGCAGGTAGGAAGTAACGAGGAGGAAGGAAAAAAAGAGGCGCGTAAGAGGAAAAAGAAGGAAGGGGAAGAAGAGGTTCTCGAGGCTGGGGCATCGAACCGTGACCCGAGCACCTGTTGCCGCCTCCACGCTCCTAGATTAATGCGAAGCGACCTAACCTGCCGCCTCCGCTCCCTACTCGCCGCGTAGGCATAGCGAACTGGTATAACCTCTCCGACCAAGATCCCATGGACCGTGACCGCTGAAAAGCACGGTCGTGAGTTCATCGACGCGACCACGCGGCTCAATCGTTCCGCGTTACCCGCCTGTCTGCTCTCTTTGATCGCCAGCACAAGTGTCTTCATTCATCGTTCCAGACCGGAACGCGTTGAATGTCGTTAAAAGTCGTTCCGCCAGCCTGCCGAGATTCGCTCGCGTTCCCGGAAAGCCGTAAATTAACGGGGTGGGCGGAGAGGAACGACCAGCCTCGAGAAGCAGAGAGAAGCAGAGAGTGAAACAGAGAGAAGAAGAGATAGAGGGAGAGGCAATTGAGAGAATCGGCCCGATAGAGGAACGGTTACTAGAGCATTCGCGATAGCGCACCGATAGGTCGTTATAATTAGAAACAATTACGCTCGCGTGCCCGAGATGCGATACTTCGATATCGGCTACTAGCTACGGTATATTTACGAGATCGCGAGAGTTACGTTACGTCGATCCTATCGAACAGCATTTTAACGACTCCACCTGAAAATGGTGCGGAACCGAGCGAGCCAACGCGCGCGCTGCTTTTGTCAGCGTGAATCAGAGCCTGTAATTTCACGAATCGGATGTGTCCTACATGCACGCGTTCGCGTATGCACGCGCGCTGGTCCTACGGGCGATACGCGTCAAGTGCGAGGCAAAGAGGAAAGATCGTGTAAGGATGGCGGAAGAGGTCTGTTCACCTCGGTTTTTCTCGCCGCATCGCGGTGCCCCGTGCTGCCCCGCGGTGCCCCGGTGACCACGGAATTCGTAGGACGATCAAAGCGACGCGAAAAACGACTCGTAACGGAGGCACGCAAGTCAAATGAAAAAAGTCTCACGGTAAGATGATCGGCGAACTGCAATCCGATATTTATCGAATGGTTTCGAGTATCTATTCCTGGTCAGCACCCCGAGACGAAGGTCGGGCTCGACATTGTACCGCAAACGATCCCCGTTTCCTGCATCGCGAGAATCCGCCATCCGGCTAATTTCTCGCCGCGAGTCCGCGTGTAATCACCGCTCCGGACACGCTCGTAAATCATCGAGCAGCCACTTCGATCGATGCCGCTACGATGACACCATTCGTATCGCCTGTTCCGAGTACGCGCTGCTTCTATCTCTCGACTACGACCACGAGAGCAGCGGAACGGAAGAACGTTGCAGATTAATTTCCAATTATAACTCGCTTCGTTCATCTCTGCCCGTTTACCGACTTGCTGCTCCCGATTCGCTATCGCTGGATGTTAATAAACCGTAGTGGTCGGTGACACGCGATCCCAGTGATCCGCGCACCGGTACGGCCGTGAACCGAGCTTAAGCTCTTTATCTCCAGCCAAATATCCGTCGCTGGTGTTTTCACAGTTGGCTCGGCGGACGTTCTCTCCTCTCTCGAGCGATTTGAAGACCAGCCGGTGCGGTGCTCGCGAGCAGCAGCCGGTTCGCCGCGATTCCAACGACCCGGTGCAGTCGCGCCCCGACTACCGTACTTTCCGCTTCTCGCGAAACCCCTCTGCGCTCTAATCGATACGATCGATCAGGGCTATTCCAGAGAGAAACGCAACCCGGGGGGACTAACCGTGGGGAAAAAGGAAATTTCGTGAATTACGAGCGTCGTTATCGATCGGAAGAGCAGACACGCGCGCGCGGAGGAATAAAGGACACGCGAGTGTGCGATCGTCGGTATTATCGCTGTTGATTCGAATACGCGTTAACATTCCGGTTGATTACGTATGCACTCTTGATTATAACGATACTCGTGTCTGCCGTGTGGTAGGAGCACGAGCAACGTCACCGTTGACCAACGTGATCCAGCATGCTCGTTGCGCATAACGATGCCCATTTTACAATTGATCGAATACCGCGTCGGTAATTGCGAACGGTGCTTAAGTTGTTTTGCACGGTTAAATAGGGGATTGCCAGCGAGGCGGCCAGCTACTAGCCAGCGATATTATTCTGGAATCGCGGTGCGAACGAAAACGAAAGGCGGAAGGCGAAAGACGGGAAAGAATTCGAGTACGTAATCGGCTTATGAAAACGGAAACTAGAAACGGCGATTGACACTTACCGGCAATCCGTAAGACCGCTCTGTCAGCAGGATCGAGCTGCAGGATACTCAACGGTTTGTCCTTTACCCATTCTTTCAGGCTTCCGTCCAGCTCGAACTCCATTCTCTACGGCTGTTGATTAGAACTCCCGTTTTTTCCGCTTTACACCATATTCGTGCAACTGCTCTCCTCGCTCGGCACTGTTTCACAACCACTTGGCAATTTCACAACCGCGACACACGCAGAGAGCTCTAAAGTATTACGTCGTCTTCGTTCAATAGCGTCCGCGAGGCAGTCGCGAATACTGCACCGAACTAAGTCGCCGTGTTATCGACAGCGGGCAGCTGGCAACTTTGCACGCGATATCAAATACGACATCCTTGTTACTCGCCTCTTCCTCCCTGCTGTAGATCTCGCTGCTGCTGGCCACGTTTTTCTCCGCCCCCCTCTCACTCCTTTTCTTTCTATCTCTCTTGTGCTAGCTGTTTATTTCGAAATCGACGCTATTGTCGAGATGGAAATAGTCTCAAGCGAAGGAAAAGCACGTGGAACTCGAGCGGAGCATGCCGCGCGTTTATTTACCGTACACGACGCTGCTGTAGGGTAGAGTAGCGCACCGCTGCGTAGAAGTGCACCAACTGCACCGGCGGAACGGAAGGAAGAGAGGTGGCAAGGAGACGACGAACAGGGAAAGCGTACGCGTTGCCTGGCGTCCTTTTGACGATACTCCCCGATAAGTATACGCCGGTTCCTCCAGCCCGGCGACCTAACGTGCTTCCAGCACGTTGATAACCAACGATGATACTTCGTATCTTCGTCGTCGGCGGCGCTTAGGTCAGGTTAGATTCTTCTCGAGAACGGTTAGGTCAAGCCCGACCTCTGACGATTCCCCCTCGTTCTCCTCTGCTCTTCGTTTCACCACCTCTGCCGCGATCCCAAGATTCTTCGGTGTCTCTCACTCGTCAAAATACCATAGCTTAGCTCCACCGCCCTCGCTGTCTTCGATACTGTCCCCCTTTCGAGACATTCTATAAATATGAAAAAAAAGATATTTCTATCTTTCCGTTTCTTTTCCAACGCGTAAGTGGTTCGCGATCGGCGCGTTACGCGAAAATGGCCGGCGCCTCGAGCACCCTTAACGACGTACGTGAACTCTGAGGAGAGGGAGAGAACGATATTGCATTAATATTTTAGTAATCGAATTATGAGTCACGACCGCAGGGAAAGTAATGCTTCCTGCCGTATAACGCTTTCTAAGGACGGTCGAAATATCGCGAAATTTCATTCAACCGTTCGTTTCCCATTTAATTTCGCGTGTTAAATACGTACGTTGCCGGTACAGGCGTTAGTCGGAGAGAGAACCGATACAAAGAACCGGAAGCGGATGTGGTAACATATCAAGTCGAACTAATTCTCATGCAGCGTTAAAAGAAAAAAAATAATTGAAACATGCATAAATTCTTCGATATATACATCACCGTTCTATTTTCAAACCGGGGTGCTATTTGATTACGTGTATTTCTGTTAAAAGTAAACGATTAGCCTTGCGATTTTATCGCTTATTAACAATATTTCTATCGCTGTTCAAAGTACGATCATGATTTTTCATTCGAATTACGCGTTCCGATATTTCCTTCCTCAAATCGTTCCTCGACTGCAAAATATTTATACGGTTTTATTTACTTGCTCTTCCGTTTCGAATGAAAAAATGCGGATATCCGTTCCATATTCACACCTCAAAAAACCTCAGTTTCCGCGCACGCAACCACGCGAAATAAATTTTCTATTCCTTTTTTCTCCGTTTCTGCTGTAAATCGGATTTTTCGATTTTTCAAACGGAAAATCCCGGCGAGTACTTTTTCCACGAGTTTCCACCGAATAACCGAACACTCGAAAACATTCTTGTTTCAAAAAGCGCTTGCTGAATGAAACAAAGGTATATTCTAGTTGTTCTCGAGTTAAACCTAACCTAACAGATGAGAAAACGTAGCGAGCTAGTTATGTTTCAACGAAATGACACTAAACTCTTTGAGTTTGCGCATCACAAAGATGTTCGCGATATTCTCGATCAACGTTATCGTAAAATTCTAATGTTTCCTATTCATACGTGAAAAATATACGAACGATGCGTGATATCGCGGATCAGCGACATCTGCGAGACACATTCGTGCAAGTAACTAACGAATATAACCGTTTCACCGAAAATAATGTAACGTAACTGTGATTCATTCGAACGTATCGCTCAGAATCATGAAACAAACAATCGATTCGACGCAATACAATGGGGACGGCGTGATATATTATCTCCTCTTAATCTATCCGCACTATTAACGGTACAGAGTCATTGGAATCTTCGTAATATTAACGAATCGACAGAATACGAAGGATATGCATTACCGTTTGATCATCTGTCGAGTAAGATGCGAAAGCAGGAAAAATCAATGTTCACCGGTATTCCCCTTGAGTTTCTTTGTCGGCAACGAGACAGCCCGATCCGTAGAATATCCTTTTGCGATTTCTGATACACCTTCCAACAAAAAACACTATGTACTTGTATGCAGAGACATCGCATTATCACTTATCATAGCAATTTTCGCGTTAGAAATACGACCCGGTTCCTGACGACGCGCCTAGCAGACGACATTTTGCTTTTAACGAACGGACCCGAACTCCTTCGGGAGTCTTCGACTCGCGAGCGACACAACTGAATAATCGGGGATTCGCAACGCCGCTCTGTGGCCGCTCCACCACCCTACGCTACGCGAGTACATGCTAAACAACTTTTTCTCGCTACTTCCATACGAATTATCTCTACCTATTTCTTGTCCTGCTTTTTCCATCGTTTTTTTTTCTCTCTGTCTCACTCTTTTTACTTTCAGCGCGTCGTTCTCTTCCTTTCACATATGTTATGAAAACTATAAAATAATGCGCAAAATATACACGATCTTCGATAAAAATTAAACCGGTATATGGAAGGAAAAAGAGGAAGGAATACGAATTACAGAGTATATTTTTTCAACAGTTCTCGTGATTGGAAAAACAAACAATCCTTTGAATTAGTTATAATTAGAAATATCATATCGATGGGTTATTGAGATGTCAATAGCAATATACTGTCCATCCATTGGGCTTATTATTAAATTCTATAAAAAAACAAAAAAACATATGCTAGAATAGGTGTATTTTACATATGAATGAATGGAACGCGCCTGACATCATACCTATAACGGATGACATCAACTTTTCACCGTATGATTAGTAGAGTCTCCACAGGCATCGGCCGTTCATACGGTGGAGGACGGTAGCCTTCGCAGCCACTTGCTTCATTTGATGTCACCGCTAAATAAAGCGACTGACACGGTCGGTAAATACGAGGACGGTGTTTCGAGTAGCACCTATTCCATAATTAGATGCTTATTGTGAGATTCGTTGAAAATCAGTTTCAAAGTCCAATCTATTATAAACGATCTTATCGAGGGTTTAATAACGTGCCGGCGATTTACGAACTTGATTCAAAGATCAAAAATTTCTTCGTCTCGATGCGATAATCTCGGTCAAATTTTTCATTTCTTAATTAAAATACTGATTTTACCGAATTATCTTGGCCAGAATGTCTTTCTTTTTGTAACTTTTCGATAACGTCTTTCTGTTGTTTAACCACATCGTTCAACTGTTGTATTTTACATTGATAGTCATGTTTCATCCGGCGCACATGAAGCTCCTGTGATTTTATACGTTTCTCTACAGAATCCACTTGCTGTTTCGTACCTTTTCGAACAATCTGAAATTATATATTATTAGCGGTTTCTTTCTACTCGTTTTTTATTCAATTATTATTATCCTTCATATTTTATACGTACTTCTAGTTGACTCTTCAAACCTTCCACTCGGCTGGTAATGCTTCTACCGAGACGATCCATATTTGCATTTTCTTTTTCCGTTTCGCGTAAAAAAGTGAGTAATTTTTCTCTCTCTGCAACGATTCTCTCATACTCTGAAAATAATTCCTCGCAATAAACAGTTACTTTACTTAATTTCTCCTTCAAAGAATTACGTGAGACACGAGTCGAATAAACGAGAGTTTGCATGTGTTCGACTCTGCGCTGCGTTTGCCTGAAAAAAATCTAAGTATACGTTACGTATGGATAGGATACACGACCATTATATGAAAAAAATATAAATAAGTAACTTACTTTAAGCTTCTTTCAAGGTTATCAACAAGGCCCTTTAAATGATTTCTTTCGGCTATAACCATTATTAGCTGTTTCTCGTTTTCGGGTTGATTTTCCTCTATACGTTTTATATGATTGCAAAGATTGCGTCTCTCGCTTTCGTACTGATACTTTAATTCGTCCAATAACGTTTTACATTCTTCGATAGCGTTAGTATGAACGACAGTAGGCACTGTTTGATCTTCTTTACTTTTCAATTTTTCAAATTCTTTGCTCAAAACTTCGTATTTTCCCCGTAGATTGCTCAATTCAGATACCGTACTTGTATGCTCCTTCTTTAATGCTTCGTTGCATTTCAATATTACTTCCATTTTCAGTTCGTAAGATGAACGAATATCATGCGTTTCTCTTTTCACATCTGTGGTTTCTTTTTTCAAAATATCGTTTTGTTTTTTCAAAGATGCGGTATTTTCAACCAATTTGTTAATTTCCTTTGCATACCTGTCACACTATACATTTTTTATTACAGTTATTTATACGATAATTAAACACATTTTTTATTTACTTATCCACATTGTCGATACACGTGCAATTATTTACCTCTGATTTCAATTCTTCTACTTCTTTGTGCATAATCTCATTTTCTGTAAGAATTTCTTTACATCTAGTACTAAAATCGGCCATTTCCTGTTCGTACATCTGCAAAAGCTCTTGTTTCTCTGATAAATTTTCTTCGTAAGCATTCAACAGTGGGCCCAACGCATGAAAATTAATACCTCCCCAATTCCTCGAATCATACTTTTTTCCACTGTTTTCTACACGTGCAGGAATATTTTCATGTTTTTGTTCCCCTAATTTGTCTTGATATCTCTCTAACTCGGAATTTAACTGGTAAACAATAGTCTTTAAAAGTGTTATATCTTCGCTCGATTGAACCTTTTCTGCTTCGAGCTTCTGATTATGCTTAATAAGATTAACTTTGGCTTCTTCTAACTCTTGAACCATTTGTAGCAATGCTTCGTAATGCGAATATACTTTTTTATACTCCGATTCCTTTCGCTCCAATATATCGCTTAATTTCTGGCATTCTTCTTGAATACTTTTATAACGTCTCTCCAATTTGTGATACTCGTTAGCTATTTTCAAGGTGTCCTTTGACACGTGTTTATCTCTAGTTCTGGATGAAATTATTCCTAGAATAACAAAGTACAAAATCCTGATTGTTATTTGTTTAACTAAAAAAGTGGTTGTACATCGTGTATATAATACCTGAATCGGCATCACCTTCGTCGAACAATTGCTTTTGAGGATTATTTTCTGTGTTTAACTTCCTAGTTCTTTCGTGCTCGTACCTTTTACTTTTATTTCTCAAAGCAATTTCATGTTCGTGATTGTTTACATCATTATCAGTCATATAATCCGATGAATACTTATGTAAACTATGAGATTTGGGCGCATGTTTTGTTCTTGAAATACGTCTGCGACGATAAATTGGGGTACAAGAGGTATCCTGGCTGCTTTTCGTACCTGTTGTTCTACTGCAACTATGCTATTGAGTAAACAAAAAATATGAGGTTAGGATTAGATAAAACATTTACACGATATATTGTTTTGTTTATAAATAAAATATACAGATTTCACTATTAACAGCAATTACTTTCTTTCTTTCTCGTTCAATGTTACCGTCATAACTAGCCATCACTTTAATTTTTTCTGCAATTTAGGAAAGATAAAACTCAACGATATCATTCGGTCAAATCTATTCGAATAATTCAAAACCATGAATAAACTAAGCAACTTCACGCGATAAAAGTATCACAATTGATCTAAACAAAACATATACAAATGCATATCACGTAAGTATATCGATGTGTATTTTTATTAATATTCCAGTTTGTATTCCATCCATTGCTATAGCAACTGTTCAATGTTCTGGATTTTCTCACTAGATGGCGTTTGAATCAATTTTACTGCCTCCATGTTTAATGTTTGTCTACTTATCTGTTAAGATAATTTGAAAGTAATTAAAAAGATTAAAAAAGAATTAGCTCCAGTCCTATCACTTTTCACAATCGAGAATTCTAGGAAAGAATTATATTGCTCCAACGATAACTTTCTTTGATTTAACTGTTTCATTGTATCGCGTATTACACGCGAAATAAAGATTTGAATATTTACATTATACGATGTAAAACAATTTATTAAAATATGCAAATATATGTCGCTGTTCGAGTTTAATGTCTTTCCTTCATGGCAAGTTCAAAAGTAATTATTATTGTCGATATTTTGCGACTTAATTGCAGCAATTAATGTTTGATATCTAACGTCCTCGAATACTTGACGTCTACATTTAGACTAATTAAAAAAAAAATGAAAAAATAATAATACTAATATAGAAAGTTACAAGGGAAATGTTTTTCGTTAAATAGCTTTTTCCTCCTGCAATATTGACATTATCAACATTTACATAATTTTCATATGAATTAAGAAATATATGTAATCCTAAAAATCTCACGTAACAAATTGATCTTTATCGATATATCGATATATCGGTATCGGTATAATTTCCGGTTAAGACTAAGATCAGTATCTAGGATTTAACATACATTTGTATTAATATCGATCAAATCGATTATTCGGGGAAAGATTAGGGAAGCACACGCGAAACGTGTACACCTTGAAAACGTACGAGTGTCAACATTGAGGAATTTTGTTTGTATCAGTTGCGAAAGCATTAAATAGTTGTCGTAAATCCACTTTTATTCTCGAGGTTGCAACTACTTCTGATAAGACCGCATGATAATTTGCGCGAAATTAGTCTTTGCTTTAAGTCGTCTTCGCGATGCGGATAAAAACGTCGGAATGCGCGGAAACGCAGGTAGATTGTTGCGGTTGTGCTGGCGAAATTTCCTTTTCTGTCACGTATAACGGATTCTTAATCAGAGTACCATGGCTTCCGTAAATAACGCCGCCGTGCTCCACGGTGTTATAACGAAAGGTACACATAAACAGTGAATGCGCGTGTCCTGCTAAAGAAATTTCGAGCAACGAATCAAGGCTGCTGTTCGTAAATTTGTGTTTGGTATCGTACAAGGCATTGTATCAAATAACGGTTAATTACCTCTCGACGTCCGGAGAACGTAAATTATGTCGCGGTAATTGCTCGATTTATATCGGATTCGAGACCGGAATTCTCGTTCAAATCCCTAATTCACGCGTTAGCCTGCATAGAAACGTATCGCGTATTTCTCAGGATTTTCTTTCACGTTGCAGCGGCACTGCTGTCACTTTGGGTGATCTTAAGCTTGGCTCAAACGAACGATTCCCGATTTATCCAAAACTGTGACTATTACCAGCAGCTAGACCCCGACACCACGTATTTCGTTTACAATCCCGAATACCCGAACTCGTACCGAGGAGCACGGTCGTGCAGGTGGACCCTCGTGAGCGACTATCGAGTTAACTTAACTTGCAACATATTTCAGCTGCCACGGGTAAGATCGACGTTACTATCACGTTATCTGCTGCTAAGCAGGATCGATAATAAAGTAGGATTTTTCGATAGACCGATAATTGCGAAGAAGACCGAGTGTCCGTGCAAGTGAATTCTACGACTACGCATCAATATTGCGGGGACGGGCTGTTCAACGTGGTTTCTTCGTCCGACAGGATGGTGGTGACGCTGAAGTCGCCGTTTTGGTCGAGGGGCGGACGATTCCTCTGCGTGGCGAAGGCAGTACTCAATCCTCACGAATCGGAAAATTGCGAATGCGGAGCGAAGAATCCGGTAAGCGTCTATCTACGCGATGCCGTCGCTCCTTCGCATCGAATAAAGCAATAAATAGGATTCTTCTCCTCGTAGACCAGGATCGTCGGCGGAACAGACGCCGGAGTGAACGAGTTCCCTATGATGGCCGGCATCATTGACGTGAGCCGGCGGAACGTGTACTGCGGGTCCACGATAATAGCAAAGAGATACGTACTGACAGCGGCCCACTGCCTGATGAAAAAAACAACTTCGCAATTGGGTATTTTAGTCGGTGACCACGACCTGAGCATAGGTTGGTATGAACCGCGAGTATCGCTAGTTTCGCGGTGTAGCTAAGGGAATTTTTCCGTTCAGGATCGGATACGAACTCCACGGTGTTGTATCGGGTGGCGAAGATTATCATTCATCCGAATTTCATCCAGGAAGTCTATGAGAATGACATCGGCCTGTTGCAATCGGAGGAGGACATGAGGTTCAGCACCAAGGTTGGACCTGCTTGCCTACCTTTCCAACACGCACCCGACACTTTCGGCGGCAGCCAAGTCCAGTTACTGGGTTAGCGAAGATCGCGTAATTCCTGCCTTCCAATTTTCCGTTAACATTCACGATTGTCTGAACGATCAGGTTGGGGAACGACTGACTATGGCGGGCCGACCTCGAACATCTTGCAGAAGGTCACCCTGTACGTGCTGACGTACCTGGATTGTTCCAAGGAATACGAGAGGGTAACGTCGCAACAAATCTGCACATACGGCGTCGGGAAAGACGCGTGCCAGGTAAGAATCACGCTGGTCGATCGATTAAACAAATGTCCCGCGCAATGGTATCGAGCGCAATAACAACGAAATGTTTGTTCGACAAACAGATGGACAGCGGCGGACCGGTCCTGTGGGAAAATCCTATGAGCAAGAGACTGACGCTGATCGGGATTATATCCAACGGGATAGGTTGCGCGGTGAAAAGTGGCATAAATACCAGAGTCGGTGCCTACATAGATTGGATTACGTCTGTAACCCCAGGTACGAAGTCGCGATGCACGCGGAGCGGAGGGAACGGTAAAACGGAGTTACGTTCGCCTAAATAATTTTGTCGTTTCAGACGCCACGTATTGCATCGTTGAGTGAAACAGCGCAGCTCATCGATTAGGCCGGATTCGACTCGATTCGACACGATACAGATAGCGGGGCTGATCGCTCCGTTAATTTCGCTGATAACGCATCTTGCGCTCTTATCGAGCAAATTCCCTGATTTTATAGGTTTAAAACCTACCCAAGGACGGGATAAAAATAACAGCGCAATAATCGTCGCATATGTCCCGATTATTGCCCGCCGATCAATTGCGTCGAGTTTGGAGACGATGAAGGCGAATTATAATTCACGATTGGCATATCTATGTTCCTGCAAATACACACGTACACTCGATACCTTCTCGCCCTTTTCGCGTCTGTTCTCTCTCCTCTCTCCTCTTCCGCCTACGCTAATATTATTTGATGTTTACGTAAGAACGCTGGAAGAGCAACGCCGGAGCGTCTGTCTCTTGTAACGGGCGAATCGATCGTGAAACTGATTCTATTCGTACGAAAGCTATTTTTACCGGCGCGGTGGATGGAACAGAGTAGATTCATCGAGCGAGATTTCCAGCGACTTTGCGCGACTCGCGTTGCACTCGGTTCGCTACGCGGTTCGCTCGCGACGCACGGTGCTGTTATCGCGCGAGCAAACAGCTCGCAGGAGACATTGTCGATCGCGAGCGAGCATGTCGATCGGGGAACCTGCGAGGACAAATTTTCATGCTCGGTCCCGGTGACCAGGGAACGCTTACGCAATGGTATATACCTGATATATACTTGGTATATAACTGGTATATAAGCGATGATGAGAGAAAATGGTCGAGGTAACGTGGCCACGCGGCGTCCCTTCCGCGAATATAGCTGCTTCGTCCTTTGGCAACCGCATTCCGGCGCACGTAGATGATTGGAAATTAGCTGGGCGTAAACAATGTCTCATTATTAATAAGTTGGTGAATGAGGATGTGACGTGAGACAGTTTACGAGAGGGTATGCCCAACGGCGACACTGGTTACAAAGAACCGGAGCAAATATAATCGCTTCTGTTTACCTGTGGCACACGGGAGAGATGGTAAACGCGCAGGCGGGAGGGAAGAAGACGAAATTGATTTAAAAGTCCGTTCAACGAGGAATCGTTTTAGACACAGTCTGCTCAGCCAAGGTTTCTCGGTTCACTATAAATAGACGACAAGAAAGGGGGAATTAATCGGGCAAGCCGAACGGTAATTCGCGTGGCAATTGCGTACGATCGCGCAAAATCAGTGATATCGCCGTCCACGGGAGAGATATTTATTAAACAAATTGATTTCTTCGACGTGCCTCGGCATGATCTGCCCTTGACACGGTTATCCAGTCGATGATAGTACTCGCAAATGGGTATCCCCGTCGTCTTTACACGAGTACCTGCGGCCGGCTCGTGAAACTCTCGTGCCAGTCCCCGTGACACGCGATATCCCTGCAACCGCGATTTTCTAACGTTATCCACCACCGTTTCCCCAGTAGAATCGTCCGGCATCGATCAGACCAGGCGTCGAGGACCGTTCGCCGAACCAGAGACCCCGCGGTAACCGAAACGCCGCAGACCTAGACACGCGAGAAGCGAAATAACGCGAGATAATACGAAATAATACGAAATAATACGAAACGATACGAAAGAGGAAATAAGAAACGGAGCCAAAGGGGTCAGCAAGCTGTTGGGGTAAACACCGCGTTTGTTTCTATGGAAAACAGTTGCCAGGAGAGCGGGTTGGCGATTAGAGCAAGTCTGAGCTGGATTTCCGCGTACCTCGAGGCAGGATTTCGCGTATGATAGAACCGCCTGACCTTAGGTAACGATCTCGGGGGAGCTAGGCGCGGAGGGTCGAAGGTCAGTAAAAGCGCAAAGCCCGGTGGCCGGTCGATTAGAGTTGGAAACACGTCGGTGGAAAGTAGGGAAAAAATAAGGCGAATTCTATTTGCAAAGACGCGAGGAAAGTGGAGATCGCGGACCAATCGAGGCGAACGAAAATGGCGGGGATTGGCTGAGACGAAGATCGATGTGGCGCGCGCGCGCGCGTTCACCTCGCTGCCCTCCCCGACACACAAACGGGCGCGCAGACAGGCAAATACGCACACACACAGGGGGTAGCGTAACGTTGACCAAAAACACGGTGGTGGCGAGGACGGGGAGAGGAGGGAATTCCGTGCTGGTCGGGCGTGCGATATAGACGGTACGATAGAGAAGAGGGAGAATAGATGAGTTGGGACGCGTTTCTCCCTTGTTGCACGGTCCTCTACCGATTTTCTCGCCCCGTGGTGGAAGTCGGCCAGTGGAAACTCGGCCGTTGCTGATACACGTCGAACAGGTCTAGCTCGTGGGGAAGCGCGCAGAGTCGGCAGTTGGGAGTCGGAAGAGCGTGGCCGTACAGCGTATGCGCCATATGTACATAATTACCACGGCCAATCGGGGATTGAAAGCGGTGCAAAGCTTTGTCGTAGCGTCGAAGCTCCAGGGTCTGCTTCGTCCCGTTGGTTCCCTCGCGTGCGTGCGTTAGCGCGCGCGCACACACAGCCGCGCAACGGTGGTTCAGTTGGTTATTGACGTTCATGTGCACGGGGCGCGTTGCTAGAGTCTCTTCAGCCACAGCAGCAGCTCGAAAGTCGCGAGAAGAGCGGAAAGAAGAACGGAAAGAACGGAAAGCACGGGAAGATTCGGCACGGGCTGGAACGGTGCAGGAGGAGAAGCCGGGGATAGACGGAAGGTGTGCGTGTGGCCAACGGAGGAAGGGAAAAACCAACGAGGAGCGTGCGATCGGCGCGCGGAGAAAAATAGCAGCCGGGCTTGCCGCGAGGAGGGAGGCCACGGAACCAAACTACATGGCTTCGAAAATTCTTCCTTCTTTCCGCCGTCCACGCATCTGCGATCCACGTTCGTACCAGCACCACCACCGGTTCACTCAGCGGACCGCTGGATCGAAATAATTCGAAATCCGATTCGAGTTCGGTCAGTTCCGCGAGCCTTGTCGGGAAAAGAAGAGGAGTGCGATCCAACGGCGGCGGCCTGCTTGCTGCTCGGTGTTACGCGTCCCCTCTAACGCATCTTCAACGATATACGCTCGAGAGCGTACGAACGAGTGTGACAGCCAGCTCCGACAGAGAGAGACATACACACGGACAGAGAGAAAGAGAGAGAAAGAGAGAGAGAGAGAGGAAGAGGGAGAGCAGGAGCGTGTGCGCGAGAAAAGAGAAGCATGACCGCGATGCAAACGGTGCTGCCGATTGTAGTAAATCGTCGTTAATATTTTCTACGGTTCTCTCGAACTGCACGCCGCACCGTGAAGCTTATGTCACACGCAATCGAAAGGGACAGCAGCATCCACGGAAGACGAAAGCGGAGAAAACCGAGAGAGGAACAGCGTCACGCTGTGAAACGAGAGAGGACGGAAGAAAATCGGGGGCATGTTCCAGGACAATAATCGTGTGCCAGCAACGTGAAACCGTGAGCTTCCTTCCAGCCCTCCGACGCGTTCAAGTGATCCTCCTGTGCCTCTGTAACCCGCGGTCGTGATCTCTCGCGAGCATCGATGCTTCGTTTCCGTACCAAGGGTGGTAAACCGATGTTCACGCTCGTACGAACAAAAGCCCTTTCGACAACGCTCGCCGTGCACGCATCCTCTTTCGATCATCCCCTTATACCGTTCGTTTCGTCTGGCTCGTATCGCAACTCGCGCTCGCCGTGTCTTTTTCGATTCCTCTGTCGTTGATCCTCCTCCTTCGAGGATCCTCGTTCCCGGTCTCGTGCCAATCCAACGGGAAAAACTTGCCAACCACGTACCAACGCGATTCTCTCTCCCTCGTACACGAGCCACGCCGTATCGATTATACTCGCCGCTCGAGACAGATATCCGAAACGTTGATTTTCAGCTAAGCATCGCGACGCGTCCGTTCGCGCGTAATTCTCCCGCAATTTTCCTCGAATACGCGTAATAATCTTTACGAGCCATAGGCAACATTCTTCCTGCGCGTTTCGCAACCGGCTGGTCGCGCGAGCCACGAGCCTCCGCTTCCGTCGCGTTAACGCGATCATTTCGTCGATCGATGCTGAAGAGACGCGGGATTTTTTACAACGTAAAACAGGGTAAGGCGACCAGGGAAAAGAGGAAGAACGTGTCCGCGTGTCTGTGCCGTCCGCTGCTCGCGTAGTGGAGCAGCTTGCGTCCGCGTGGCAGCTCTCTTTCGACCAACGGCCGCGCGTCCTCTCCGTCATAGGCATGCCTTCCTCCTTGCCCTGAGCAATTTTTTCTACTCGCAGAAATAAGCTTATCCGAGAGAAAACGAAGAAAAAGAAACCGGAAAAAAGAGAAAAAAATAGAGAGAGAGGGAGAGAAAAGGATAATAAACAAAGAAGTATTCTTATAGTTAAACGTAACGATTAAGATCCTTGTTGGGCCTTTTGTTGAACTGCCGTCGCCGTTCTCGTCCTCGTCTTCGTCGTCGACGTCGTTGACACCGCGTCGTTAACGTCGTCGTCGTTTGTTGTTATTGTTACACTGTTGTTGCTCTCGATAGCAGCCACTCGTTGCTGCCATTCCCCAATTCCCTGGTCTCCGTGGTAATTTCGTCGCCGCGGTGACATTTTCGAGGCGAAATTTCTCGTCTGTACACTTTTTACACGTGTCGTCGGTCCCGGTTTACCCCGATCGGTGCTGGTCCATCGAGTCTCGCCTCTCGATAAACGCGTGGAACTACAAAAGGCAGGAAAGAAGGGGAAGAAAGAATAAGAATAAGGCTCTGGTCGCCGAGTAGAACAGGCAAATAGGAACGAGCGGCCGAGAAAGGGAGCGGAAAGAGCAGGCGGAAGTTGGATTATTCGTATTTTGAAGAAGGAACTCCGAGGTGAAGCATGGTAGTCAAGAACGAGAGTACGAGAAATGGGCATGAGCTGGCTCCGTTGAACGAGGAACGTCAGGCAGGCCAGAACGTGACAATCGTGGTAACCGGAAGCCAAAATGCTGCTGGCAGTCAAGAAACCAAGGAGGAGAACAGAGCGGAATGGAGCGGCAAGATGCAATTTTTCCTCAGTATTATCGGTTACAGCGTGGGACTCGGGAATATCTGGAGATTCCCTTACCTGTGCCAACAGAACGGAGGAGGTAAGTAACATTCGCCACGAGAGGTTTCGTAATCCGCTAAATTTCATCTTCGTCTCTCCTCGTCCCGATAAAACCGAGAGAGACGGACAGAGAGAGAGAATACAAAGGGGGTAAAAGACACGCGATATAGGGGATCGAAAGCCTCCGTGTACTCGAGCTTCGAATATCGCGCTGGATTCTCCTCGGAAAAACGTTCTCTAAAACGCGGATAGACCTAAACCAGCCAGAGTCGAACAGCCGCCGTAAAACGCAACGTTAAACGTTATTTTCGGTGCCGCTGTTCCACCGACAGCCCCCGTCGTACGTCGACCGCTTAAAAATATATATCTTCCGAGCGTTTCGCGTATCTTCGAAATACCAACGAGGAGGTCGCGATGGCTCGATCGGTGCGTCGTGTCATCCACGAATCTCACTCGCCGCGACGCTTCGCGCCTCGCCTCCTTCTCTTCTACCCCGTCCCGGGCCAAAATTCCGCGCGCGGGCCGATAAAGCCGGGTAAACTCGAATCAAATCCTATAAAATTCGCCCTTGAACCCTCCGATTTCGATCGGCGATCTTCCTATCCGCGACCTATACCCCAGCCGACGTAACTCGATTACATTCCAATGAAAACGGAACGGAAATACAGCGTATCGCGAAGGCAGACGGTGCTGGCGTACGTGGGTGGTGGGTGCGCGAGCAAGGGTGGCGGGTGAACCGCGAATGAAATCACGACGACGACCGTTACGTCACAGAAACGTGGTTTACACGGCCGTTAAATCGGACGCCCCCACGAATTTCGTCGCGGAACTTTCCATCGGTATTGCGAACGTCGACGAGCCAAGACTCGGCGAACAGTGGGAGGGAAAGAGGGAAAGAGGGAAAGGGGAAAAGAGGGAGAGAAAGAGAGAGAGAGATGTATTGCGCAGAACGCGAGGAACGTACGCGAGGAAGGAACGCGAGAGTTTCCTTTAGCAAGCTCTGGCTAGGTCAGCGATTCGCGGTAACGATTCGCGGGACACGCGTTATATGCCGCTGCACCGAAAACGAGTCGGGTCCTTCTCGATTTTCAATGGAAATTTCCTCTAGCCGCGATACCACACCGACGTCGAGGTCGCAGTTCAGCCTGACGCCGACGTCCGACGCGCGTCGATCGATTTTTAACGTTCTACCGGCGAACACGTAACAATTTCGCATCCGCAACGGCTCTATCGGTCGCCTCATCCTCTCCTCTCCCCTTCTGCTCCTCTGCCTCCACCCCTTACCCCCCTGCCGCCCCTCTTGAGCCTTTTCAAACAGCTTTTCGAAACGGAAACCGCGATTTTCAGACATCCCTTTACCTTTCGTCCCACGGCTTTTTGTTCTCGGTTTTTTTGTCGTCGCTCTTTATTCCCGCGACGCGGTGCGAGTTGGCCGTGAAGGGTACACCGTTCGCCAAGAGGAGCCTGCGAATCGATAACGCGAAAGTGGCGGCGCGACACGACGCCACGATACCACTGGAATAAGGAATTTCGGTCGGCCGATTTATCGAGAAAGAGAGAGAGATAGAGAAAAAGTGGCGGAATCGGAACGGGTCAGCTTTCCGCGTCGCGGACGTGTGTAATCGCGGCGATATAGCGGGCAGCGTGACAGGATTTGTCAATAGTCGGCGGTGTAATGACGTTCGCGAAATACTTCGGATCGAATTAACGAAGGAGAGAAGGAAAGAGGAGGGAACGAAACGGGAAAGAATGCCGGGAGGAGATCGAACGTGTAACCTACGTAATGCACGTTCGTACACGTCACTCGATCAATACCGAACCAGACACTCCGGCTGCGGCTGTCTCGAACTAGACTACCGCGAAAAAAAAAAAGGAAAGAAAAAAAAGAGAGAGAAAAGGGGAAGGAAGAATATTCTGTAAGCAGGGAGACGGTAAGAGAGGCCTGCCAAACGGGAGAGATTAAAAGAGAACGGTTATGGCATTCATTCCTGTAATAAGGGGTCAGTTGAACAAGAGAGAGGGCCACGGGGTTGTCGGGAAGGGGTCTAACGAACGATATTATTTTACCGAGGAGAAAGAGTAGGCAGAATGCGTATCTCGTTTTAGAGAGCGAGAAAAGAAAATAGCCGGGGGTAAAAAGATGTTATGCACGGGACGCTTTTCAGGTGCCTTTCTCATCCCCTTTTTCGTGATGCTAATCCTAGAGGGAGTACCCCTCTTTTTAATCGAGCTGGGTCTCGGTCAACGAATGCGACAGGGTGCCCTTGGTGTATGGAACACGATACATCCATGGCTAGGCGGTATAGGAATAGCATCTTGCATCGTCACCTTCTTCGTAGCGCTTTATTACAACGTCATCATTACCTGGTGCTTCTATTATCTTTTCAATTCGCTCGAGGTGAGTCCTTTCGTTTTCCGATGACCGATCGATACCGATCGATAACCGATCGATACTGTACCGTTGTTATTCCGCCGATCGAGAACGTGCTTGTTACCAACGATTATGGCGTTTAATTGATCGATGGAATATCGCGGGAAATATAACGGCTGGGAATAGAACGGTTTCACGATCGTTCGACTAACATATGCGATTTATGTTTCATGCCGCGCTCGATTAGGCCGTCACGATTAAGTTCGGCGTAAGTACCTGTCGATTTCAATTTTCCTTTGCAAACCCGCCAGTCAGGCGAGAAATCATATCGGAGAAAATGGCACGCGTCGCGCATGATGTAGTCTTCGATTCTATAGAACGTTAGACGCTTTTAACACGCGTGTCGCTGCTGCTTCGCGTTCCACGCGAGTTTCAAGCCTTTTTTTTTTTTCCATGAAATTTTCACGCCGAACGATTTCGCGATTTAAAGGAACCGTTACCATGGGCGCAATGTCCAGAGGTTGATGGCAAGCCAGTCGAGGAATGCGTGAAGAGTTCGGAAACTGCCTATTTTTGGTACAGAACCACGTTGGACGCGGCACCGTCGATCCAAGAAGGGCAGAGTCTCAAGTGGTGGATCGTCCTTTGTCTACTCTTGAGCTGGATCGTCGTCTTCTTTATCGTGATGAAGGGAATACAATCATCGGGAAAGGTAAGGACGCGTCGAGTGTTTTAATTGGTTTTTCTTTTCCCCGCCGGAGCTCGTTTACTTTCCCTTCCAACCGCCGCCTTACCCCCGACGTTCCCCGTTTTTTCCACCCCCGCGTCCTCAACTCAGATATACTGTGTCAACGACTTATGTTTCTGCTTGATTTAAAGGTGGTATATTTTACATCCATGTTCCCGTATTTGGTGCTTACTATCTTTTTTATTCGTGGAATAACGTTAAAAGGTGCCAGCGCTGGATTGGCCCACATGTACACGCCAAAGGTAATTCTTTTCCTCCGCGATCCAGATCCACCGCGACCCCCTGAAATCGTTCCTCATCATTCTCTTTCTCCGTTCGACAGATCGCGAAACTGTTAGAGCCGACGGTCTGGCTCGACGCAGCGACGCAGGTTTTTTACAGTTTCGGACTAGCGTTTGGTTCCTTGATCGCGTTCGGTTCGTACAACACTCCGGACAACAACTGCGTCCGGGACGTGATCCTGGTCAGCGGTTGTAACGCCTTCACCGCTATTTACGCGAGTGTCGTGATATTCGCCATTCTAGGCTTTAAGGCGATGACAAACGTCGATAAGTGCCTCGCGAGGTAAGCAGATTTTTCCGCTCACCGAATTCTCGGACAAAGGGACACCCTGTTCCACTGTTAACCATCGTCCAACCCCGTTTCCCTGTTCCAGTAACAAAGACTTACTATTTCGAAATGGACTCATAACGCATGAGAACAGCACCATGGACGAGTATGAACAAGTTATAAGTACCCTGGGCACGGACGCGTTGAACTTCACACTGAAAACGTGCAGTCTCAGCGAGCAATTAGACAACGTAATTGTCCAACCGCTTATTTCGCACCGATTATCTCTCCGATTTATTCCCGTCTTTTCGTCCTTGTTAACAAATCGATCGATCCTCGCCAGGCCGCCGAGGGAACAGGGCTGGCTTTCATAGTCTTCACGCAGGCGATAGTCGAGCTACCCGGTGCCCCGTTTTGGTCCTGCATCTTCTTCCTCATGCTTCTAGCACTCGGCCTGGGTTCACAGATCGGTATACTAGAAGGCATGCTGTGCGTCATATTCGACATAGATCTGTTCAAGAGAATAAAGAAGCAATACATGACAGGTACGATCATCGTCGCTTATTTTTTTTCCATCGATTCTTTTCACGTCGAGGGATTCTGAATCGTTTCCTTTCCCCAGGGGTGGTCTGCACGATCTGCTTCTTCGTCGGTTTGATATTCTGCACCGGCGCGGGAGAATACTGGCTAAAGATGTTCGACAGTTTCGCCGGTACCATCGGTCTGGTGATGGTCGCGCTCATGGAAATGATATCCGTCATCTTCATCTACGGCCACGAAAAGTACGCTGGAATGTTTTCTACAGCAGCTCGGACTTTCATTCCGTCTAGAATATAAGTAAATTCTTTCCCAGATTCACGAAAGACATCGAGGAAATGACGGGATACAGACCCGGGACGTATTGGCAGTTTACCTGGCGATTTCTCGCCCCTATAATCATGGTCTGCATTCTCGTCTCCAGTATAGCGTCCATGTTCATCAAAAAACCTGAATACTCCGCGTGGGACGCGTCACAGGTAAGAAGAGCTCTCCGCGTGGGACGTTTCGCTGCCAAATTATTTAGCACCCACCCCCCGCGGCCACTCTTGGTTCTCCGTTGATTGGTTGCAGGGTATAGCTGTGCCCACCGCATACCCCAGCTGGGTATTGGCCATAGCGGTTGTCATCATTTTCGTGAGCATCGCGCCAATACCGATTGTATTCCTTTTGAGACGGTTCCAATGCGTCAAGCTGGACGTTGACATCCATCAAGGCAGCATACGACGCATCGACACCACGGTCTCCACCAAGGAGATGATGGGCGACGTCGATGTGAGTAGAGATCCTGAGATACTCCGATCGCGATCAGCTCGTTTCCTCATTATCGATCGCGTCCCCCCTCATCCTCCCCCCGTCATTCTCTACTCTCTACTGTACATTCTCGACACACGCATTTGCATCTGTGTGCTTCTCTTATCTACATTCTCTATAGCTTCTTGAACGTTCACCAATTACGATTACCGTGCATTCGAGCAATGCGCTCGATAAATCAAACGACATTATCTCTGTCCGGGGCCGAGGAGATGATCTAAAACCTTTGCTGTTCACGCGATCAATCTCATCCGCCACTCCGACTCGTCGTACTCGTTGTTATCACCAATCGCATCTCTGGATAAAACACGCGGGGCACGTTCATACATGCTTGTTTAGACAACGTAGAGTGGTAGTCACCATAACAGAGGGCGACTTAATTGGCGCACCAAGAGGCGCGCGTATACGGTTTGCGTCGCGGCCGGGTGCGAATCGGGGGTAGAGGAATTAAAGTGCTCAAGGTGCGTCGATTAAGCCTGGACGAGCATTAAGATTTACGTTGGACGTACCTGCAGTTATAGGGAAGCGTCCGTTCTGTGTGCGGTAACGTCGATTAATCGCTTCTTCCATAGCTACCTTACACGTGAGTCCGTAGTATACTACCGTTTATGGAATGCTCTTAGCTTAATTTTACGCGCTTTGCACCCTCGTTTCCGTCTTTTTTTCTTTTTTTTCTCCTTCGTTTTGTCCCACCGGGATAACGATCGTCGAGCACGAGATGGGAATCGGAGGGAACACGAATGGCGCCTTTTCTCCGGCTTTTAAATCTTTTACGTCTTAGCCAACCGACGATTCTTAGACGTGGCAAGATAGGCATGCGTTGTCTGCGAAATGAAAATGAAAGGAATGAAAAGAATGAAAAAATGAAAAGAGCGATATACCGGAAATATGCCGAAGCTCGCGGAGGGAGCTTTTTCTCGCTTGTTATATATCTCACTGGCACCGCACTTTCACCGATAAAGATCACGCGCTGGCTGGCCTGTGTTACTTACTTACAAACGATCACGCATAGCCTTAGCTGCGATTGTTCGTTCACGACCGGTTGGCGAGCGAACGGCCCGCTCGTGGTTAAACCGAACGATTTGGATTTTTCAGTTGGACGAGTATCACGATCGTCTCGAGGACTTCCCGGAGGAGGACGAAGACGTGAACAGCGACGACGACAATAACAGCGCACCGCCCATAACGAAGATCGTCCCGAACAAGCTTCAGGGCAAGCCCTTCAAGATGGAAGTGATGGACTTTTAAAAGAGGAAGCGAGTGTCGCGTGTCGCGATCTCCTCTGTCGCGACAGGGGATCCCTCTTCAGTAAGGATTTCTTCTTACCAACAGAGCAGGGAAAGAAGGATAATTGAACACTTGTCCCTTTCGAATTTCGGTTCCCGGGAGACGCGTAAAACGATACGAATTGCAGGTCCGAATCGAGAAACGAGAGAACTGGACGATCGGTGCTTTTCAACAGCAATACTTAACTTCCGTCGAACCTGTGACGCGGGAATTAGCGTGTACAAAGCAAATAAGAAACAGAGAAGCGAAGAAAAACACAGAAAAATACTCGGCGTTAGAGATATGTACATCGTAAAACAAGAGAGAAAGAGAGAAAGTGAGACCGATTTTAATCGCACTCGAAATCGTTTCGTCGCGCCTCCGCTCGCTTTATTGGTTCGGTTGCTTAGTTTATTATCGAGACCTAAATCATTTTCAACGGCCTGAACGTTATCGTGCGATGATCTGTTACAATTCGGTTATTTTCTTTCGATCACGGATAATAATCGGCATCGCGAAAAAAAACAAAACGAAACGGCGGAGAAGCGGGGAAAGGAAATTGCAGAAATTAAAACCCTTACGATGGCATTGTTAAAAAAAGAGAGAAAAAAAAAACATAGATTCCCATCGCGAAGAAACGATACGCGTTGATATTAGTCTCCCCCGTTGGCTATCCGATAGAAGGAGAGCTTTAACATTTGAACCGACGAATTTGCCGACCGACCATCGGAGTCATCCTTATCGATGATAAGTTATCGCGAATCAGCCGTATGTTCTAACGAAGGCGCGTCCAATTATTAGGAAGGAACCGAAACGATCGCGTCGTACGTGCGAACGACCGTTCGTTTCTCCGTTTTCTACGGATTTCTCCGACGATACGCCTACGTTCCTATTGCTTCCAAACCTCAGGGGTAAGAACGAGACGAGAGGAGGAGAAAGATCAAAAGAAAATGTTGCAAATGTCGAGAGCAAATACTAGAGATTATACACCTACTCGCCTAAATAGAACGCCGTACGAGTAGGGCATAGCGTATAATAGACGGTATCTCTTCGCCGCGAGTTTCGTAATACTTCCGACTCGCTAGAAACCCGTTTACTTAACGCAGAGATAGACCGCGAAATTCCGTCAGATTTAGATGTCTCCGAGGCAGGAATGTCGCGACCGGGTCGAAGAATCTTTCAGGGGCCGTACTTAACAGACAGAGGCGAAGAAAAGCGAAGGAAAGCGAAGAAAAGCGTGGAGAAGAGAAGGGAAAGGGGAAGAACGACGAAGCGGAAAGGTCTTCGTCACGAAGTTCGTCGTGGAAGTTCGATTGCGAGTTCGAGGAGGTCGATGCCGATATCGCGCGATCGTTCCTTGCCAGATCGGAAGCGGGCTATCTTATTCGCATCTGTCGCCGCCTTGTTTCCGTTTGTCTCCAAGGTCGATCGCGTCATCGACGTTCAAGATTAGACATCCAGGAAACGCAAGGGCGGTTGTCTTTCCGTCGAGCGATACGTTCGCTCGACGAGATCAGTACCTGGCTCGAGAACATCGATAGCAATGCTAACAGAACAAAAAGAATACCGATACCACTGTTTATCGCGTTGCGCCGGCGATGCTCGAAATGCTATATTTTTGGCAGCGCGAGTGCTCGGATCTACCCCACGGAAAAGGGGTGCTACCCCGCTCCTTTATTCTCCCTTCTTTCCGTTTTTCTGTTCTTTTTTTTTTCCTCTTTTCCTTTCCACTTGACACACCGGAGCATGATCGCTGCTGCGTTCGTAGACATTTAAATATAGATCGTACATAGGGTATATTGTATACACAAATATCCAAGACGTTTAAATAAAAGCTTATTTATTGCCGAGTACACGAGGCCATGGATATATGCTTATCGGCTTTTCCCACGCTTCTACCTCGTGCCTACGGTTCCGTTCGAAAGTCCTTCTTCTTCGATCCTATTGTTAGCCAATGTCACCGTGTCCATCGGATACTAAGCTGGTATAAACCGAGTAACGAAAGACAAGAAAGTATAGGAAAGAAAGAGAGGGAAAAAAAGGAAAGAAAAGAAAAGATCCCGAATAATGCACCGTAATGAGCAGAAAAAGGAGACTAAACGTTGTAAGTACAATCAAAACTTAGAGGAGGGGCAGGCGGTAGTGTATAGATAGGAACTTATCAAGGTAGGTAACACATAGAAGATAGCCTGGCCTGCCTATACGATATCCGCATACGCATTTTTAACAAGATTTCGTGCGCGCGATGATAAAATAGTCGATCATTAAAAGTAGATAGTTTCGAGATTTCTGCTCATTGCTCGTCCGTTCTACCTGCCATTCACGACGTTTCACCTACGTGCAATATCATTTCCTTGCGAAAAGAGTTACCGATAGTAAGTGACTTGATCGATTTCATGGCGGGCCCGGCGAATACAGGCTGCGACATACGCGATCGTGCCGAACAATCGAAATCTGAAACACAATCGATCGAGAATAACGAGAATAACAATGAGTTTCTCGTTAAGTACCAAAATCAATTGTACGACGTACGCGACTTTCTTTTCTACCATCCCGGCGGGAAAAAGGTGTTCGATTCGTTTAAGAATCGAAGCTTAGATAAAATATTCCAAGAGAATCCTCACTCGAAAGCGGCGTTTCACCTGTTGGAAGAGTTCACGTTGAAAAATCAAAAAACGTACCAGAAATATGAGGTGAGTACAAGAGTGAAGCTTAGAAAGGTACCTGATATTCCTGTCGAATTGTTTCGCCTCTGTTTTACGCTTTAAGGAAAACGTAAGGAAAACACAGAGACTTGCCAACTGACCATGGTTTCATTTAAACGTTTATAGAACCTGATCGATTGGAACGCAGCTATACTTCCACAAGTAGGTTCGTTAGGTCATCGATATTACGAGTGGGTCAATTTACCAGTGAATCGTAATATTAAACTTTTCGAGTCAAAGATCTTAGAAAGCATGACAATTACTCCGTGGTACCTAATCCCGATCGTATGGATCCCAATTGTTATCTATTTCGTTTATACAGGATGGATGAACAATATCGCCAATAATACCGGTAATTATATCTCACCCGTTGAATTTTTCTTCGTTTCTTCTTTTACTTTATTAAATACACGAAGTAACCACGGTGGCTAGAAACGAAGCAACAATTGCTACGAAACAATTGAAATATACCATTATCGGTTTACCCAAAGGATGATCGATCGTTATAAATTTAGAAAAATGTAGACATCACCGATTTAGATGATTTTTGCATATGTTATAAAATTCCACATTTTTAACAATTTTTAAACATAACCGCTTCTTTCCACTTCTTCCTACATAATTTGCCATAAAATTACTGTAATTTCATTATTATGTACATTCTACTAAATTTTTCGTCATTTCCAGGAACCACTTTGTTCGAATCTATAATCTCGTACGTACTAGGTATATTTTTGTGGAGCCTTATAGAATATATACTTCACCGTAAACTTTTTCACTTTACACCAGCTACTAACTCTAAATTACTTATTTCCTTTCATTTTCTGCTTCATGGCGTTCATCACAAGGTACAAAATTAATAGTTAATCGTTGAATTCGTTCTATTTCTAAAAAAAAAAAAAGAAAAAAGAAAGAAAGAAAAAGCGACAAGAAAATAATTTGATAAGTGAAAATCGAATAAAATCGATAAGTGAACATTTTTTTTCACAGGCACCATTTGATGGTAGGAGACTAGTATTTCCTCCTCTTCCAGCTTTAATAATTACAAAATGTTTAATGTGTATTTATGAATTGCTGTTTCCGCAAACGGCGATTTCGTTTATAATGGCTGGAACATTGACAGGTAATGTCAAGGATACACATATATAGATTTGATAATCCTATTAAGAACGTTAATTATGCATTAATAAAAAATGTTTTGTTCCATAGGCTATATTTTTTATGATTTAATACATTATTATTTACATCATGGCGCGCCAAAAGACGGAACATATATGTATCAATTGAAAAGAAGGCATAACTATCATCATTTCTTACATCATGACTTAGGTAACACTCTTTTTACCTCGAAAACGTTAGACAAATCTATTATAAACGAAAATTGTCTTCTTCAGGTTATGGTATTAGCAGTAAACTGTGGGATTACGTGTTCGGAACGAATATTTGTTTACGGAAATTGAAAAAGCCGATTGAATGGTAAATCGTATCGCTTCAGTGACCCATATGTGTATTATACATGAAGTTTTTATAACAAGCAAACAGTACGAATGAAGATAATTGCGATTTACGATCGATAATTCGATAGTATATGTATATATATATATATTTTTTTTTTATATATATATATATATGCATCTACTTTAAGTACAAACAAGGAACTAAATGCACAATATATTGTACATAAAATTGAACAATATCTTAAGAAAAACTAATATTATACATATACAATACTATAAGCACCTAAACAAACAGATGCTGTAAGTACATTATCCTTTGAGTATACGCTTATTTTGTACAAAAATTATTTGAGCATACTAAACAATCGAACCAGTGTCAGTGATTAAAAGAATGCCACTAACATTGGTAATACGAACATCTAAGTAAGTTATAAATAAATCTAATTAAGGGCCTTCAACTTTGATGTTTTTTCTACCCATACTTAATTGAGGGAATGTACTCTTATTGGTAGGAGGATTCAATCTAGAGGATAAATTAACAAATGCTTCAAACAAACTTCCCCTATCCATAACATTTACTTCATAATGTTTCAATTTCTCTCTTGTACACCAATTTGCAGCCTTGCTTGCTGTATTCTCCAAACTATGAGACTCTTCTTCTGTTTTACTTCGATTTCCAATAACGATCACGGTTATTTCCTTTTTGTCTTTATTTTTGTCAATGTCCTTTTTCAGTGGAAAAAGTACATCTAAAGATTCTGGTTTAGCAGTATCATAAACTAGAACGTATCCATCTGCGAAACCGAGATAATGCCGCGGTAATTGCTGATTATTTGCATTATTTTGAAGAGATTCCAACCCCGCCGTGTCATAAAATCGCACTTTTTCCTTCGTGCCACGGTCCGTTTCTATGTTTGCAACATAAATATCTTCGATTGTAGGATGAATTTCCTATTACATTACAAAATATAATTTTCATAAAATAAATATGTAATATTATGTTAATTTCATTTATGGTCAAATTGTGAATTTAAAATTACAAAACAGTATATAACATACAAATGTTCTTTTACAACTGATTTTGTTCAAACATAACCTAAATTCTTACTGTCTTGACATTGACATTCCCGTATATAAGTTGTTCCAATAACGCAGTCTTTCCGACACCTTTCATTCCACAAACAACTACTCTCGTTGTTTTCCCCATATCCAAATTTTCCTTTTAGTTGTACGATTATTTACTTTGAATATTAAAACTCATGCCAGAGTTAAAAATATAACTCAAATCACTGAAGTCAACATTGAATCTAGTAACTGAATGATGACAGGTGTTTTTCTAGGGGAAATCTATATTATTTATTTTCATTAAAAGTGCGTCCCCCTTTTCGATTTAAATTTATTTACACATAGAATAAATACTTGTAACTTCCAGGTACTTTGTTTTATTTCATTTAAAAATACTCTTGACAATTTATACACTTTGTAACAATGAACATTCTTCTATAGTAATATAGCTTTTTAAAAAAAGATTTTGTCGTAATATACCTTATGAAACTTTCTGTTTGGTGTCCCAGTTGCATAAAATATATAACGATAAATGTTGATAATTCAATTATAATGGAATGATTAAAATAATGTTATTATAAGTAGCTATAATTCACAGTTGTATCTTATGTATAATATCATAAAAAATAAAAATTTACGAAATACATAAAATATTTTCCCTGTGGAATTATTGAGTTTGTTTATCATTCTAAACTTAAACGCTTAAATGTATCATACACATGCTCTGTTATACACCTATCTCCTTCTTCGATACAATATCTCTCCATCTTCATATAACATATTGTCATTTCCTCCACTGAAAACAATTCCTACCTCTACATGCAATGTTAAATTTTTAGTATTTGAATTTTGTACCTTTTCTCATTCAGTACTTGAGATTCCAATAATAATGAATTTCACATGCAATGAGCTGCATACACTAAAATTTCATGCATCTCAAATTCAGTAAAAGTCAATTACAGTCAGATATCTTTCCAAGATATCTGACAGTTTACTAGAAATAGACGAACCAAGGTGCATCTTCAGATCTGATCAATACCACGTTTCTTGTTTCACGTGGAATTAGTTATGACCTATGGGTTAGATGCCTCTTTCGCGTGTTCCACAGATTTTGTGTCTTCAGCCAGAAGAGCATTCAAGTCTACATCTTGAAAATTCACAGAATGCTGACTTGAACCTACAGTTGTAAATATAATGTATAAACATACTAAGAGCTATAAAAAAAAAATTAAATAATCCTAATATAAACATACCTGCATGTGCAAGAAAAAGGTCTTTCAAAAATCCTAATTCTTTTGTAAGCATTTTAATTTTTTCCTCGAGTAATTCATTTTCTGTTTTTAATTGATTTACACGTTCTAATGTTTGCTGTGTTCGTAATTTGCTTTTAACTCTAGAACGTTTAACAGCCTATAAAGAAAATAAAACGTTAAACAAATATTTATATTACATTTTCAATAAAATATTTAATTACTTTTATTTACTTGATTATTCCTATCTCTACGTCTTCGATAGTCTTCATCATCTTCTTCTTCGGAAACTTGTCTCTTCTTCTTATTTCCAGATGTATTATTTTCTTTATTCTTTGGTGCCATCTATAATTAATTTAAAGAAGTGTATTCAATTTAAGAATTTACGAGACTATAATTTTTAAAAACTAAAAGATTAAAAATAATAACAACATTGAATATAAGTACTACTTCTGCACAAAATATATTACTGAACTTCTAAATCAAATACATTAAACTTATTTAAATATTTTTTTTATTATATGTTTACGTAGTGAGTTAAAGCGCTACACGTAGTGCATGTGATATACATACAACTACGAATGCATATCAAGCAGTGCGTCATATAAGTCGAAGTCAATGTTTTTAGAATACACAGTATATTTTAAACGTTTAGAACACTGTAGTCTCATAGTATGAAAAATGCGTTTTCTGTATATTAATTTTTACTTACTTTTTATGCTTTATGTAAATCTTTACGTTTTTGACTTCATATCACTCTGAAAACTTCAATATTGAAACTTTTGTTGCTAGTAATACGCCATGCGTGTTACGGTAAAACATACTTTGGATACGTCATGCTGATGATGCAATGCTAGTCAAAAGAGGTTTGCAGGTGAACGCAACAGAACTTGAACTGCACTCTATCGGCATATTTTTATACTAAACATAATGATTATAAGGAAGTGTAACCTTCTTTATCGATCATTTTTTTATTATTAAAAAAGTTTTGACCGTATGTACTACATTTTACATTTATAACAATCAGTATATACATATAATGGTAGATCATTTCCAATTTTTATCATTTATTCACTTTCAGAACCACTTTCACCACTGCCACTACCAGATTCACTTCCACTGCCACTAGCTGATCTTGATCGTGAAAGGGATCTCGACTTTGATCTAGATTTCGAACTCGATGGAGATCCAGATCGAGATTTGGCTGGAGATCCAGAACGAGATCTCGAAGGTGATTTTGATCGAGATCTTGATTTAGAAGAGTTCCTAGACTGAGGAGTACCAGATCTTGATCGTGATTTGCTACGCGATCTAGAAGGGGACTGCGATTCAGAACGTGAACGAGAAGCAGATCGAGACTTTGATGGTGATGCAGAACGAGATTTCGATCTAGAACCCGATTTTGAACGAGAGCGAGATTTTCTACTGGATACTCTGGAAGATGCTCTCGACGACGCCCTGGATTCAGCCTCATTTTCAGATCCTTCTAAAATAAAATTCGATAATACATTTAAAATATGTAAGATATATAAACAATAGAATTCTGTATAATACTACTGACCTCTTTCCTCTGTTTTCTCAACTTCTTGCTGAGGTTCTTCTTCTTCCTCTTCTTCTTCTTCTTCTTCATCCTCATCTTCTTCTCCTGGTGGTTCCAATTGTTTTTCTCTATATCTTTGCATTTTAAATTCAGTAGCATTAAGCGGCCGATGTCTCACTATCAACCTCGTGTTATTCGGTTGTTGTCCAACTTTTTGACGACGCTTGCTAAGACGTACTCGTGTTTCTAACTCATTATAATACACCTGTAATGCGAGTAATAAAAGTATATATTTTTATTACATCTAACTAATCCTTTGTTACTTATTACTTTAATATAGAACATACCCCATCTGGTCTTATAACAAGGAAATAATTTTCTTCGTATCCCTTTGAAGCTTTACTCTTAACATTCCAATTATATTCTCTAGCCATTTTATATTCATATTCTTCATCATCTGCATAGTCAATACCAGCTGTAAAATCTCTTCTACGCTTTTCTAATGTCTCTTCCAATGGTAAGAAGTATGCTACAAATTGTTCACCACTTTCATCCATCACACCCCTAAAGCAATACCTCTGTTATAATATGTAATAAAATACTACAAAATAATTAGCAAACTATATAAAATACAAATTTACCGTATCATAGCTTGTGACATTTCTTCAATTTGAGCTGGAACCGAACGTCCAGTTGGAGCTGGATCTGAATCAAATATGACTTGTGCACAAGGATATTTCCATAGCTGAAAAAAGTAAATAAAAACATAATAAAACATCAAAATATCTATATTAAATAGAAGTATTTAAAATACCTTGAAATCTGGAAATACTGGCAAAATTTCTACAGGTACTACATTTGGTTTACTGTAATGTCTTTCAATTGATTTCTTATTATCTTCAAATGTTTTTTCTATAGCTTTTATTTGACTTTCACGGTCCATATATAATGTTTCTTCCTATGAATATAAGAATAAAAGTAGAGTTTCATATATCAAATAAAAAGTTCATTCAATATAAATTAAGCATATAAATATTAACGCTTACTTTGAAGTTTTTCTTGATGCTATAACCAACTTTAGCTTCAACTTTATCCACAGTTTGTGGTTGAAATCTAGTCTGTTCTGTGGAAATATATTCAGTACGTCTGAGCCAAGATACACTTCTAGCATGATGTCTAGATCTTTTAGAATCTTGTGGAGTAAGGACATCTTCTTCTAGAAGTTTTTCATCAGCAGGATCTAACTGAGCATTTACATCTCCAGCATACGTATCTTTATTTATAAGATCAATTTCTACACCTAAGTCATGTTCTGTGAGTACTTCATACTTATAGTTACGTTCCAGTGATGTTGGATTATACTGTATAAACCTATAAATATTACTCAATTATACAGTATCCAAAATATTGTTGATATTTAAAAATGTGATCTTACCGAGTAGATTCAAAAGGATATGTGATGAATTTTGGATCAAATGGTATATCAGGTAATGTATTACAATATTTAACTCTACATATTAACTCTGATCTGAAATAAAAATAATAAAAGGGAATATAATATGAAAATAAAGAATAGGTTATAATCGAATTTTTACCTTTTCTCTGCTGGTCTTGCCGTACGTTTATCACGTTCGGTTGTGTTACCATTAGTTTGAATGGTGGGTGCCATATTACTCTAACAAATGAAATCTAGCAATATTTTAATCATTACAACAAAATTACATTGAAAATCAGATAGCTTCCAAATCGCAAATCACACTTTGTATACCAAAGACAGTAGTTTATCCGACGCCATCTAGTTATATCTTATGATACACATTCAAAATTGGAGCAACATTTTTCTTTTTAATTTTTGGATTATAACAGTGTATCATATAAATATTTAAATTAAAATATTCATCAAAAAACATCGTTATATTATTAAAATTTAATAATGAAATCTTTTATTTATTGTAAATCTTATTCATCATAAGTTTTCGAAATATCATGTTAATAATTGTACAAAAACAAAATATATTGCAATAGCAGTACGAAAGTGTATATAACTATACTTGATAAAAATGTTAAAAAGTAAAATAGTATGACTTTCGTGGCTTTGCTAGTTTTAGTACGCAGGCGTTTATTCAATACGATATTGATTTGAATGCGCAATATCATATAACGATAGTCGTCTCGTTCGGAAATGCGGATACTGCTGTTTCTAACTTGATATACTCTGTATTACGAAAGTATTGTTCTAAGAGTTATCATAGTGAACGAAATAGTGCATAACAGAAAAAGAATTAAAAGACATGGTTGGACCAAATATTTCCTTGTGACTAACCGTTCCGGAAGGTGGAACAACTTCTGTACAGGGCGCATCCTTTAGGACACCTTCCGATCACGAGCGTGTAAATTCGGAACTCGCAACGCTTTGCAAAGTAAGTTACAAACAGAAAATCTTTGTTACGTAAAAATATAATATATATATATACATATATATGAAAACAGTGAAATGTATAGAGAGTAAAATATAATTTCCTATTAGTTGGTTAAAGTAAATAACGATTTTTCTAATTAAGGAAATTCAGATTAAAACATTTATATGGGAATGCAAAGTTTTGAATTGAAATTAAACATTTCAGAAATTAAATTATTGATTACATATTTGTAATTTTTAAACTCTAATTGAGACAAACGTTAATTTCAGGTGTATCCTGTAAGCCCTGTAACAGGGCCGGGTGCAGCAAGATCCGTATGGGAATTAAGTCCCGATCCCGACATGGTCGGGCATCTACCGAATACTCCAATTTCTAGCACTACTCATCAAAGCCAAGGATCGGCTAAAGGCTCTGAATTACAGTCAAGAAATGGTCCCGACGATAATATTTATACAGATGAAACTGCTCCGGGTCAAACACCATCGGATGAAACGAAACGAATTTTCGAACTTCTTAGATCTAGGTACTGAATTATATAGTATTGCATTCTTGAATATAATTTTATTTGTACGAGTAAATTTTAAAGTCAATTAAATAATTGAAACATTCTTTCAGTGAAATTGGAGCAGTCGATGAGTTGGTAGAAAAGAACGGTTTAAGTGTCCTAAGTGCGAGGGATGAATGGGGATATACACCCGCTCATTGGGCTGCTCTGGATGGAAATATTGAAGTTAGTTGGTATAATGACTTTTATTTGCGGAGAAAATATTGCTTTTTGATAAAAAAAAGAACTACTTATTATTACGTTGCAGGTAATGAGATACTTAATAGAACGAAATGGACCAGTTGACCTTTCATGTCTTGGAACTCAAGGACCGAGACCGATACATTGGGCTTGTCGGAAAGGTCATAGTGCAATAGTTCAGCTACTACTAAAGGTATGTAAATTAATAATTTACGTGGCATACAATTGACATACAATTTTCATATTACACGAAATTATAAGTATATTTATTAACTAATAATAAATATTTAAATTATTTTCAATCGTTTTTAGGCAGGGGTTGCTGTTAATGCAGCAGATTTTAAAGGTTTAACACCACTCATGACTGCGTGTATGTTTGGAAAATTTGCAACAGCAGCATTTTTATTAGGATCTGGTGCACTAGGACATTTAACAGATATAAATGGAGACACTGCCCTTCATTGGGCTGCATATAAAGGGCATGCAGAATTAATAAGATTACTTATGTATAGTGGGGTAGATTTACAAAAGCCAGACTACTTTGGATCCACTCCACTCCATTTAGCATGTCTTTCTAGAAACGTCAGTTGCGTTAAAATATTATGTGAAAAAAGCAAAATTGAATTAGAACCTCGTGACAAAAATGGTAAAACACCGCTACAATTAGCGAAAAGTCATCGACATTCGGAGATTGTAAGAATATTACAGGCTGAACAGAAACGGCGAGCTAGATGGATTCCACCTATTAATGAACTTTGGTTTGTATTTTGTCTTTTACGAAGAATTTTTCGAAACATTTGATAAACTAATATATTGATATCTTTTTCTCTTTTAAGGGCATTGCTATTTGGTGGGGCTGGAAATAGTAAAGGTCCTATATTACTATTTATGATATCTGTTCTTTTATGGGGATATCCAATGTATTTATTAAAATGTATTCCATTGACATGGAATCTTTTACGTGGTAGTCACTATTGCTTTATTTATTGGAATATTGTTATGTGGATCTCATGGATTGTGGCAAATAGAAGAGATCCTGGCTATGTACCACAGAATACTGAAACCTACTATAGAGCAATTAAACAGGTATTTTATAATTTCATTATTTTCTATAAAGTATTGTATAATTATTTTATTAAATACTTTTATATTTCAGATTCCATATTATGATAAATGGAAAAAAAGGAATGTAGTATTATCTCGTTTATGTCATAGTTGTAGATGTTTTAGGCCTCTGAGAGCTAAACATTGCAGAATCTGTAATAGATGTGTTACATATTTTGATCATCATTGTCCATTTATATATAATTGTGTTGGTTTGAGAAACAGGTAAATTATGAGGCAATTTATATATGTCTAATTATGAATACAATACAATCCAATTTCTATTCCTCTATTCCTTAAGCTATTGATTATAATTAATCGATTATTATTACAGAATGTGGTTCTTTCTTTTTGTTATGTGTGTAGCAATAAACTGTTCATTTACTATTTATTTTGCTTGCTACTGTATGGCAATTGAAGGAATCCAATTATTATATGTATTAGGAGTATTAGAAGCATTAGTATTCTGTGGACTTGGATGGATTTTGACATGCACTTCAGTAAATATAAAAATTTCTTTTGTTTTAATATCAAATATCATACTTATTCAAACTTATAACAATTTCCTATTCCTTACAGCTATTGCATGCATGTATGAATTTAACTACAAATGAAATGTTCAATTACAAACGATATTCGTATTTAAGAGACAAGAAAGGGAGATATTTAAACCCCTTCAGTAGGGGACCTGTTCTTAATTTTATTGAATTCTTTCTTTGTCCACCAAACCATCAAGCAAATGATCCTCAAAACTATCATATACTTTCAGAAGATATCATGTAAATAATATTAAATGGTAATTATTATTTTTTTAGTAATGCTGCACCTTTAAGAAAGTAAAGATGTCATTAATTATACAATTAACATTATATTGACTGTAACATATGTACCTGCACATAATCATCATGATTATTGCTTTTAATATTATAGCTTTTTACTTGTGGTATTGAATAAAAAGGATGATTCAATAAATAATTTATTAAGTTCTATTTAAAAATTTACTACATCTTTAATATCATAATTTCTTCAAAAATGTCTATTCAACATGATTTAAAACAATGTTTTGTCATGATTATAATGATTCGATTACAAAACTTACTAAAAGAATCATGTATAATATTCATTTTTTAATTCCTCTTATTACTATTAAATAAAAAAAGATATACTATTATGTAAATATAAATTGATATATACAAATAATTTTGCAAATGTTATATATATATATATAAAATTGGTATATGTAAAATGTATCTTTGGTAAAATATACTGCGTTCTTTTACCTAATTAAAATACCTATGATTTAATTCATATAATTAAAAGTTTTGCGTATTGTGTTGATACAATACTGTAGAAATGCTAAAAATGATTTGTTTGTATAAAAATCATAGTTTGGATTAAAAATTGATTTTTGTTTTGGTAAATACCCAAGCATTTTGTTATCAATAAATCTTAAGTTGAATTTTTATAATAACTATTAAGTATAAGACGAAATTTTTACTTCAATTCGTAGCAAAAATCGTAATTTGGCGGAGGGTCGGGAATCGCAGGCGGATCTTGAGGAATATCAATCCCTTCTGTATCCAAGAGTCTCAATTTAATATCCATAGATAATAATGTTTCCAAGTCATTTTCCGCCTCTTTACTGGTCATTCTGTTACCTGTAAATAACGTATATTTCTTTGGATCTGTAGAAAAGGTAATCTAAATTACAAATAATGATACTACATACCAAGTAAAGCGTTAATACCATCGGTCCAATAATCGAAAACTTGTTCATCAGGAGCAACAAAATCTAAGCTTGAAACTTCTACAGAATCTAAGATTAAAGAGAATGCTAATTGATGCGTAGTTTTTCGTCTTTGCAAATCCTTCATATGTGGACAATCTCTGCCAGTCAGTAAAGCACGAATTTCAACAACAGCTAATTTTGTAGGAAGTTCATCTATTGTTGGTACTGATTTTTCATCACAATCACCATAATGAAATACTTTGTGATTTGGTGAAAGCCGAACATACCAGAATTTATCCTTGATTCTCTATATTACAATGTTTGTTACAAACATGAAGCAACTAGAAGTTATTTTATGTAACTACAATATTCTATGGAATAACAATAATTACCTGTCCTCTGGCACTGTATTTCATAAATCTAGTGCCTTCTACTAAAAATCCTAAGCGTTGTTGTTGAATGAGTTCTAAAATTTCAGGTGTAATTTGTTCTCTCAGTTCAACTATTGGCCTTGCATGACTTTCCCATTCTTCTCTACTAGTTCTTTCTTGTTGCCATAAATTAGTAATCGTTGAATACGTTAATTGTTGTAATTTATTTTTGAACTTATCTAATCCTGTAGGTTTACACTGGAGTGCTCTTGTGATCTGCTCTCTTACAACAGAGAACACTTTTACAAAATCCTCAGTAGTGGCTCTCATTTCTTTCCAGGTCTTATTTAGAAGAATTATGCATACACAATAGAACTCTTCAAATGGATGATCATGTGTAAAAAACATAGGGTGATATGACTGCCCTTGTTCACTGGGTGCTTCTCCAATACGTAGAACCTAATCAAATTCAATAATAAATTTAATTTGTTCAAATTATTTACACTGTTTTATACTTACTTCACAAAGTAATTTAACAAGTTCCACACTTGTCCTACCAAAAGGACATTCATGTTCATCTGCTCTGCAAGAGTTTTCTAGAACAACTTTAGTGTAAGCTTCAGTATGATTCCGTGCAAAATAGACCATGCAATCTAAAGCGAGCATGCCAGGAGGAGTTTCAGTAAAATCAAGAGCAGGATTAATATCATATTTAAAACCCAGTTTTTTGTAGTCTTTAGCAAAAAGACCTTGTTTTCTAGCAGTAACGTCTCCACCTATGGCCCCTTCAGTATCAAAAGCAATTCTTCGAAGTTCTTTAATTTTGTCATGTGCATCTTGATCTTGTGGATCCATATTTGTCATCATACGCTGTTCCCACAGACTTAACATAAGTGTTTGTAATACATACAATTGATGTGCCATTTCTGCACCAACCTATGTTAAAATTTGCTTTTATTGCAAATTTGTACATATATATTGTAAAAAAAAAGATTTCATATTTCATACCTGGCCCGTAGATTGTATGATATTTGTTAAAAATAAATTTCTAACTTGTTTAGACTGGAGAGTTGCAGCAACAACTCTACGTTTTGATAAATCAGCCTTAAGAAATAAAGCATTTATTAGAGCTATTGCATTTTGTTGTATCTGTGGACGTGCACTTTGTAAATGCATCACCAAATTAGGAAAAGTCACTTCTTTTTCAACTTGTCCATATTTTCCCGAAGAATTTAATACTATATTTTCAAGAATGCTAAGTGAAGCTTCAATAATACTGGTATCTTGGATTACAGCTTGATTGTTTACGTAACTTGCTACTTTATTAATAAAGGGTGTTTCTAATATATCCCATGATACAATTCCATGATCCATTAGTTCTACAAATGATTGAAGTGAATATGCAAGTGCATTTCCTTTATATTTTTCACCTTCAACCTTTAAACAGATGTATAAACTATAATTGATTATAAAGTAATATAATTTAGTTAAAGATTTAATATTTGAAATACCTGTGATATAATTAAAGCTAATCCTTGCTTGTTAATAAATTCTAATGCAAATGTCATATCTGTGCTAAGAGTGCTTAATTTCTGCAAAGCAACAGTTTTTTCTTCCATAGTCCCATTGTTAAGTTTTGTTAAGATATCACAAGCTGTTTTTGAGGGGGAGAATTCTAATCTTAAAATACTACCATTTTTTACTTCATTACGATTTTTTTCTGTGATATAATTGTGATTATTATTATCTGAAAATTGTAATGAATATGATTCAGGATCAGAAAGACCCCACCCATTGCATAGTTCCTAACAAAAATAAAATATATTATTTGCGTTTTATAAATCCTTATATTAATATATATAACTTGAAATTAATTTTCTTAAAGACTACTGATAAAATTGTGCATTTACTATATTTATAAATATATTAAATTAACATTTGCTTTTAGATACCTGAATGATTCCAGTAAGAGGATGTTTTTGATTAAATTCAATGAGTTGTGCTACTTGGTCCGTCATCTCAACAGCAATTTTCACGATATTTGAATCCTTCTGGACCGGCATTTTTATTGTTTGCGTGTACATGAATAATTCAGGAACAATTTTTAACTATAACGAAATCAAGAGATACGAAAACAGCCGGTTCAGTCTGTTTTGAGAAATATTACAGATTT
>NIJG01000031.1:1964579-2008251 GCA_002201625.1 Euglossa dilemma
TGAATAAATATATACATATATGAGACAAAATAAAATAGTTACCAACTAACTGAACACGGCCACTTCGAAGAAGTTCTGGGTTGTCCTTCTGAATATTTTCTGTAGCAAATGCTTCAAGTTCAGGAATATGTTCAACACCTATAGCTAGTCCATTTGGCCCCATCATAATTGCCATGCATGCTGTTAAATACCCAGATCCAGAACCAACATCTAATGCTCTAGCCCCATCGCACAATTTATCTTCAAGAATTTCCAAAGCATATGCATGCTGAACAATTTCATGTGATCAATTTTATTATTAACCTTGTATATTGTATTTAAATATATATTTAAATTTAGAAGGTACATACCATATGAGGAGCACTTATAGTCGCACCATAACCAATCCCCTGTGGAGAATCTATGTACGGATAGCTAGAACGAGTATAGTTTCCTCTATCTACAGAAGACATCGCTTCATAAACTCTATCAGATTTAATTATTCTTGATGCTAAATTAACGAGATACATTATTATTTATAATTCTTTTCTTTTATAGATGCAACTTAAATGTTTTTAATATACATGTAATTCATGTTATAATAATTATATTTATATCACTCACATTTAAGATGTTGTACAAGATCATGATTGCTTTTTGCATGAAATCTCCCAGACCAAGCCATTTCGTATGCAAATACAGAAAATAATAAACTAATCACTATGAAAATAAAGCACGATAAATACTGGAACTGAATTTTGAGGCTGTAAATTAAAATTTTATGGAACATACAACAAAATATCGTTGCAAGATATCACTTTCTAAATTTATTAGAATTATCAATGCAATTAAATTTATTAAAATTTATATTTATAGTGTATAATATTTATACAGATTACTTTTAGGAAACGTCATAAATTTTTTTACGTTACACATTTAAATATGCGAATACTTTATTAGTATTCAATTTAGTCATAGTTAAATTAAAGCCGGTTAATTGAATTTAGTTTATCGTTTAAAATATAAATTTAAGTTTCAAGAAACGTATGTAACGTAATCAATTCACAAATTTTAATAAATTCGTTCCGCGTACATATATTATAAACTTCTAGCTAAATAAAACTGCATCACTACTCCAATGGGCACATAACCAAAGACGAGAAACATGTAATACAGACACAGCATAACAAATGAAGTGACATAAGTTGTATTATTGCGCAATATGGCAACAGAACGGAGATTCGTCAACTTCCTTACCATCATTACGCTATTTTCAGTATTACCAATACAGCATATGATAATATTACAGCATTTTTAGTAGTTGCAAGTAAATCTAAATTCAACGATGAAATTACAAAAGATATACAGAGTAAAATATTTTATAATTATAAATAAAACATAAAATTCTATACTGTTATAATACACTTATATATTGCAATGGGGACTGGATGGAGATTCTAAATAAAAATTATTTTGTTTTCAATCTTCTTAATTTTGACATCAGAAACAAATTTGTTATTTTTAAAATGATTAATTGCATTATAAAATCTCCTCTTTCATTTTTATTTCGATAATATTGATCGAATTGAATCTACATATATGGTCAACATCATTGAGTCTACATATATATGTATGTGCGTATTTAAGCTCAAGCCAGTTATTACATTTGTTCCGTGTAAAGAAAAATAGACTATAGATCGTCGATTTCCTACAATGTCTTTACAAGGGGGTCTTTTACATGGATCACAGGATTTATATTAACGACGCTTACTTTCCTTTTACACGTTGACGAAAATAACCATTTCTCTAAATAGATAGATCGCTCATGAAATTTTAAATTTCTGATACATGGTAAATACTTAATGTTCAAAATTGCTAAATCTAACATGAATCGTAGATATTATATAATATATGATTTTAGTGGCAGTTTTCGTACCAAAGATACGTTTGTTCAACCTAAAGAGCTACTAGCTCGACGTTCAAAATTACCGACAATGTGTATTACCAGCTATTGAAATAGTAGGTATTTGAGTTTGGTTATTGGTATATTTTGATACACTTGGTTTCGAGTTTATATATTAATTTTCAATTTCTGATTTTTGTATAACTCGATGATTTTTATTCGTCACAAAATTAATTCGATCAAATTTGTGATTTTCTACCAGAATTAGTCCACAATACGATGGTAGCTTCTTTCGGTGCCAATCTTCAAGAAAGTTGTATGTAAAAAGGTAATATATTATATCGAAAATAACACTAAAAGCAACGTTATTTTTATATCAATCTAGAATGTATCGGTAGAGATGAATAAAGATAAATCCATTTTACATGCCTGTAGCATATCCGAATTTTCACTAGTTATGTTATTACAGTTTCTGATTTTATCGTCGTTTTGCATTATCGAGTAAGTTTAGATCTTGATAGTAAAATATTATATATTTGAACTCTTCAACGTGGACAGCAATGTTTGCTTACGTGCCATCGTAGATGCTTTATCTGTTGATTAACAGAAATGAGTAAGAACTTTTCCAAAACTTTCGCCTTACACGGAATTCATTGCTTGTTCGACTCGCGTGTTTTGCTGCTTACCACATCGCGCGGTTTATTTCGATATGTATTTTAAAAATAAAAACTGTACGGTGTTGTCAGTACGGTTGACCGAATTAAATAATACTTCTACATTTTGAAATAAGATAATAGGAATAATCTAGAATGAAATTTTAACTCGTTCAATATCGTTTGATTGCAAAATTTCGCTGTGACAATTTCAAAATCTAACAAGGCAGATATTTCTTAAAATAATGGTGCTCGTTGGCGATATAAGTTCGATTTTCACTGCCGGTTGGTTATTAGGGGCCACAGTGTTGATCGCTACGAAGACTGACATAAAAGCTAGACGATTTCGGGATATAATGTTCATCGTGTCCTCGATGACCCTGTATTTAGTCAGCTTCGTCGTATTGTATATTTTCGTATTATCGTACAAAGATTTGGATTCGAAAAGTACGATTCTCGTGGTTTCGAGAGTATTCCTCGCCTATTGGACCGAATTAGTGGATGCTGCATTGACAACCTTGTGGAACTGGAAGATTCGATCTGCCATCTCGCAGTTGCATAATTTTGATCGAGTTACAAAATATCGGGATCCCTCGAAAGGGTACAAACTACGATTCGTCTGTCGCGTCACAACGGTCTTCGTTTTTTTGTATTGGTGCATAGTTGCGTATTTGACTTACAGGTGAGAGTATTAAAACGTTGGAATATTTATTCTGCTGATAGAGAACTGTCCTTGAGCTTGGAAAAAAATTTGAATTTCTTTCAAACGCTTTTATCGCGATTAACGCGTTCAAGAGAAATTTTGGAAAGCTCGTCGATGACGTAATGCTGGAAACGCGTGAATATTGTAGGTGGTAAAATTTAGTTGGACGTTTCCTTTTTATAGAATCGAAGTCAGAGTACCTGTTTTCCGAGGCATAATATATTTCTTCGCAGACGCCTCTGTAAATATACAAGTTCTAATATTTGCCTGCATTTTATTCATTATCGAGGAAAGATTCCGTCATCTCTGCAACATCGTGACGTTCTTTAAAGGTAAGCTTATCCCTTATTTATTTCTTAAACACACAACGTTAAAGTCCGTGCGTTTATTTAAACGTGAGCATTTCGTGTATCATTTTACGCGCTTTTCCGTACATCGCTTTACCCGTCGTTTTATGCCCGATTTTATACATCGTTTCGTTGAATTCGAGCTGCAGTCGATCGTTCGCTTTAATCTATTTTCTTTCCTTCGCGGTACACAGCCGGGAATTTCGCTACTTCACAAACCCGTATCTTATTTTATTCCATTCCGAGTTCTGATTATTATCACTGGCTATTATTTCTTACGAATCTGCACATCTGCTCTTTCGAACGGAGCCTGCCGAAGGCAACGATACCAAAGCCATGTGCTTTATTATGAAATCGAAGATTTCGCCCGTAGATACGCGGTTTCCGCGTTTCAATCATTTCCCTAATAGCAGGAGAACCCGAGATCTCTATCGGGAAGCCAAACACCGCACCAAGAGACCCGTACTAACGAGCTGTTTGCACATGTGTTTAATCGCACCCACGCTTTTTGTCAGATAGCCGAGCCAGTTGCTATTATCATATCTTTTCGCTGTTACCAGATGACAAGTTAATAGCGGCCGATCGATCGACCGGGCATTTCACTCTGCAGCAGATATGGTGGCTACATTGCTCCCTGGCCAACGCCGCCGAGATGATAAATTCCGTTTATTCGATTCAATTGTTGTTCTGGATCCCGAGTATGTCGTTCAATCTGCTGTCGAGGATTTACTCGTTGAACGTGCTCGTATTGTCGGATTTTGGAAAGATCAGGGAATTAATGCTGGCAGTTGGTTGCGCGCTGAACCTCGTATTGATCACCACCATGTGCCATATAACAGCGAGTCAGGTAGATCTTCGCTGGAAATTACGTGAAAAATTCGTCGAAACACGTGTACAACGATATAACCAGCTATTTGTTTAGGCGAATCGCGTCGGTCGGCTTATTTTCTCGCCGAACTCTTCCGTTTCTATGAAACGTACGTTCCTGCAGGTAAGTCCAGTGCGAACAAACTCGTTTGATACACGGATACAGGGAGATACGCTTTATTCCTCTCGAGAAACCGATAAATGAGAACTGCGGGAATTTTCAAGATAATCCTTGCGACATTTTCCTTTTCTCTGTCGTTGTTCTCCGGTCATAGGGTGCTTCTCTGTTCGTCCGACGAATTAGTTACTTTAAATTAATCGTATCTTCTTTCTCAATCGTGGATCTATAGTCTTAACGAACCGACACTATTTTCTGTTTCACACATTCTCTATCGATACTTCTAACCGTATGTAATTACAGGAAAACATCGAGGCTGTAGCGTATTTCCAACTAAGGAAGGTGCATTTCTTCACCACCGCCGGGATAATACGCATCGATCTTCCCCTCCTGCTTTCGGTAAGATGCGAATCATAGGTTTCTTTGAAAATAAAAGTGGAGAGAAAAGAAAAGAATCAATTAGAGCATGAGTTAATTTGAGGGTAGTTCGTTAGTCGATATCGGTAAAAGTAGATACTCTGTTTCAACGACGTTCCCGATTAATCGTTTGAATAGTTATATTTTTGCAGATATTTTCGGCAGTGATCACGTATTTAGTTATTCTAACTTGAAGACTGCCTTGGCGATGATCTGCGATTCATTGAAAGAATCCGGAAATCAGGGAAGTAAGAATCTACGTATGTATGTATGAATAAAAAGACAAGACTAAACAAGTATGAAATAGGAGAGGAGAGAAAAAGAAACATTAATCCTGTGTTCCATGCATTGATCTCTAGGTTTGTCGTAACGGAATACGCGTGAAATTTACCCCTTTGCGAGTATATTTATGGGTTACTAAGCCACGACACAGCAGCCTTTCATCGATGTAACCAATCCTGTCCGATGGTTGGTATCTTCCTGGATAGAGTCGAGGCGAAACAATATAAGACAGCCGGAGTAATTTTGTAATCCGTTTAAGTCCGCGGCATCACCTCGGGCTTGTCGGCAAATCATATTTAAGGAAACGGGGGCCGATTGGATTGTGGAAATTCCACGACAGGTAGAGAAAGCTGCGATAAGTTGTATCTGCGCGAAGCTCCTTCCAGGTCCATTCTGTTTATCAGGTTACTCGTTAATAACGGTTTTATTATTCGTCGGAGAAGGCTAGCGTCCAATAAATACATCGAGTTTATTACAAGAACATCATCGTAACTGTTTCTTGTTCGGTGAAGTTCAAGAGATAAATCAATTTCTTCGGGGCGAAACTTGGGGGAGATAAAACGCAACTTTAGCCGTTCGTTAAAGTGAAGACGACTTCGCAACTGTGTCGGTGAGTTAGGCTTTATTGAAAGGCTATGAAGATAGAACGCGGTGATAAACGTTAGTTTTAAAAGCGATTAACAGCCGGAAACAAATGAAATTTCTCGCGGCCGGGGTGAAGTTCTCGCGGGGAAATCTGTCTCCATTAAAACGGTGAGGAAATATAAAACCGGAAAGACATATTGCTCGAGAAGAAGAAGGAGTAGAAGAAGTAGAAGTTTGCGACGTCTTTCAGCAGGTTCCCGAACGAACGATAACGTCTGTCAGGTGTTATGGATTGAGGGATCAAGCTGGGTGGACATTTTTCGAGATCTCGTAGGCGGACAGGAAGCGGAGGTAGAAAGAGGAGGCGGGAAGGAAGAGGAGCAGAACGCAGGCGCGTTCGAAGGAACGTGCGCGGGTGTTAACGTCTGTAATACTTTGAAGACCTCCGGCGGGAGTTGAGATTCTTCCTTTCAGTTTACCGTGGCCTCGCTTCCGAATCTTCTCGCGCGTATTATTCTCGCTGGACGGACAGTTCCAGTTCCAGTTTTAATCCGCGTACGTTCCGCTGAGAATCGACGCGGTATCACAGAACCAGCGCGTAATCGGCTTGACAGTTGTTTGAGAAGCAACTCCGGGATTTGCTGCTGATAAAACACGGAGTGTTGTCGGTCAAGTATGGTGGAGACAGGCAATTTACTATTCACCGACGATAGTTTCTGTCAATTTTAGTGGCTGATAAAAACAATGGGAAAATGCTGCAAAATATCGGAAATTAGGGAATCGCTGAAAGAAGTACCCTCTTAATTTGTTACTCGTGAACAAGTGACCGAAGTGGTACTCGACACTCGTAAGTGATTCGAACTATTTACCCCTACTCGGGAAAGTAAATGTTTAAAGCGAATATAGGGGAATCATCGAAAGTTATTCATTCTTGAAACGTTCAATGCAAACGTCTCGCGAGCTTGAGCGGATATCGCGAACCGCGTAAAGAGTATTTATACGTGTATACGTCTTTCGGTAAATACTCGCGTTACAAGTGTTTGTACGGCACCGGGATTTATAAATATTCGTGTGCAGTTAGGCTGTTTGCCTTTCTCGCCGTTCCGGAGAAATTCAATGGAACTCTTAATCTTCGGTGCGTTTGATACCGCGTTTCGCGTGTAAACACGAATTTTATCGCGCGCGCAAAAAATGGCCATCATCGATTACCGTATCTCTCTCCTCGCGTGCACGATGATTGGAAATATTTATTTACAAAATGCAACGGCTCAGTATCGCGAGTATTACCGTGGAATTTATTTATACGTCTCTACCGCGTTGTTATTTACGTAACACAAAGTTGCTGGTACCTCGTCGACGTATGCGTATGCATGATATATTCGTGTCGTAAACAAACAATGCTTGGGGTTCTCTTACCGAAAATCTGAACCACGCACCGAGAAGCAACGAGGGTGAAGAAATAGGAAGCGATATATCGCACGTTTATCACCCTTTGTCGACGATGAATCGATCTCGCGGTCGAATCACTCCATTATTTCTAGCCTATTCTCTGGATTCCAGATTCCGCGGACAGAATTCACGAGGAATGATCGAAGCGTCGAGTCTTCCAGGTTGAATAGATAAGGAAATTGACGTTAACGACACCCTTGAACCGTAATTATGGGATTGATCGACCGGGAAAGTTTCGGGGAAGTACCGTGAGTAACGACGCCGCTGGTACAGTTAATCGTTCGGTCCCAAATTAACGCGGCAGATGTCTCGAAATTGATTCTTCGAATGTCCACGAAACTCGTGCGCTATTATACACGCGATAGGTGTATCAATCGGTATCAACCTAATTACAATTTCGAGCAAGGAGATCATAGACTTGGCTGATTCCATCTGTGAATCAACTGGACTCGAACGGAACAATGAAGTAACAGGGTCGATTGGAAGGGTGGTGTCAGTCCCAAAGGTCCCTGCGAGACAAACATCCTTGTGAATCGTGCGTGCGAGAGATACAACTCTGTATAATCGCGTAATCGAGTTTCCTCGAACGGGAAAAGAGATAAACGAATTAGCCGTAGCACGAATAGGGCGAGTTAAAGCGCGCCCTTGAGTAATAATTGCGCGATTGATTGCGACCGTCTTGCCTGTTGATCCAAGACAAACGTCCTCTATGCCGGTGAAAAAAAATTTTCCCGATCGCGTCGAGTCGCACGAGGGTGCTTGATACCTGCTGCAACAAAGAGAGAATCATGTCGGAGAGCGCGTACAACGACTCGAGGACGATTTCAACGGCCTTGCCAGAGTTTAACAGCACCTACAATGGCACGACGGTGCCGGGGAACGAAAGCTTCGGAGTGGATATCGAGGAGATACTTTGGTACTTGTACAACAAGTTCCACAGCGAAGTCAATTACTTGTTGATCATCCTCTACGTCCCTGTGATGGCACTCGCGGTGACGGCCAACGTCCTCGTCATCGCGGTCGTTCTCAAGTATCACTATATGCGTAGGTACGTAGGAAACTTTCCTCTTTATCCCGCTGGCGTGTTAATTTAGTCGCGCGAGTTTCCTTTTGCTTGGAAATCTGATAAAAGCCGCGTCCGCAGAATGGCCTGTGCTCGAAACTTTTAAGAGACGCTAAAAGCGGGTTACTTTGAAGTAATTTAAACTTCCCAAGGATCGTTACGAGGCTCTCTTTAGTCGTATCAAACGAGATTTGACTAACTTACACGTCGACGATTCCCGATCCAGCTGGTTCCAAGCTTGCGGCTCGTTGATTAGGAAAATTGCGAACTCGTCGTTACTGTTACGAGTTGCCATTACGATATCGCTTTTGAGACAACAGCGTCGACAGTTGTAGAATGAAAAATCGACGCAACGTTAGCCTTTTGAATTTGTCAACGCGTCGCGAGTCGAAACTTCCAAGGCGCGAATCGCCGTGGAGAAACGGGGTTCGCGAAAAGGGGGTTGAATCGCAACAACGACACTCTCGATCAGCGAGTCTCAGCGTCGTTCATCGCGGAGTTCATCTATCATCCTCGGTTGCTTTGACGGAGGATGACGAACAGGTTTTCTTAACCCAGTTTCACCGGCAAGAATCCGATAAGTCTGGCTCGGAGAGGAACGATGGCGGGGGTGTATTAATTAGAATGCGCAGATTACGGATAAACTCGGGATGCGCGATCGAAGGTGCAGATAGAACAGGCGTAATGAGTGCCAACAACGGCGTAGGCGTGCAGAGGGAATGTAAATAATATGGACGCATCGGGCTGGCAAACAATGGAGCGTAAATTGAATTGGCCGATAGAAAATACCGGGTGAAACACCGAAGGGTTACGCGGAGTCGCGGTTTGCGTGTGATATAGCGTTCATAAATGAACGATGAATTGATAAAATGTTTCGCTTGATGATAGCTTTACCGTAAACAGATTACGCAACGAAGATTCGGGCGAGAATCGGCGAAATCCGGCGGCGTTCATAATCACGACAGTCGGTAGAACGTGCCTTGAACATTCTTAGTCGAAAACGCGAGGAAATGCATACGTGTGCGCGTGTGCTTATTTCCGATAGCCGAGGAACATCGTGCAAATAAGCGGTCGGTCCACATTCGCGATACGCGAAGGAACGTCACGGTTAGCCCGCGTCGCGTTTATTTGCCAAGCACAAATTATTGCCACGTCCCTTCGCCAGCCAGCGCTGGAGATCCGCGAGCAAGGATGCGAATTTTTATATTAAACAATTATAGCCGCGCGATAACAATAATGCGAAACGAAAGTTCTCCGAATCCTCTATACTTGTTAGACAGTTTGCGCGTGGGTTGTTTCGCAGAAACTCCCTGCAGATCAGTCCCAAATAGCCATGACACGTTCCTATGACCCGTGTAATGCGATTTTCACAGCGTGGGATGTAGCCACGAAAGGAACTCGTAAATTTTATTCCACCCTGCATCCCGAGATCCTTGGATCGCCCTGTCGATTTGGTCGCATGACGTAGATGACACTTTTGCTTTCAGCGTGACTAATTACTTCGTGGTCAACCTGTCTGTGGCGGACCTTTTGGTGACCACCATTTGCATGCCTGTGGCTGTCAGTCAGGCGATCTCGGTAGTCTGGATCCACGGGGAAGTGATGTGCAAGCTCTCCTCTTACCTGCAGGGTAATTTCGACCATCTCGCGATCCTACGCTCGTCTCTCGTTTTACATACCGCGTTTCACGAACACGATACGTGTTCGAACGTCATCACGCGAAGTCGTCGGAAGTCTTTTCGCGAACGCTTTGAATATCGCGTCTTTTGGATGATGCATATTTCAGCCCGATCTCTCGCGGAAATGCAAAGTATCGCGAATAGAAAAGTACCACTGTATCGAATCGTTATAATCGAGCAAAATGAGCAAGAGTCAGCGTGACTCAGGCGTGAAAGGTTCGGGGTGCACGTATCGGTGGATAATTAAAGCAACCCCTCGCGATTTTGGTTTCTCTCTTTATCCGAGGTGACCTTCTAGCCACCCACGTTCACCCGAGACTCTGTTCGATCAGTTCGAAGAAAGGCTAAATGTCTTATTAGACGGGACCGAGTTCGCGATGGGCGTCGATGGTGACTTAAAACGTCGAGAATGACGACCCCGTGTGTATTACTTTCCGATAGGTGACGATAAATCTAAAGCATTTCGTAGGTGTTGCGGTTGCTGCTTCGGTTTTCACCATTACCGCGATGAGCATCGACAGGTACTTGGCGATAAGGAGTCCTATAGCGTTTCGACGAGTGTTCAATCGTAAAAGTACGGTCCTCGTTATCGTGGCTCTTTGGCTGGTCGCTTTAATTATCTTTGCTCCAATTCTGAGGGTGGTTAGTATGAAATTTAACTATAATTAAATGTCGTATATTAATGTCCTTTAATTTCTACGTGGGTGTTTGCATGTGCTTTCATTACGTCTAGAGCATCGCTGGTAGATATTCGAACGACGACAAGAAAATAATTCCAATCGACCGCAATTAGTTTCGTTAATATTCTTCGAGATACCGTGGAATATATTTTATTTTTCTTTTTGCAGCATAATTTTTAGTTGTCCACGCTGAGCAGAGTTAAAATCGATACAGACGGTACTCCTTTAAATATTCGACGCCCCTTGTTATACCGGAGACGCGTGACAATTGGCAGTCTCGTGAAAAATAACTCTTCGCCCTGTCAGCAGTACCCTTTCCAACCTTCGAATACCATTAGTCACTCTGCTGTTTAATTTTCTTAAATTTGTGTAATTTTCTTGGAATATTTCCTGGGCATCCATCGCTTTCATCTCTCGCGGAGATGAATCTTCGACATGCATCAAAACGATGCTTTCAACGTCGAATATCTACAAACGACGCTATTCGTATCAGCCTTCTCGTGACACGTGTACGCGATAAAAAAGAAAAAAAAGGAAAAGAAAGGAAGAAAAAGTTAGCGGAATAAGGGGAAGTTCGCTGCGAATAAATCTCCTCGCAGAGATTTCCGTTTGTAAAGACAGGCCGAGAACGGTGTCCAATCTTTTTTCCAGATGACCCTCCAGAGTCCGGGTATGGAACTCAGCAACATATCTTTCCAAGGATCCTGGAATATCACGAGGAATTTCTCGCAGAATGTCTCTCCGGTCTCTCGCCTGCCACCTGATTTCTACATTTGCTCGGAGGATTTTAAGCCTCTGGGCATCCGCGCGCCTCTTTTCGGCGCCGTATGCTTCGTGTTGGTCTACGCTATCCCCGGTGAGGCAGCATGATTAATAACAAACTTAACTGGAACATACATTTTCACCCTGTTTCGTTACCTTCTTTCGGAAGAGCCGAGCAAGATTGTACGATTTACGTTTGTCATCCTTCCCGAGAGGGATCAATCACTTCACCCTCGGCCATTTATCTCCGTCCGTTTTATGGTTTTCCCTTGTTTGCTTGCTTATCCCCAGGTTTCATCGTAATACTGTCCTACTCGTTGCTGGGACGGACACTGTGCGCCCGGAAGCCGCCTCTGGACTGCGACAGCGTCGAAGGAAGCGCCAGCTCGCAACAGGTTAGCCGAAAAATCAGGGGAATAATTAATTGGACAAAGGTGGAAATGAGCTCCGTCATTTCGGAGCTCGACGTTAGAAGCGAGAGCCGCGGTTAAACAAGGCCCGACATAAACACAGAGATCAAATTCGCGGTTCGTTTTCGTCGATGTCTTTCCATCTCAGTCGCGGGTTATTCTTTGCTGCGTTCGGACGAAGCGAGTCGCGTCTCGACGCGTTCGTCGTCACTGTTTATGGCACGAGTCATGGGGACTTCAATGACAAGGTAAGGGGTTAACGTCGGTCAGAATTAGAGTCGCGTTCAGGATGCAGTTTTTGCAGTCGTGCGATTTGCGTTTCAGCACTCAACGCAGTATTATTAATTCCCGAAGTTTATTTTGCGATTTAATAGTTAAAACAACTGGACTTCGTGGAAGAGAACGTCTTCGATTGGAGCTAGCTCGTAACTTTCCATCGATTTCTAATCGAGTATTCGATCTTTCTCATTCGCCTCTGTTCGGGATAAATTCTAAGATTTATCGCGTGTGACACGAAAAATCGCACGTTCAAAGGTAAAGACAGATTCCGGCATGGTAGAATTTTATATGCGCTGTCTCGCTTTTATAATCGAACCGAGTGTCTGTCCGTGTTACCGGCGATTAAACGGTAAGTCGATGTTGATCTAATTCTAGCCGAGTTTACAGTTTCAGAACGGAATTGCATTCTGTTCGCAGAGTTTCAGGTTGGTACGTGAAAGAAGACGCATTGCTTGGATATTGCTTCTCCTCGCGGTTCTTTTTGCCCTGTGCTGGCTGCCGTATAACGTTTTGATGCTCTTGATCGACCTGGGCGCAGTCGGTGAGTGGGACCGTTCATTGATGAAGCACATTTTAATCGAATATTCCCGTCTCGTGGAAATATATAAAACGTCCACGTGCCCGCTAATAATTCGATAACGCCATTCGTGTCTCTCTTCTGCCGTCAAAGAAATAATATCGGCCGGGAATCGCTAAGTTTAATGAGCTTTCAGCTTTCCATTGAATTATCGGAAGGGTGCGATTATCGTTGTCACTTTGTCACTGGATTCCCCAGAAATACAGGATCCCGCCGAAATATGAAGCCGTGAAATTGTTCGCAGAGGGAAAAGCGCCGATGAATGCCCTCTCCTATTGCCTGTTTCTCGGACACGCGAACAGCGCATTGAATCCTACGGTCTATTGCTTTATGACCCGCAATTTCCGACGGAGCGTCCTGGAAATTCTCTGTCACGGCTCTCACAGGCTGATACGTCGGAGACCACGTCGCAGAGTGAGTACCAACGCGTATTCGTTCATACATATATCGCAATTCGGGAAACCCTTCCTCCCCGTGGAACTTTTCTACACTTCCATACAAGGAAGAGCTACTTCGATGCTCGAATCGATAGAATTTCGGCGATACGTCAAAGTGATTCTCTCTGATTGCTCGCACCCTTGTTTCATCCATCATCCGGTGGTAAATAATTTAGACCCGATTCCGACAAAACACGTTTAGCCGTATTTACCAATGATATCTCGTTCAATGAGAGACACGCAAAGGTTCGATTCGCGTGGAAACATTACCCGACGTGCATTAACGAAAAGGTATCGAAAGTCGGTTGCGCGTACGTCTGTTCTGTTCGTATTCTTAACGTTTCACCGGTCAGTCGTATCGATAAAAAAAAGAACTGGCGATTCGTTAGAAGGCCGACGATCTCGAGGGTCCTTTGATATTTTACGACGCGAGCGTGAACAGGTTAACAATGCGACGCGTGAAGCTGTTGTCGTTGCAATCCTCGAAAAACACAAGGCATCCCTCTCTTCCTCTCTACCTGCGGTCGGAATTTATATGGCGTATAGCCGCAATTCACGAGGGAACGAGGGACCGTGAGTATCACGATTTAATCAAACTCCAATATGAATTCTCCGCGTAAGTCCGCGAAATTATAGCCGGCGCGTGACACGTCTTGCGCAATTATTTGTCTACGCCGTCTATGAAGAACCGAATTGGCAAGCTCTGCTGCAGTCGCGTTAGCGAAATCGTTGCATTCTTTGCTGAGGAAACAAACGTCGATAGAATGTACGCGTGTGTGTAATATATATCGTTGGACGTCAGGAGCTCTGACTGCTACCCAATAATTCCTTTTCACGAGGTTATTACAGAGATTCTTGCTCGTACATATCTGCGCGCTGTACTTTGCTTTCACATTTGCCCCTTCCACTGCTGATAATTAACTCGATTCGAAGAAGCAGCGAATGAAACGTTAAACCTCGACTTGGATAAAAATTTCTTCTTACCTGATGGATCGCCGTATCGAATTATCGTTACGAATTTATAAACGATCTCCCATCGAGTTCTCGATACCTTAAACGGTTCGATATTTATCCACGATTTCGCTGTCTCGATTTAGCCATAGAACGGCCTTCGGAATCCTTTAGAATCCTTCGTGTACGTTCCGCACAAGTCAAATATGCGCAAGCAAGAGAAGAGTCTAAAAAGGGGAGCAATAATTTTAAGGGTTGTTTGGCCTGGAGCTTTAACCATTCGATCGTGCTGTTTCAGAGTGTTCAAGGGACAGCCGTGATCGATGACGCGTGCGTGGGGTGCAATGCTAGTAGCACGATGAGACGGGAGCTACTTCGCAAGCGAGGTATGTTATCCGGATGCGGATGTGGACTTCCGATTGGCGGTCATCACGCGGTTTTGGCCCTTAGACGAACCACTACCTATAGCACCAGTTACGACAGCTTCTACAGCAGGCACAGCCCTCATCGCCGATGTTACATGCTGAGGAGCCTCCGGTCGAGGCCTCAGACCACCATGGATCGGGTGCAGGTGAACAAAAATCAGGAAACCTGCTACGAGAAGAACAAATCCAGCCAGCTCGGCGCGAGCACCAAAAGCGTGGAACTCGAATAAACGGTTTAAGGAGTGATCGGTTCGGTGTTGTTACGTGTCTAAAAATATTTTATATACCCGCATAATCACCGGAGATGGATCGTGGTGAGTGAAAACTGAGGACTCGACGTCGATTAAAACGATACGAGTTACTTCTGTTGGAACGATTTTCGATTTGTCTAAAATCTTAACACCCATCGACGATTGTACCGATGTTTATATCGATAGTGCGAAATACCACGAAGCGGAGCAAGAGTTTATCCGATCGCTTTTAATTTCCTCGTGTTAATTAGCGTCTTTGTAAATACGTTTAGTTTCCGATCTTACGGAATCTCACTGCAGCTGTCCACGCACCGCTGTAGATTACCATTTACGACGATTAAAATCGAGAAAGTAAGCGCATACGGTAGTTAACGAGGAATCGAGCGAAGGGGTAAGTTTGCCGGGCGAGCCTGAGTGGAAGAGACAAATAGAGCTGGATTCGCGAAGGAAAATGTTGAAACAGCGACGAGTGGTCGTACTTGGGACGCTGTTTACTGCATGTCGTTCGCACTCATTCGACTTTGTCTGAAACAATCCTCCATAGGAAGGATGGTAAAAGACCCACGCGTAACGGGGTCGCAACTGTAACGAGAGTGAATGAACATAAACGGTTTGCAAATATTTATCGAGCAAGCTCGTTCGTCCCACGGTCTGACGTTGACCGTATTATTCGGCTTGATTAAATTCGAATTGAATCGACTTGATAAAAATAGACGCGAAGAAAGCTCCAATACCCTCGAATCCGTCGAATCCGTCGAGAATATATCGCGCTGTTTTTCAATAAAATGTCGGACAATTCGAGTGAATATCGATGGAAAATGTCGCGTTACCGTCGAATGCCAGCAGAGTCCTGTCCCTTTGTGACAGAGAAGTCACGCGTAAAACCGGAAACGATATTCTTCTCGTTCTGTCGTATCGATTAACTCGACATGCCATTGACACGTCGAATTCGTTCTCGATAGTTCCTCGACTTATTCCGATTAAGCATTTATATTCCCTACGCAAAGGTTCGATTTACTTGGTTCGAAGGTTGCGGAAGATTAAACGGGAGCCTGATTAATCCTGTTAAACAATGTCGTTGCACGATGAAGGGTGGCATAGAGGGTGACTCGAGACAAGGAAATTTGTTTTCCGGCGCAGAAACTTTCAGAGTGTCGAACGTGAGACTTGATCAAATAAAGTAGGGGACGTTAACGTGATGAGGGTGAGCTGCATATTTTGTTGCTCGCGACATGAACACCTTCTGCCTGTCCCTCCGACCAGCCATATACCGCGTGAAACGGAGACGTTATCTTGAAATTTTTATACCAACATTTATCTTTCCCCGGAGTCTATCGCGAGTAAAATTGCGCGTAAAATTTCTTCGCTTTTAGGTCATATTACAGACAGTTATATTAATATTTTCTCGAAAGAGAGCGAAACTTTATCGCGTATAAGCGGAGGCTGATTCTGCTCTCGCAAAATCTGGGTAAAAGAGCAGGAAATAATATTTCTGTTAGCGAGATGCTGCTTTCGAAAAAGAAAGCAGAGTAACACACGACGAGACGTGGAATTGCGTCACGCGATGGAAAATGAAAATGCAAGGTCGTGTCGGACGCGAAGTGAACACTCTTATTGCGACACGAGGCAATCTTTTTCACGGGGCTTTTGATCCCCGGCACTGAAGAGATAGAGAAGCTCTAACAGGTCGCGTTTCCTTTAATAAAAATTTATTCCACGACAGATAATACATACGAATTGGACATTATCACATAGCCGCATAAAAGTATCACAAAAAAGTATATTACAAAGAAATTTACAATCTACAATGTCGAGGAATAAACAGTGATCGCGAGGAGGAAAGGACTGAATCCTTCTTTCTCGCGGGGGACAAATGTCGATGTCATGAAAAATGACATCGTTGCACACCATTTTGGCCCCGTAACAATTGGCTTTGCGTTACGTACTTATATATTTGTTCAATGATAGATTCTCGTGTGTTCTTCAACTCTGTACTCGCGATATCTCCGAAGTATAACTATATTCTCTTTTATCGAATTCAATTTTACGTCGGTTTAACATCCCGAGTGTATAAGATCGGCCAAGTTGCTTCGTTTCTTACCTTAGAGCTATAAAGTGATCGTATATCGTAAGATTCTTCTTACCTAAGAGCTTAAAGTACCACTTTTTTTCCCACGAGATCATTATTCGTTCGCTATTTATACTTGCATTTATAATGATTATGTTTATATTAAGATTCCGGCAGTTTGCTCGCGAAGTGATTCGAAGTATCGATTGCAACGACACGCGGTCGTGCTTTTGTTTTCATTGGCTTCTTGTAAAATTTGTTTACGTAGGAACGTTAGTTTCGTTAGTTTGCCTATAAAGGATTCGTAGCTTCCGAGAAGAACGCCTTCTTCCTCGCAATTCGCAAACTGACCTACGCGGTTCCAATTTCCTCCAGTTTGCGCGTCCAACTTGATTCACGCCCGTGACAAAAGAATAACGACCGTTTTACGGATAGAACGCGGGGAAGATGATAGTGCTAGTCTAATCTACCGAGATTTAAAGAGGAGGTCTATGGGGTGAGTTATTTACGGGAACAAATCGCACGAAAACATGTATGCTCCGTCTCCTCGCTTCTCGTGAATATCTGCGGATTGTCGGCGTTCTCTTTTCGGAAGCTCGGTCTGGCAATTGTTTTACCACCTTATGATTCCGTTTCGTAGATCGTTGTACGCGGACGCTGTCAGTACACCGTGACTTTGATTATAACTGTTTAAGACAGGCGAGTCACGTATCGACGCCAGCTTTATCTCGCTATTCGTACTTCCGTCAGCCACGTGTTTCGAATGCGTTCCTACGACGATGCACCGGTTGGCAACGGGGTTGCTTCTAGTTCGATTATTTCCGACCGGAAGAAAATTAGTAGACCGATGCTGTTTCTCGATATTAGCGGCGTTACTTCGACCGACCATCTGATAATCCGAAATGTTCCTTGTCCGACAAGGGAGCGACGGGTTCTGTTCCTCCACGCGCGACGACGGTTTTTGATTCAGATAATTTCGCACCGCCAAATTATTCTTCGCGACGCACGAGTTGTACGAAGACCCGACACCGTCGGTGTTTTTACTACCGTTGCCGGATTTAAGGTAATAAGCGCACGCTTTCTCCGGTGCTTTGGTGAAGTACTTGGTCTGAAAGCCCTTGGGATTGTCGTCGCCGAGCGAGGTCTTCTGTCGGTCTTCTCGCCAATTTAGATCCGATGCCAGCTGCTGATTCGTTGTACGTTTACAACTTCTTCTCAGCTTGTCCCGAGTGCCAGGCGTGATTTGATTTGGTCTTCTTCCAAGTGCACACTGAAATTGTCGAATTTCCATCGGAACGGATTAGATCCGCGGAATATCGCATTGCTAAATCGCTGTGGAAGGGAACGTCGAGAAATATACGTATGCGTGTGACAAATATTCGATTCGGTCTCGAACGAAAAAAGAAAAAAACAAAAGAGAGAACAGAATAATACGTCGTGTTTGTGCGAGAAGCGTGAGTTGTGACTGTATAAGTAATTACAGTACCTAAATGAATCCCACGCGACACGTAGCCTGGAACGACAGAATTTTTTTTACTTGTTTACTTTCAAGCGAGCTGCGCGAGCAAAAAAATCGACGGTAAAGCCAGAGTTAATTAATTCGGTCTATCTCCTTACCACCATTGGTTGGTCCGATTGTATAGAACGCTGAGATTTTGACAATTGTCGCGGCTGCTGGTTCAGATACAGGCAACTTTTCGTCGTGCTTGGGGTCAAGTTGTTCAGACTGCCGTTCACGAAATTGTACGTGTACTGAGTCGCCACGTTTTTAGCTGGAAATCGTCGAGTATTAAAACGTTCGTCGGAAAAAGATGTGTTTAAGATAATTATTAAATTAACGAGATACTCGTTCGTACCAGTTGGCCGAAGATTTTTCGTGTTTTGCGTCTGCGGTTCGACAGACATGCTTATCGATCTCGTTTTCGTAATTCTCTCGCCACTGTCAATTTGCGAATGCCGTGTTGTCTTTCTGGTCGGTAGTTGCGTACGCACTAAACCGTGAACAGCCCGTGTTTCGTTAATTTAATCTTTATTAACCGATCGGTTCCCACGAAACAAAATACCGTTTGATTATTACCTTCGAAACAGGAGGGTTCGTACGTATCGCTTCTACCTCTTTCCTTCCGTAAATCTTGATACGAGTGTGTAAGATTTTTACCAACAGTCGCGTCACCTTGACCAATGACTGGGTTACTGCTACTACTAACTGTTTCCTTCCTGATGTGCTCTGATAGCCGTCTGATCCTGGAGTGAGACCTGTTTTCGGATAATACATCGGTCTTAGATGATAGCAATGATTTTATTTACGGCATAAACACGTCAACCTACATATTCTTATGTTTACGATGCTTTTCATCCATCATCGAATAAAGCTTATTCCTGTATTCGTCGACGGAGAGCTGTACATCGTCACTGAGCAATGGCACCACGCTGGAACCTCTTTCCGGTTCGTTGCTCCTTCTGTGAAAACTGTTAACGGAATAACGTCGATAACGATGGACTAATTGCCTTCTTCTCTGTTAAAAAAAAAAAAACCGTATATATACTCGGCCACGTAAGGGTGCTCTAACGCTTCCACAGCCGTTAATCTGTGATTTGGATTAAAAACTATCAAGTTGCTGATAAGATCCAACGCTTTCTCCGACACGTCTGGTAATAAATCTTTCAGCGAACGCCTTGGTCCGTTCGGTGTCTTCTCTAATAAATTAGTGCCGTAACCGGCGCTGACCGAAATCAGATCTGAAAAATATCACCGAGGATAATCGATGATTCGTTATCCTCCTTTCCACCCTCGTCGCGATGTCATCGTCCAGGTTAATTACCTTCTCGAGTAGGTGGCGGAAGAGTGACCATTATTCTCTCCACTTGATTAATCGTCGAGGAACCAGGAAACAACGGCTTTCTAAGCAGCATTTCACCGAGGATGCATCCTAGAGACCACATGTCGATACCCTTTGTGTACCTGAGTGGTATCGGTAGCCGATAAACTTACATAAAGACACGTATTCATGCGAGACGGCGGAATACCTTTTCGAAGCAACGAGTATCTCCGGTGCACGATACCAGCGAGTGGCCACGTAATCCGTGAGAGCCGGATCGCTCGAGGTTTCACCGTCTCCTTCGCCTATTTGAGTGACCGATCGGGCCAAGCCAAAATCAGCGATTTTGCAGTGACAGTGAACGTTGAGTAGAACGTTCGATGGCTGAAACGAGGAGAGAAACGTGCCAGTGATTCCAACGAGAAGGGTATCCCCCAAAGCGTTTAGGCTTATATCCTCACCTTCAGGTCTCTGTGTATCACGTTCCCCGAATGAATGTATTTGATCGCCTTAAACAGTTGATACATGATGAACACCTTGTGGAGGTCCTTCAGGATCTTGCCCTTCTTAATCACCTTGTGGAGATCGGTTTCTGGGGAAACGGGCCGAAACGGGTTTCAGGCCAAAAGTCTGAGAATCGCCGCGGCACGTGACCTTCGTTCGAATTCTTCTTCGGACCGGATAAAACTCACCCATGTACTCGAACACGAGATAAATGTCCCGGTCGTTGTTCGCCTTGTGAAGACCGATCAGTCGTATGATGTTCTCGTGGTTGGCGAACGACAGTAGGAACATTATCTCACGGAATGTGCGCTGCGCATCCGTCTGGTTCTTGAAGGCATCGAAGATCTTCTTCACAGCTACCGTTTCCTTGTTTTTCTTGTCTATCGCCTTCCACACGATCCCGTAAGCCTATCGAGAAATCGAGCGGGACAGTCGTTGATCGGAGATATATATTTAGAGGCTGACGACGAAGCGAATTGCGAGATGTTACGAAAATCATCGTTAGAGATATTTGTTTTGGATCTGATATCCGTGTTATCGTGATTCTAATCGTCAACGGCACCGAGTATCGATTATTTCCGGTTATACTTTCTCGCGACGAACGTACCACCGCGACTCTTATTGATAATTAATTGTCTATATAGCCGGTTTATTCCAGAATGTCCATTGTAATATATAAAATGCTACGCGATTCTTCTTTTTTTTAACTGCGCGATAAAGCAATCGCTCGTTGAATTATTTTCGGCACGGTCTTGAAAAGACCCGGCGATTACGTGTAATCGAAGAGAATTTGGAAAATAACGTCGCGGAAAAAATCGCTGATCGTTCGACGTACCGGAATTTTGAATTTCGTCGCAGGTATGCCGGTGATGAAAATAAGAAAATGAAGAAAAAATTACCCCCTTGCCGAGACGTCGAATAATGTCATAATGTTTGCTGACGTGTGCATCGATCTCCAAAACCTTTTCGATGGTATTTTTTGACGACATCGCGACGAAAGGTGGACACGATGAAACTTCACAAACTGTTACGGCGATCCGAAGGATTGAGGACGTACGAAAATTTTCAAACGGAAACGGCGTTCAAGGACCGTAACGCATTCACATCTTTACACATCAGGAAGGAAGCTCTACTTGATCAGTTTTTTCATTCGACCTTTGACATATCAATGTGGCTATGTTTATGGAATTCATGCCAGTTACTATGACGACAATGTTCAATGCTACTCATGGTTACCAACGACATCGCGTGACTACTTGTCCAATGTGTACGCGAAATATGTCCAAGGAAAAGGAAAATGATCAAAGCGTTTAATTTTTACGTTTGAAAACGTATATTCTTTTTTTCGAGTCTTGTACAAACTGTAGCCAACGTTATGAATCTTGTTCGACATTTACACGCTTAATAGTTACGCTTGTTAAGCAATATAATTCTTTTTTTCGCACTGAAAAACTACATAATCGATATACGATAATTAAAGGAATTTTTACAATATTTAGGATACACTAAGAGTGAAAATGCATAAATTGAAAAATAAAAATTTATAGCTTTCTCAAATATTACACAACTTGAAATGCGTACTGGTCCCGAAAACGATTACAGATATTCTACCATATAAATTGAGATAAGAATGTGCTATCATATAACAATCTAATCTAAGTACTGTGTTTGAACGAACGATACTTCGGAAAAATAGAGTAAATCGTTCGTTTAAATGCCGATACAGGAATCTTGTGACACTCCATTAAAGATAAAATTTTTTTTTTCTTAATAACAGTAATAAACTCTCGTGTGGTACTTTGTTTCATACTGTATGAAATTATAGTTCCTTGGATGGAAGACCGTATGTCTAGGAAACTTTAAACACACAAAGTCTTAGTATCCCAAAGAAACTTTAAGTACACACACATATATGTATTTATCATTTCTTTTTTTCTTCTTTTTTCCTTTTAATTTACCGAATAAGTATATAGGCTAATTATCTTTTCCAATAGCCCTTAGTTGATAAACAATAAGCGTAACATTCACTTTCTTGGTTGTTGGATGATTATGGGACGTGAACAGTGAATTGGACGTGCAACATGAGTTGGTATAGGCTTTTCATGGAAGACTTGTACAGCTTCTGGAGGAAAATCTGCATTTCCCTTTGCAGGAACTCCACTAATCATCAGTGTTTTAGGTGGACTAAAACATAATTAAAAAATATATGTATATATATATATATACCCAAATATGATTCTAATCGCGTAAAATTAAAATTATGGAAAATAATATTTTTTGTGTTGTTTCTATTTTGATACAATAAATATTTATCTTTCAATGTACAATCATTTTATTCGTACCGTATTGCTTTAATGCGTAATATGGGTCATGACGTTTACACAAGTATGGCAGATATTGTAAATTTCCAAACTGTCTACAGACAGCTGTTGTCTCACGCACTACGCGACTTTTCATCGATGGGTTTTATTTATCGAATATTTAAACATCGTATATAGATTTTCATTACACAAGTTACCGCAAAACGCGAAATTATCTTTACCATAGGTTGAAAGATAATTACTTACCTACTCGATGGTTTACTTTCGTCCGCATCTTTAATTGGTTTTATTTCGTGATCGTCTTTCGGTGTTTTATGCTGGGTGATCCTCATTCCGCCTGCTTTCACTGAGACAAAAATATCCAAAATATACTTTTATTGAAAAAAGTTAAATAGCCAAACGGCCTTGAAATATTCAGACAGGTGAATACGACGTCATTTAGAGAGTCGTGTAAACATCTTAACCTTTATCATTTTTAAGGGAAATTTCGATTTATTTGGTTACCTGCAGGAGGGTGACCACCCTTGAGTTTACACTCTTGCGGACTTGACATTTAAGCGGCAATTAACAGTCCAAAATATAATTAAATCTCTTCTCTTATTTCACAGGAAAATACGTCTTGCTTGTTGCTCTGCGACACCAATCACACTGATTTGATGGCGGCCGGTGCTGTAATAAATAGGTACGATAACTAGCAGTGGGGAGGTTGACTTCAAGATATATCTTTCCATATTATCTATCATATCGCATTTTTCTCTATTGCATCGAATTTTTAATTATTTCATAATTTCAATTTTAAATTATACGTTTTCCGCGTATAAATACCGTTTATTAAAGAAATGTGTATGGGAAAAAATGTGAAAATTTTGTATTTAAATGAACATTTTATTAAAGAAAACATTTCAAGGATACAATAAGTCATAAAAGATATTAATTAGCTTTTTTTGTTTTCTGTTCTTGATACATATAATGAAGATCTTTAGAATCTTCATCAGAAATGTGCACCCAGCCTGTTGATTTTATGTGATACACTGCAAAAAATTGATTTTTTATAGTATACTGTGTAACTTTTTACATTTAAAATTACATACCTCTTATAATACCACCGGAATAAGCATCTCTATGAGTGGCATGATAAATCGATCTTCTACCAAGTTCATAAGCTTCTTCGTCGGTTAAATCCCAACGATAACCAGAATCTAAAGCACCAAATGCATAAATTGATCCTGAACCTACGCTAAAAACCTTTCCTGGTGTGCGGGCACCTTCTGAATCGACATAGTATAAACTAGGCCCTCTTTTGTCCCAACCAGCAAGCATCATACCTATCAATGAGCATTTCGACGATTTTTAAATAAACTTATTCAATATCATTAATTTCAAAGCAGACAAAATTACCTATACTTAATCCCATTCCCTTGTAATTATATATCATATTTGATAACAGTTTGCTAGCAGCTGCAATAGAAATGCGTTCTCTATTTCTTAGTTCGTATGTACGACATTGTTTTGCTAGGACTCGATCCCAATAAACGCAATCTGCAGCACCACCAGCTAAAGTTCCAAGAAGATAATCGTTGATTTCAACAATTTTCTTCATATTGGATGAACCTAGACAAACAAATTTTATCGTAATATAATATATTACTTTTTTAGTATTATCTTTGATACGTATATATTTTTAATTTACCAATAAATTGGCCTCCAGTTGCCCGTGAATCAACAGCAAGGACGATTCCACCTTTGTATTGGAAACCCAATGTGGTAGTTCCATGATCAAAGTTGATTTTTATGTGCTTTCCAGTTTCGTCGGTTCCTGTTGCCAGTTGTGCCAATTTCTCTGCTGGCTGCACGTATTAAGAAAATGATTTTAAATAATGCGAAATGACATGATGTAGCAAATTTAAATCACAGTGTGGTTATGATGGAAGCTGACAATGGATTTGAACGATATACTCACGTTTATGTACGGTGGTACAGCCAGTTGCATATTATTTAGAAAATTTTTACTATACCCCACAATTTCTTGCATATAATCATCTTCTTTTCGCGGGGCATTAAAATCAATATACGAATTTAGGTTGCAAACTTCCGCGAGCGCCATTTTTGTATTCGGTTCTAGTGTCGAATGCTTGTCATCTCGTTAATTCGTATGTTCACGATAGGTAGCGCTTGTGATACCATACTCTGACGCAGTTTGCCGCCTAAATTTTAATTTATTGTGCGCAATAATTTCGTGTCTGTTTCGTACTAAAATACTTTTTTTCTCTAAAAAAGTTTGTTTAGTTTCGTAGTGTTTATTTGAAAGAATGGTTACACGGTAACGGAACAAAATGATTTTATCAATTGGAGGGAAAGTGTAAGTAAAAATGTTTCTCAGTAAAATGTAACGTTTAATAAAATTGTAGGTTATGTATCACGAATACGAAGGCAGATTTGTTCTCAGTTAAAATTTGTTGCGACGCAATAGAGATATACTATAAACTAATAAAAAAGTTATTACAGAAGCTTTAATAATTCAGTAATTATTTTCATTTACGTTATTTTCTACTCGATTGCGACAAAGTATAAAATGTACAATGTCGGAAAATTTTCAAATATTTCCGTTTGCCAGTTTACCAATATTTAGTTATCGACCACTGCCAATACAGCAGGGATTCACAGTTATATTCATCTTTTAGGTAGCCTCGGTTGGTGGCGCTAGGAGTACATCGCCACGAAATACGGATAATCGTGGGTTTGAATTCCCGTATCGCTCCGAAGAAGCTATTAAGTAAACAACGAAAATTGGGTGAGTCGAACACGTTCAATTTAATAACCGTATAACGCTTTATCATCGAGCGTATATTCATACAGCAAATTTCTCCGTGTATAACCTTATCGATCATGTATCTGGAAAACGCGACCACTGTTTCATCGTGTTCCAAGTGTATACCACGAAGCTTAGGTATACTTACTAGCGTCGTATTTCTTTCGTATTCATGGAAAGACTTCTATAATGCAGGGCTGATTTATTGCTACGAAACGATTATCTGTATCAATAACGATAACGGGTTTCGGGAGAAAAAAAAGAAACCTTCGAACTTTTCGTTGGCGTAGAACGCGGTCCGAGCGGCGAGTTGACATATCGTTCCACGTGGAGGCGTACTCCACGGTCCATGTATCGCGTGATTTATAACATTAAGATAATCAAAAGCGAGGGCACGTCACATTTCGATACCGCGGAGCACAAAATATGTTGGTGTTTCGGTAAAGCGTTGTTAAATATCGCGTATTATTTTGCTCGTGGGGTCAGCGATATGACGTAGCGGTGATGAAGATGGGGTCACGTGTAAGGGGGTAAGGCACTTTACCGTGTTCACCGATTGGTCTGTCCCGTGATCGCACCACCCATGTAGCCGACGCGCGACGTGTTACAATACGAAATACGATAATATATTATTGCATATTTTCCTTGCGATTCTCTCTGTTAAAGCGGTCGATGTTTGCCTGCCACGGAACACCGATAACGATAACACTCTTCCACTCTTTTCTAGCCACGATATCGTCGTTCTGGTCCCTTTCCAAACGCTCGTCAGATGCATCGCAAAGAGGCGCGTATCATCGGTTCTCCTCAACAGGTTGGCCTGATAGGCCGACCGATTTTTCTGCTTCTCGTGGATGAATCGCCGTGCCGATTCAGCCGTAATCGTTCGCGCATCCAGAGTCCCACGCGATTATCCGTTATACCCTACGCACCACGTGTCTCTCCGTTCTCTTCCTCCGCATCCTCGGGCTCTCGTTAGGCGCGACGTTTTACGCGCTAGTAAGAACGGTATCCGAAGATAAGCCACGATAACGATCTCGCATTATACGCGAGACATCATCGAATTCCGATCGGATCTTTGTCCCGCGGTACATGCATAATTCAGGCCGATCCGCATGATTTTACCAATCCTACCGTATCCTCCGCGTATTTTCTCTCTCGTCTTTCTTTACTCTCGTCTCTCGGTCTCTTCGGCGATACACGCGAAATCCTCGCGACCTTTACCTCTACGCGCGTACGCACGCACGTGGTTCAGCATGGCGTACCGATATTCGCCATTTTCCTTAGGTTGGACGACCGAAGGGCAGCCGAGATCGGATCGTCTGGTTGACGGAATACTTTGGCGAGGAAGATAGCCTCGCGCATGCTAATTGATACGTTTATCGTATGAAAACTTTCCTACAACGTCCAATCGTATCCCGGTGCTTTTTTTCGTACGTCCGCTTGGTTCTTTGAACTTTAATGTTATGACCATGTATCAAGGCGATTCGAAGGAGATACACGCACTGGAGGAACGTAGAACCGATCGGGGCACCGTTGGCCGAAAATTCACCGAGCCGCGGGAATTTCCCTCGTTTCCCCGAAAGGGTCAAGCAACTTTGTACAGATACCGGTGCACCGCTGAGGAACGGTTCGTTTTACCACCGGATAAAACGGTCGATAACGCGCGGACGCATTGGACGGTGGTATAGAAGCCGGCGGTTTTATCGGGTTTTGAGGGTCGGCGGGGTCGATGGTGCGACGCAAGATTCGATAAGTTAAAACCGTTCTCGCGTTCGGCCGCTTCCCCGGAATGTCCCGGGTCCTTCCCCCGGCGTTTTCCTTCGCGTTTCCTCGCCAAACTTCCACGGAGAATCTGCCATTCGTTTCGATTCAGCGATATCTGGCCAGCAGTTCGATCGATCTCAAAGTTCATGTTGCGACTTCGCTGTTATTTCGGAGGCGGAAAAATCGGAGACATAAGGCGAACGCGAAGGGACGACGATAACCGCGGTGGAAGCGCGCCGATCGTATCGGGGCAAACAAACAAAATACAGCCCGATCTTGTTGATTCACTGGCAGAATCTAGCGCGAACAAAACATGTTTTCACGCGAACCACTTGCCCTGTACGCGCGTCCTCTCTCGTTTTCCCTTTTGTCCGCTCCGATACTCGTCGGGATCATAAAAACGGCGGATCGGTCGATCCGATGGTTCCGTTGAATCGCGATTCACGCACGGTCGGCCACGGTTTAAAAGTTCAGCCGGTTTCCTGATGAAAAAGCCCCCGATTATCGGAATCCGCGCCGATACGTAGGTCTGGCTGTCGTGTAATATCGCCGACTCGTGACCGGCTGATGATTCACGATGATCAGCGGACGAAAAGATGCTGCCTGGTTCGTGTCATTGTCGGGGTTCAACGTTCAATTCGCGCAAGGACGCGAGCTTTGCCTCTGGGGCGCGCGTTTACGCGCGTGAACGCGCGATCCCGCGCGCGCGGAAAAGTCAGACGACGCGGTCTTATCGGGAAGCGGTTGAACTGGCCTACGAAAAAATCGAAAGGTCCTTGGAGCCTACACGTGCCGCATACTACGCTGTTTCCATTTCCTTTGTAGAGGCAATCTTAGAGCGCCGCTTTCCGCGGAAGCTCTCAAATTACCCGCGATATTTCCGCGACGGGTCAATTCAAGAATCGCGACGATCGTTGGATCTAGATCTTTCGCCTTCCTCGCGACTCGTATCGTCGCTTTTTCTCCTGTAATTTTCACCAGTCGGTATTGGTCGTCGTTCGAAGCTCGGTTAACATCGGTCTTTGCCTCGAAATTAAAAACTAGACGTTTTCGATCGTAATTACGAGATTGCGTCAGCGACCGCGAACACGGAGCCACCCTGGCGTGCGATAACCGCGTCGGCACGAGGCTCGGTCGTCTCGTTTCGATCTGGTACTCGAGAGATCCGCGGCGACTTGGTGCTTCGTACGTGCAGGGAACAGGCGTAATTTCACGTTGCCCGGTGTACGCACTTATTCCGCTCGAGTGACGATTTGACTCGGTAATGATCGCGCGCCGGTAATTACGCAACGGGGGTAGAACTCGGCGCGATCGTTGAGTAAGAGACGAGGTGAAGGTGAGCAGTTAGCGGCGAGAGTGCGAGTACCGGCCGGCGCGGTGTGAACTGCAGCTGATCACTGGCTACCGTGGACCAACCACCGTCTCACCTTCTCTGCGTCTCTGGAAAAAGAAAGAAAAAAGAAATGCACGCGTGGAGGTTCGCGTAGAACGCCTGCCTCCATCCGTGGGAAGAAGCGCGGAGTTTAGATAATGGAACTCGTCTCGTGTCCGATGATTCCTCGCCGATCGAGGTCGCACAGGGGTATCGGAGGTATCTCCGATAGGGGTTATGTAAATGGCGTTCGCTGCACTGGGACACGAGGTGATTTCGGACGTGGAAGGAAGAGCGATGGATATTGGACACGAGGCTGACGCAATAACGATTCGGAGTTGTATTCCCGGGTGATCGCGTTTGACCGTAGACTCGAAACTGGACGAAGGCCTCGCGGAATCGGAGGCGAATGCAACGGACGATGGTTAGACGCGTGGATTCGTGGACAGCAGCTACATCAGGGAATACCTGGAGGTCCGTGTCGAAATCTCGGTTACCGCTGACTCGTCACACCGGACTCGTATACGAGCGTGTGCCCACTCGGTGGAACGTGTAGGCACGAGTGGGCCTGATAAAAGTAGGTGTGCGAGTATGCACGTAGGGGGTTTTACGAGGAAACGAGGAGAACCGTAACCTACTTGCGTACGGGTGCCGCGAGCGGGTAAATCGCCGCGGGAGAGGGGTGTTTCTCGGAATTCGTGTAGTCATCGGATACAGAGAAGTACTCCTGCCCTGTTTTCGATCCTCCGCCGTTCCCCCTTCCCGGCCATGGTTACCTCGATTTCGTCGCCTCAGCGATTCGCCCGTCGATTTCAGCCGGAGGTTTATCAGCGAGCAGCGAGAGTCGCGGCGCTTTCCATTCCAAATGTTCCACTATTCGCCACGTCTTTTTTGCCGTGGTAACCCTTATATCTAACCGTCGATAGGCTCTTCCAATGTCCGCGTTTCCAAGCGGAGAAGAATAATATCGGACGGAGAATTAAATTCGTTATTTCCACTAGCCGCTATCGGTCAACCGGGAAAAGGGTTATCGGAGTTATAGGGCTATCGGGGCATTTTTCGTTCATGGCCCGCGCCTCGTTATCGTACCACCGTATATTGTCGCACCTTCGCCGATACCCAACGATTCAACGGTACAACGCGAGTTATCTGTCCTCGCTGCGAAACTCCGACGATGTTCGATCGGTCGGAGATGGCGCGAATTTTCCAAACGATCGACCAGGACGGTCGATACGAGCGAGGATCCGATCGCGGTGCTTGAAAATTCCGCGGCTCGCTGGAGAGTAATTAGACGGCGAGGTTTCATCATCGCGCGACTCTGAGAAATCCAGCACGCGTCATTGACGTCGAATCTCGATAATTCGTGAAATAACTCGGCCTGTACAGCGCACCGCGATAAAAACGGAGGATTCAAAGGCGGGAAGCGAAGGCGAAGAGACGGAAGGCGCGAGGGCGAGTGAAGGCGAGCGAAGGCGAGTGAAAGAGGGAAAGAGAGAAGGAGAAAGGAGAATGCGCGTGCAAGCGCAACGTTCGAAGTGGAAAACAACAATAACAACGATCCGGAGACCCCCTGCGATGCGTATCGCGATAGAATTGCGTCAGTAGCCCAGTAATAACGTGACCCTCCAGCATCAGTGCCACTTCGGGTTATCGATCGTTTCTTTTTCTTTTTACCCTCGCTCTTGTCTCTTCTTCGTCGACTTGGTCGCTTTGGCCACGATAACACCAGCTACGCGGTATCTTCCTTCTTTCCTCTCGCTCCCGTGAAATCTCGCGACGGAACAACAGGAACGATTTAGCCCGACCTTCGCCTTTGCACTCGCTCGTGAAGGTTTTTCCACGGTGCTACCGTGCGCGCGGTGCGATAACCGTGAGCCGGCCGATTTTTCTGACCGAGTCGCGTCCGTCCGGTCAACTGGTATCGCGCCAACGAGATAACCAAGATGCGTGCAATTGCCGATCTCTGCCTAGGTAACGCTCGATACACGATCGGTCGCGATGATTCGATTAATCTTGACACCGAGACGCAATTACCAACGCTCGGGGAAAGAAAGGATTAAAAAAGGTCAAGTAGCCGATAAGGCGTTAGGCGACGACGCGCTGGTAGAAACCGCATTTTCTTGCCGCACAACGGTTTTCCCTTATCGGTTAGGCGCTCAGCTCGCTCCGGCGTCGCTCCCGAGGTAAGTCCAGTCGAAAGGGAACGCGGAGATGGCCGAGTGAACCACTTTTCAACCCGCGTCCACCGCCACCCGGCTCCTCGTACCCGCAACCAAAGAATATAATTAGCAGATTTAATCTTCTACATGCTAGCTTACCCTTTGACCTCCGGAATAATTCCACTGATCGCCGCATGTTCGTCGCGAGTTCGTACTCGCCATTCGGCATATTCCATAGTTGCGTCCGCTGGTGCTCTAGTCGTCGGCCGTTTCGTCTACAAGTACCGAGACCTTCTCGGACCGTTGACGAGTGGCTATCCGCGTTCTCGCGAATAGCGACATTGTTCGGCCGAGGGGAGGGGAGTTGTTTACGCGTCGAATTTTACCTGGGTAAACGATCGGGTGTCGGAGAGAGGCCTATTCTTAGTCTAAGGACGCGCGCATTGTCCTTTTACCCGGCTGGACGACTAGGTTCACCCGCGAATCGCGATCGACGAATGGTAACGCGAGATTTTTCGCCGCTAGCATCCTGGTCTGCCAAGTTACCTCTCCTCGAGCCGGAGGTCATCGAATACGTCGACGCGCATACCTGGCTCGGTCCTGGCAAAGCGGTCCCTAGACGCCCTGGACTGTGCGTCGGAGCGGACGTTCGTCACGGGACGTGCGGTGTCCCGATCGTTTTATCGTAGACACAGGGAAGCAAGGAACGAAACGGATGCACCAGGAACACATCGGTCACTCGGTCACTCGTGGTGCACGCGGCTGTGTACGCTAATATTAGCGTGGCAACATGGTAACCGCGCATCGAGCTTATTCCTGGCCGAGCAGCCAGCTGCTTGGCTAGCCAGAGTCAAGGTCACGGCATTACCAGCTACTTGTCGTCAGAGCCACAGTCGCGGATATCACGCGTGGACCACTTATAGTACCCGCCAGTACCGTCCGGCCCTTTTCCGCCCCCGAAACCCGGAAGCGCGACTCCTTTTTCCCGAGAGAAGACACGCACCGTCGCGATTCACCCATTTTTTCTCTCGCCAATCTGTTCCTCGGGGGAATCACATGGGGACAGATAAAAATAAGCCGAGACGAAATTACTGTCCGGTCTTGTGACCAGTTGTTATCGTCTGGTCGGTTTATATCGAGCGACGTGTTCGCGTTAGCTTTGTCGCGCGCTCGCGAATCCCCGCGAGATAGACCTTTCGTTGCCATTTTTGTAGTTTGCCGCTCGAGACGGAACCGAGATAAACCAGAGGTGGATAAATCTGGTTAACGTCGGATTCGTTCCTATTAGTCCGACGAGAGTTGAGAATATTCCACGTATCGGTAGTCGCTTAGTTCAGAATCGTCTGCGATCGACGTATCCCTTAAGGATATCCGATCGGACTTTAACTTAAACGATATCTCCTAGAACGAACAGGCCCGACAGGCATTCGCGTCTGAACGGAACGACGAAAACGAAACCGCGAAGGGAGAAAGGGGGGAAAAAAATGTGAAAGGGAAGGGAAGAAAGAGGAAAGTAGGGTAGGTAGAAGGATGAGAGGGTGCCGGCGAGGATTTCGACCTTGACCTTCGTTTTCAAACGGCAAGCACGAGCGTGGTGCTGTCGCCCGAAGCGAATCGCATGTGTGAGAACGTCTCGTTGCGCGAGCCAGCCCACTTTGGTCCCGCGCTCGTATGTGGAGCACGGTAAAAGTGACAAGGCGTTAAACGACCCGGTCGATCTACGTTACGTGCCCCGTTATGGAGTACGGGGCCCGCGATCGCTCTCTATATACTTCATTTATCCTAAGCGCGGCTCGTAACCTAAGGCCAAGGTAGTGGGTTACTTTCACCGATTATGTCAATTCCTGGCAGCGACGGCGTTTTCTTCGTTGACATTACGAAATACCCCGGCCTCATGACGGATCTCCTAGAGTTCCGCTGCCTCAGCTGTTCCCTGGCTGCACCGCCAGATACCAGGCTAATTTCGAGTCCAATTTCGTTCCTCGCTCCAATTTCACCGCGAATACCGATCGTGTCGATGGAACGACCGAAAATCGATCTTCATCCGATCTTCGGAGGTCGTTCCCGAATTTCACGAATCTCTCCGTTCTTCACCCGTTCCGCTCCTTTAATAACGCCGCAGTTTTTCGCGGCAATTTACAGGGAACGCGGAGATTTCTTCGGGACTCGTCGTCTCCGACGAAATGCATCGAGCATCTCGAACGTGCTTTTACGTGCCCGGTGCAATCGAGTGCGAAGAGTTTCTTAATTCCCCTAGCCGACGATGGAACAGAGTTCAGCTCGAACGGAGACGTTGGCTAATCTTAAAATCATCGTCTTAGGTCGTAACGAGTAATTTGTCTTCTTTTTCTGCGGCTAAAGCAGATTACACGGCGAAGTTTTTTTTTTAATGATAATTCAAGTATCGTGCGCTACAGTAATTGCTTCTTATCTTCAGAACGGCGAAGCGAAGATTGAAATTGCCATTTTAAAAACTAATTGAAGCTTCGGTCACGTTAAAACGTTCCTCGTGTTGAAATCGAAGGAGTAGAGGAGAAAAACGAACAAACTCGATCGCGCGAACGTTCGACTTTGTCGTGTGAAACGCGACAATTTTTGGACTATGCTTCGTAGGGTCGATTTTTCGGTCGGCGAATAATCGCACGTGCACCGACGACGCTTTTTCGCGCACGCTCGGTCTTCTTAATTATCTTTTAATGACAGACCGCGGCGGGTAATTTGCGTATCGGGTCAAACGTTTCTTTCGAACCTCGGCATCTTCTCGTAATTCGCGTCGGTCGCTGTGTTTCTCCGCTCTTACGCGCGGAATTTTCTTCTCTGTCTCAGCCGAGTTCAAATCGATCTTCAAAAACTCGCTTGTAGTTAAATTAGTACGAGGATTCGTGATTTTCCTCGACGAAATCGTACATTGTACTTGATATTTAACTTCGAGGGTATTTAATAGATCCTCGATAACTTTTTCTTCGCTGTCGATTCTCTTCAACCTCGTACCGATATCTTTTGGCAAACCTCACCTTTGAAGAACTTTTTACGTCATAGTCCAAGTTAACACATTGTCTGCCACGCACTTTCTACACGGTGCGCTCGGGCCATGATAAAATTTCCATTATTCTCAAGACACGATAAATTATTAAACGATATTATTAAAAAAAAGATAAGCGCCGATCATCGATGATCACCATGTCACTCGACGTGAAACATCGAAACGAAATAATTCTATTGCATCCACGACGCAAATCGAGCGACGTGTTTTTCATTTTAGCACGAAAGATATCACCGAGTTCATAGAAATACGACGAAAGTTTCATATCGCTGTTTCTTTGCAGCGGAAATACGCTGAATTTCTACTCGTTGATCCGCGCGTATTCAAAGAATATTTTCCCATTAACCAAACCCGATCAATCGATCAAACGATCGACAGGTGAAAAGAGGAAAGAAGAATCTGAAAAGAAACGGATTAAGAGGAAGTATCGATAACACTGCGATAACATCGAACACGTAATTTCGATTCGAAAGTTTAAAAACGGTCGTGCGATCCGTGTTCGATAAAGAGCGTCAACCCTTTGCGAATATTTACTTAATAAGAAATCGCGCGGAATTACTTTGCTCCGATATTCCGCGCGATGACGCGTCGCTTCGGACTCGATACGTGGAATTCGCGTAGATATTTAGAATTTTACGACTAGAGGTCGCGTCTCGGGTGCAAAGGGTTAACACCGGACAGCTCGGGAGCGGTTCGTGGCAAAATGGCGGCCGACGTCCGGCTTCCTCGCGGCATTAGCGTTTTAGACCGGGTTCTAGACCGGGAAGAAGACCGAGGGGAAAGGGAGAGTTCCAGTTTCGCGATGATCGGTGTATCCAAGCAGGCGTAAAAATATAGGCTAAGTGCGCGCGCTGGCCGGCGCGTATGTGTACACGTAGCTATGAAGGAACGAGAGTGAATGAGCGTAAGCGAAGCGCTCCTTTGGCCTCGTAATGAAAGTGAAATCGAGGGCGCCGGAGTGCTTGCTCGGCTCTTCGCTTGGCCGCGGTGTGCGTGCCCCACCAGGTCGGCACCGACCACCACAGTTACTTCGGTTACCCACGGAATAGTCGATAGCGGGGCAACAACGCGACCGAGTAAAAACTACCGTTCGCGCAGAATTTTTCCACGTGTCGCAGGGGGATCGCCTGCACCGCGAGAATTCCTGCGCCGAAAACAGCTCGGGTCCGGCTTCAACGCTTCGTCGATAAACAATTCCGAAGCCGACGCGGCTGGAAAACGATCGGAGAGAGCAGCGGAGGGGGTTGTCGAAGCGGTCCCGGTCCAAGGAAACGTTTTACCACCCGAAACCCGTCGATTCCGAAGGATTCTCGGGTATCGGAGATTTACGGGTAAACAGGCGCGTCGCGAGGAAGCGAGAGAGAGAGAGAGAAGGAGAGAGAGGGAAGGAGAGAGAGGGGGAAAAAATTCGAGAAGGGCTGAATCGTGGCGAGGAAGAGCGGAGGGTACAGAAGGTGTCGGCTCTCCGTGGTGTTGGCGCAAACTTTCACTTTTTTCGTCTCTCCACCCCTCCCTTGGTATGCTTTGTAAAAAGCGCCATGGCGGTACCACGTCGTCATTGGCTGATTTTCGTTGGATCTCTTCGTTCATTGGGCTTCCCTTCCATCCGCGGCTCTCTTTCTCTCTCTCCGCTTCGCCTCCGCCTCTGCTCGCCTCTGTCTCTCTCCCTCTCCTCCGTTCTCCCTCTCGTTGATCCTCTTCTTTCCCTTTCACTCTCCAACCATCCTCTCTCTTTCTCTGCTCCTCTCGGACCCGCTCTGCCCCTGCCGCGCCGCGATATCTCGCCGATCCCCTCCAGCAACCCTCGACACTTCTGGGCACGGCAGGAGTCCTTATGTAACTGACACCATTCCGCTAGAGTAACCGGGACAAAATGCTTCTGATATGGCCCGGTAGGCAGAAAAACAACAGAAACGCAGGAAAACCGAGTCGCGAAATCGAACGGCGCTACGGGATCCCCGTTAACCGCAGGTAAATTAGCATTCAGGAAGAGGAGAGAATCGGAACGTCGAAAGGAACGGGTCTCTCTGGCGTTTAGAAAGGGATATCGCGACGAGGCTAGGTTACACGCGTTACCACGAGGGTAGTTCTTCTCCACGGATTTTCCGTTATCGCTATTTATCCGTTTGCTATCGTTGGTTTTCCCCGTTCTCCAATTTTTCCCCCATTTCGACGACGCGTTTCCGATATCGGCCGACGAAGTAAACACGAGCTAGGCGAACGATGGTAACTGGAGATGTGGATCGGCTCGTCCCGCGAATCTGGAGCGGATTCGACGGTCGTCCGTTCTATTGTAGTCGCCCCGTAAGAATTCCGCTTTTGCAATCTTCCCAGGCTCGATTCTAGTTGCGCGCCAATCGACGCTTCGGAAGGGACGCCCGACAAAAGTTCGCGAAACAATGAGCGACGTTGCAAATCCGCCGGAGATCCTTGCGAAATGGCTCCAGATATTTCTATAATCATATTCCATCGGAACACCGTGAGACGATATTCGTTTCCCCTGATTATGATAATCGTACGTCCCTAATCCGGAACGCGTTCGGGATCGATCTAACGCCGCGCAAACGAAACGAAACTGGTTTCGAGAAGACACGCGTGTATCCTCGCTCGATAATCCGGAGAAACAGAGAGAAAGAGAGAGAGAGAGAGAGAGAGAGAGAGAGAGAGAGAGAGAGCGTATGTTCGCTATCGCGCATTATCGTTACAGCGACTCGGACGCGTGTCGTCTCGTTATCGACGATTTCTACGTCGTTTAAAAATATGTACGCGAGCACGCGGCTATTTAATCGGCTATTTAATCGGCTCGTCTGCGGCGCGCTGCAACCGGTCCCATTGTGCCCGATAATGCACGATGAATATTCACACGGAAAAGGTTAATCGTATTGGTATTAATTGTGCATCGCTGGCCGATTTTCTAATTAATCGATATCGAAAGCGCGATATATTTTACACATAATAGAGTACGAGTGTGACGATGACGATGACGACGAGTACCAACGACGGCTTAGCAAAGCAGTGGGGACGAAGTGAAAGTGAGTCGAGTATTGTTTAGGAAGCCTCGACGCCGCAGTGATTCTCAGCTCCACGAGATACCTACTCGTCTTTTGAAAGGCTCGCGCCGAAAACGCGTTCGTGGAAAAAAAAAGCGTGGAAAGCCGCTTCTTTCCTTTTCTTTCCGGCGCTTCCCGATTTCCGATTTTCGACCCGGTCTTAGCTTAGATTTACACGGTGGCCGGGGTCGAAAGGTCGAGTGGAACTCGAGGGGAGAGGGACCGTTGGAGATGGACGGCGATTTTTCTCGGACGTGAACGTCCGGTGGAATCGGTAGATGGATATCGAGCGGCGATTTTGCAACGGCTCGTTTCCCTCGAGGCGAGGTGTATCGGAAGAAACGGACGGACGATCGGTCGGGACGGTCGTAATTTCGAATCGGCGAGAAAAGGGGATTTGCATACGCCTGGACGATCGAAGTGCATCCGTCGATAATTTCTCAGGAGCGAGAGATACACGCGCGGCGTTCTGGCATTTGAATGGCCGTTCGGCTGATGCCGGTATTACCGGTATCTAAGCCGCCAATGAGCGGCTTACGTAACTTACGATGCACTCCCAGGTTCACGATGAGATTTGCTTTTGGCGATACAACTTTCCTTTCGACCGATCGGTTCGCGCTGTCGCGCTTTTGAAACGCGCGCGTTTCATCGCCTCGACCCCGCCTCGATCGCGGCTCACCCGAACCTTCTCGGAGAAATGGAAATATATGCCTCTCGGCCGTTCAATTCCCCGTTTCATCCGTCGTTTAATCCCTCGTTTAATTCGCCGTTTAATTCGTCGTTTAATTCGCCATTTAATTCGCCGTTCAGTCTGCCGTTTAACGAGCGATTCGCATGGAGCGCCGCGTGTGCCTCGGGACGATAAGAAAGGAAGCAACCAGAGCCGATACTTTCTTGCACTCGTGGGATTTCCTTCGAGCGTAACTCGCTCGTGACCTTCGCCGGGGTCCATTGTCATTAATTATGCAACGGAGTTGGCGTGACATCAGCAACGATACGGCGGGGATTTCTGTTAATTTTCCTCGAGGAATTCCGTGAAGTATATTCCCGTTCCGAGATACCGCGTCGTCTCCGCGCCGCGATCTTTTCCGTCCTGTCTTTATTCTCGTCCAGGAGCGCGCATCATAGATCAATGACGCACACCGACCGGTTCCGATCGGTTTACGTAAAGAACAGGGAAAGGCGAAGAGAAATAAAAGGGTTCGACGCGTGGAGAATCGAAGATTCGGCGCTTTCCACCGGGAATACTCGGAAATAGTGGGTCGACGACGGCGAACGTCGCGGTGCATCTTTATCGAACTCGCATCAACGCGAATAATCGCGTCGCGGATTAACGAATTATCTACGCTTCTAAATTACCCGCCGTAATTTATCTGCTGCGAACACTTGCATCGTGAAGAAAGAAAGATCGATCCACTCGTGCACCACCTGTGGTACGATTCGATTTAATAAACCAACTGTTGCGCTACGCGACGCTAGCCGACGCCGCGCGTCGCCGCGGCTGGCCCCCGATGATCGAGTCGAGGGAAAGAAGCGGCGGGTGTGGAAAGGCGGGAAGGAAACAGGGGATTTCGGTCGGTGGCGATGTTTTATTCATGCACCGTTGACACGCGCGTGGCGAAAAGAGTGGGAACACGGTGGATAGCCTGTAATATCATCCAGAGGGATGATGCCGGCTCGATATCGAATACCGAAAGTACTCGATTTCGGAGTTACACCGGGCGACTATGCGTGGAGGTTACCTGGCCGGGCGATATCTCGTTTCTCGTAGGCATATAGTGCAGGGATCGAGTGCCTCGCGTGTTCTTCCGACGGGTTCAACGACCGGGCTTGGCTAGCTAGGAATTTGGTGCAGGTGAGGCCCAATGAGGAACGCCTCTCTCTGTCGGCGGGGCCTGCAGGGGGATCATGTCTGCTTGTTTGCTTGTCTTGCTGTATGCTCTTGCAGGCCAACGACCCGTCACACGCCACCGTCGCGGACCTTCTACTAAAATAGTTGCTGCTTCCATCATTTTCACGCTACCCGATAACTCTGCTCGGTCGATTCGCGCGGAAGAATGTTCGATTCGGCCGCGGTTCGCGACGATCAACGGATCGACGCCTGGTGGTCGTTTCTGTTCTCGTCTCGAGAACGTACCTAGACGTGTGCGCGTCGCGTGGTTCGGATAGGAAATCCACGAACGTCGCGTGTCGAGAGTTGGACGAGAGAGATTACACGGACCTCGGCGCGCAAACTTGCGTGCCCCTTTTCCGTGAATCCTTTGTTCCTGCTCTTGCCGAGCACACACGGTCTGGCCGAGGATGGTCCGCTCGGAGCGCGTAGCTAAGGTCGTCGGCCCGATCTCGGTTCCAGCCGCGCATCGAAATCGTCTTCTAAAGAGGCCCGACCTCTGGTTCCTCGGCTTTCCAGGAAACCGGTAAAGGTGCGCTACGTTCCGTTTGTTCGCCACAACAACGGGGCGGGAGTAGGTGGAGGAGGAGGAGGAACGGGTCTCTAATCGGTGGTAGAAATGCCTGGCAGCCGGCTAGTTTTCGTACATCCATCGCGGTCTGGCCAGCAGCCAATCCGCTCGCGCATAAATAAACGCGGCCGTGTGTCCGTAAACATTCGTGTACCTGCACGCGCGACCGTTTTTGCTCGTGTACGGAATGGGACAGGTATAACGACGCCCGTCGACGTACCGTCAGCGGCGTCCGTCTCTCCGCCGAGACGGCATTTTCTTCCGGAGTAGCTGATAACCCGCTCGAAAGACCGCGCAAAAGCTGACGTTTTCTACTCCTCGCGGTCACGTTTTCGTACATGTGCGTCATCCCCGCTCGTCGCGGCGCTCGCCGAACGCTCGTTCGTTTACGCGGAACCGATCGACCCGCTCGAGCGAGCTTCCATTCCCATTCTTCCACGACGATGCGCGTTTAGGCGCGCGATTCTTTCACGAACCTTCTTTTTCCCTCGCGCGTTGAGACGAAGGAGAGCCTTCTCGCTCGCGCGCTCCGATTTTTTCCTGAAATCTCGACCGACTTGATCCACGATACCGCGATATCGATCATATCGACAGGCGAGATAGCGCGTCGATAAGATCGATCGATCCAGAGAAATAGAGAAAGAGAGAGATAGCGATCGCGATGAGACGTCGCGAGGATGATAATCGCGAGGATCGATCGAGAGACGCGGCGTCGTCGCACCGTCGAGGTCGATTCCATTTCCGCGGATACAATTAGACGCGGATCCACCGGATGTCTCCTTTCGCTCGAGATTGCGCGCGGAGCGGGATCTTCGACGCCGGTTATTTTTACCCGGTTTCCCGACCTACGATAACGACCATCGGCGTTTACGCTCGTGCGAAAAAGAGGAAACAAAGCCGGTGCTCTTGGTGGACGTTCTTTTCCTTTTTTCCTTCGGCTAAATATACTCGGTTCCGTGAACTTAAACAGAACTGGCAAGGCGTCCGTGGTTATTACGCGCGGACGCTGGGTCGCGCCTTTTGCTTCCCGCGCTTCCGCTTCCTGGTTCGCGCGTCGCTAGGTCGTACGTGTCCCGTTCGAGATCCTCTGTAGAGGAAGAACGAAGGAGGACTCGGTCGGTCGAATTGCGCGAGAAACGAGGATCGCGGTTGATTTATGCTCCTCGGCGGTATTTTCTGTTTCGCGGGCTGGCAGGGTCGGAGCGGGGTTAATCGTTGCCAAAAAGACGAGCGAGCGGCCACTCGCCGAGAAGCGTCGGTGTGGCAACACCGGGCGATTCAAAGAGCATCGATACTCATAAGCGTGTTCCGCAAGAGGAAACGGTCGGTGTGGAAGCGAGACGGGGCTTTGTCTTAGCTGTAGGACGCAACCGTAAGCCCGTAGGTCAGTAACGCCGATTGCGAAAATCCGTTTGCTCGCCCAACTGCCTCGCCGGCTGACTGACTGACTGACTAACTGGCTGGCTGATTAGCCGTGGCTGACTGGCCTGTCTGTTTGGCGTAGGCCGTACATACGGAGCGGCCTGAGCCAACCAAGGTCAGGGTTTCGCGAAACAGCTGTTAGGCCTAACCCAACCCACATACGAGCTGCGAAACGTTACGTACTCGCTCGCGAATATCTCTCCCTCGTTCCCGGCCCCGGGTCCTTTATGCCTCCCCGGACCAATCTCGCTGGTTTACGTCACGCTCGGATCGCGAGCATAACCGCTCGCGCGCGCGCGCGAAATCCTTTCGCCGAGCGGCTCGATGCGGCCCCTTTCGCGATTTACGGTCATCCTCGCTTTCGTTTTTACTTGGCACAGATAGCGAACGCGCCGCTCTCGCGACTCCCGAGTTCCTCCCGGGTTATCGTGCGCCTTCGTCCACGGGACGCTCGCGACCACCGGCGTCGGAGCAACGACTTTCTTTCCCCTGTCGCCGGTTCCGATCGCTGTGATTCGCCACGGATTCGCGAGGGATTCGCGACGAGGAGCCGAGATGTTTTCGTATAGGTCGCGTGCGATCTCGACTCCTACAAGATCGCGACACGCGGCGGCCTTGGCGACTCGAGGGAGAAAAAGCGCGCTTGATCGTGACCTTTGGCGCCAGCCGTTACCATTCGAACGCAAACGCACGCGTGCACGCGCGTGCGTGCGGACGCGTGCGCGCGTTGCGTGTCACGGAGTAAACTCGATTGCGCAACGCCGAGTTACGTACCGGGCAACGCGTTACGCGCAGGCAACCAGATTCCGTTCTCCAGCCATCCTCCGCGCCGTCATCCTTCCCCTAGTCTCGCGGATCCGCGATTTCGCGAGTCCACTGACGCGGATCCATCGCGCCAATTCCGAGATAAACGTATTACGAGCGAGCGTTGCTTCGGTCGCGAGAGTTTCGGATTCCTCGTCCCTTCGGACGAGTTACGTTTGGGTCTATCGAAACGGTCTCCGCGACTCGAATTCGTTTCGAATTCATTTCGAATTCGTCGTCGGACGAGAGCGTTAGCGAGACGAACGGCAGAATCAAAGAGAGAGCTCAGGTGTTTGTATGAATAAAAAGACGCGCGGAAGATCTACATCTGGAGGACGCGCAGGTTACCGTATCCGTCTTCCGGACTTTTTCGAAACTTCTTCTCTTCGAAGAGCGAACGTTTCGCCAGAGCCGAGCGGAATGTATTCCGCTTCGCGAAGTCTATTTTACAGTCGATCTTCGTTTGACGTCTAGACGATCGAGATGGAAACATCTACCTCGGCTGCGGGGAACTTTGCGAAGCGAAGCGAGCATCTCCCGGTGTTTTTCGAATCGTCGCGATTCGGACGTCTGCGGCACTGCGAATAATCGGTCTGCCTCTGAATTGCAGATATCACCTTGGACTAAGTCGCTGGGACGCTCGGTGTTTGCTCGACTTCCGATAAACCGAGCTTTTCACCGAGCCTCGAAACTCTTGCAAACCTTTCGCGTATTTTCGGAAGCGAGATCGGTCGCGGACTATCGGTCTATTCGAGCTTAGAAACGGCGGGAAACTCGGGGAAATTGGAAACGCGACGATGGTCGATCTCGCTGTAGGGCTGGTAGCCGGCTTTTCCGGATGCGAGCGCGCGCGTTCGCGGCGCAAACGGGGACGCAAAAAGGCGTCGATATCGCTTAAATCGCGGTCGGGCTTTGTCATCGGTGGAAAGGGAAAAATGCGTAGGAAATCGAGGCGTGGTACGCACAATCGTGTGGTAAATTCTCACGCCGAATGACCGCCTCGTAGCGCGCACATACATGTACCAGATACGTGCGAAGGAGCACGATGTAGGCGGTGTTAGGTGTGGAACGGAGGCGAGAAGAAGGTCTCGCGTTAGATCGTGGTTCGAAAGTAAAGTCTGCCGTTTTTTCCCGATAGCGAGCAGTCGTTAGGTCTCCAACGCTCTTAAACGCTCATAAACGCTCTTCAACGCTCGCAAACGCGCGGGTTTCGCCCCCGACGCAGAGATACATTTCTTCGAGCACTTGCTCCGCGGCTGTTGGCCGATTTGTTGGCGGACACGGCAGCCGTGGCGCAGCGAAACTGGTAAGGGAAGCGTTTAGCCTACTCGAGTACACGGTGTCTCTTCTCGGCGCGAAGGTGAGGCTGTTTCTCGACACAGTTCGGCCGATGGTAGAGCTGTAACGCTACTGGTCGCGTTGCGACAACGGCTAGCGGTCCGGTATGGTCCAACAGGACGAGTAGGCACGGCAAGGGAAAGAAGTGGCCGGATGAAAAAGGAAATTAACGCTCGAGGAGAATTACGAGGGACAAAGGGTATCGTTATCGGGGACGTGGAATAATCGCGCGACGTTATCCTCGACGAGTACACGGAGGCAGAGACAGAGTGTCCCCCGAGCCGTGTATCGGGAACGACGGTGTACCACGGGTTAGTGTCTATGCTAACTTTCGCACCACGACCCGTCTAATTGGTTTATTTGCCGGCTCGGTCTCGAAGCCGGTAGCAGGCTTTGTATACTTTGTTGTTATTTTTTCCGCCCGGCAAGAAAAATCGGTGGTATAAAGACAGAGCTCGGCCGGAGAGCGGTTGCGACATCGAGTAACGGTCCAGCTTCGTCCAAACTAGCTAGAACAGAGAGAAAGGTGTAGCGGAGATAGGATTAACCGAGAACGGTCAGTAGAATGACATCCAACTCGCTGTAACTCGCTGTAACTCGCTGTAGCCGACGTTCTGTGCCCGTGCACAGCGCGGTTTTCTCGTTTCGTTAGTCCGCTTTGTGCGATAAGCGTCCTCGTCGCAGGCTCTGTTATTCCCGGTTCCCGATCTATCTGCCGATCGATCGATCGATCGATCGATCCTCGGTTCTACTCGCGATCGGATTCTCACGAGCAAACGCGGTCTCGCGGCGTGGCGAACGAGATGGCGAACGAGATGGAAAACGAGATGGCGACGCGGCGATACCGCGGAGAGACACGATCGGCTTCTGTAGGGCGATCACGAAGTCGAAATGGAACGAGAGAGAGAGAGAGAGAGAGA
>NIJG01000031.1:2008334-2024005 GCA_002201625.1 Euglossa dilemma
GAGAGAGAGAGAAAAGGCGAACGTCTTTTCTATTCTGCGTTCCAGGCTGGTCGTCATCGTCGTCGTCGTCGTCGTCTAAGCGGCCGGCCTTGATCCTTGGCGCTGGAGTCGCCCGGAGCCGGCCGAGCTCGCTGCTACTCGCTACTTTCACTAAGTACTCTATCCTGCCTTGTCCTGTCCTGTCCTATCCCGACCGCGCTCGTACGTACCTCGTGCATTATGCTCGCTTAGCTAGACCGAGCTTAGAACGGGTTCTCAACTGGTTCCCTCCTATTCTTTCTTTCCATTCCACTTCGCCTCACCGTTATCTCGCTAGATCCCGCTGGATAACCGGGTGACATTTGCCTTTCTTTTCCTTTTTCAGATCTCGCTTTTTCCCAGCCCCCTTTTTTTTCTCCACACACGCGCCGCGTCGTATCGCGTGGTATCGCGTCGCTTCGGGTCGGGTCGCGTCGGGTCGCGTCGTGTCGCGAGTCAAGGCGGTTCGGAAATTAAACCACCGCCTACCGGCCGCTGTCCGACTATCAACGCGAGATCGTTTCGCGAGATCCGCTACGTCGAATACCAGAAGAACGTTTCCCTCTGGCACTCGTTGGTCCGTTAAACCGTGAACGAGTCCCGGACCGTCGTAAAAGCGAAATAGGGCATGAATCGGCCTGCCAGGGGAATAGCCCTGTCGTGGTCGGACGTTTGGCGAATCAAGCGGCTAACCACTGCGCCTCGACCCGGCCAGAACGAAATTTCGTTGGAAAACGGCCGGCTCTAACGCGTTTCCAGATAATCCGGGCGGATTAATTGCCTCTGCCGAGCGGGTCGTCGTAGATGTACGGGCGCCCGCAGAGTTGAGCACCGCTTCTACGTTTCTAGGTTACACGCGCAGCGAGCCGAGTTTCACTTTTTCAGCGTTCGACGCCACGCTCCGCGACCATCGGGAGGTTGATCGACTCGTCTAGCGTCGACGCTCGTCTCGGCGCACGCACGCCGCCGTGTAACGCTTGCCCCGGAATGTATTCCGGTAATCCCGCCGCTTTTCCGCTCTTCCTCCTCCGTACCCCCCGATCACCACGTCCCTTTCTTCCGATCTCAGGATCCTCCCCGAAATTATCGCGGCGAATTTTCACGTTTCGTCGAGGGACGCCGAGACGTAACGTCGCGGTTACGGTTCAAAGTGCTCCGAGTCCTTTTCTTTCCGTTCGGTTCCGCGGCGAGATCGACGTTACGGTTACTAGCCGTCGATTCGTCCTGCTTCTCGGATCACCAGCGATAATTCGTTGCAATTTTCGAGCATCGTTAGACGAGAACCCTAGTTCCTCGTCCCTTCTCGCTCTCTTTCGCGTTTTCTCTCTCCTTTCTCGTCTCTCCGCGACGCGAGTTTTGGATCGGCCGTGGATGTCTGTCCGCTGGTTAGACGCACGCATACGCGGCGAGCGTTCGGTGAAACTCGCCGGTGCGACACGAGGTTGGAATACGGGAAGAGGCGGGACTTTCGTTTTTGAAAGAGCTCGCCTCGCGCGGCGAACGCGCGAGCGCGCGGCCTCGGACGCGACGCTCTTTTAAACGCCTAGGCTGCAGCCTAATTTTTCACCGCGCCTCCGCCTCGTCGAATCCCGTCGCGGCCGTATCTAGCCCGACAAACCGCTCGACGCGGCTCGACGCAGCGAGCTGGCAAGAAGAATGGCCGCGCGCGATCGATGATCGTTAGACGCGCGATCGTCCTTATCCCATGCGCATTCCATCCTCCCGTGAAATTTATAATCGTGAGCACACCCGACGTTTCTCGCTCGTAAATCATCCTTGTAATTCGTGCCGCGTTACGCAACGCGCGTATAGGTGTAAGTTTCGACGTAACTCGCGCGTTTCGTGGGATCTAGAGGTGGCATCTCGTTCGATCGCGGATGCGTTTTTTCCACGGATAAATTCGTGTCTCGTACGGTGCTCGGGCGCGTGTATACCTGCCGGAACGAGAACACGGCCGGAGAATTGTATCCCGAGTGGCCGCGGCGCTCGGACCACCTGTTGCTCCCGCCCAACAATCCCACGGAAAGCGTCGCGAGGCACGTCGTCGTTGTACGCCGCCTCGTAGCGGTTCTCCTATACTCCGGGCCCTTTCCCCATTCAGCCCGTCCACACGCGCGTATCCGCCGTCCCAGCCTTCCCTTGCCGCGCCGTTCCTCTACCCGCTTCTTCCCGCTTCTTCCCGCTTCTTCCCGCTCCGACCCGCCGCGTCCGCGTGGCCCTCGAAATTTGGAACTTTCTCCGCGAGGACGACACTCGCCGTCGCGGACACCTATGGCCGGGCCACGTGGTACGCCAGGTACGAAAATAACCGGCGGAAGCGAGCCAACGAGAAGGAAAGTGAAACTCCGTACATGTAAGCAGGTAGCAGCGCATCTACCCGCGCGTCGCTAATTGTACGTGGCTCATTAGGTATGATCCGGCGCGCAGCCACGCCACTATTTTTAGGCTTCCGTCCTCCCCGAGGAGAAGGCTCGCCTGCCAGACTCCGGGGCTCATTGTCTCGGACCGGTGAAGTAATCGCTGGAGCATGGGAATAATTGCCGGCTTCTTTCTCATCCGCGCGAATCCAGGCTCCTCCGTGACGGAAGCGAATCTTCTCCTCTGACGTAACGCTCGACAGACCCACTGACACGCATTCGCGCGCATTTCTTCCCTCCACCCCGTCCATCGCCGACTTTCCATTTCCATTTTACAAACATAACCCGAACTTGAATCACCGTTTTCCAATTTTTTTTTTTTATCCAAATTTCTTCTATTTCGTTTCCTTCTTACCCTATCGACTACTCGGCGCGAACTTTGGATCACGGCTTTCGAATCTTATACTTAGCTTATAAGAAAAACGGAATTTTCGAGCTATTTTCAGGAGCGTAAGATTTCCCGAATGGAAGATAGATCGAAAAGTCGTTTGCTCGCGCTAACAGATGTCCTCCGACGCGCGGTTGGCGTCCGATTGGCCAGCGTCGGCTGGATCGCTGTCGCGAGCGGATTTAAATACCGAAACGCGCGGCGCGCGTGCCTCGGAATGTGATCTCGGATGTAACGGTGGCGCGGTGCGCATCATCGTCCACGTAACGCGGTTACGATCGGCTGGACTGGTCGCCGATCATCGTCACTTTCCCCTGAGCGGGCACGAGCCGCTTCCCGGAGTGCCGCGCAAACTGTGTCACCGGGTCTAGCCAGTGCAAATAAAATGCGATCGCCTGCCTTCGCTTCGTGTTCTCTCTCGCGCGCGACGCTCTCCTCCTTGCTTTTCGTTGTCGCGTTGCTCTCTTATTGCGTAATCCCGTATCTACGCGCGGCCGCGGAGGTGTACGGAGCGAGGGAGCAGGAAATTTCGGGTAACTGGGTCGAGTCGGCGACTCGTTAAACCGCGAAACAGGGTCCACCGAGCCGACCGATCTTCGCGTCGATCGACAATCCCGCGAATCGCCGATTTTCGCTCCTTTCCGAGAACGGCGCGAGAAAATCGCTCTTTGACAGCCCAATCTCGTTACGCCGCGCAAAAGTGATTCGCGGAATCGGTCGATGTTCGTCGAAAATTGCCGGGATAGCAAAGATCGACGATTTTTCGTTTTTTCCGAGAAAAACGCTCGGCGAGAAGACGCGGAGTGGATCGAAAATCGCGAGGATAGAGAAGATCGGCGACTTTTCGCTTTTTCCGAGAAGATCGATCGGCCGATTCTCGTCTGGTCGGTCCTCCTCGCGTGTTTGCGTAACGCTCTCTCGACGTCACGCTTCGATGTACACCGGGCTGGCTTGAGCACGGGGAGAGAAAGATCGAGCGCGATTTTCTCGCGGCTCGTCCACGCCCTGGATCGATGCCGGATCGTAGATTTCCGCGGAAATTCTCCGCCGCTTTGCGGACTGTCGCCTCGAGAAGCAGAGTCGATAAAATCCACGGGTTTACGCGGAGGATAGGATCCAACGAGAGCCGGTACCGCGTAAAATACGGATTGTTTCACTTTCCAAATACCGTTTACGGTCCCGGCGACTCGGTCGTCTTTTTACGACCGATCGGGCCCCGTGTCGCGCGTTTCTCACTCCTGATCCGATCGAGAAGAGACTCGGGGGGTAAACGAGGAAGGTAATCGGCTAAGAGGAGAGATGAGTACCTCAGGACTGGCGTCGCGAAGGATAGCGAGTGTTTACGCCACTCGTTACACGCGAGATGGTTTTGGCAACGAGATATTTATTTGAGGGAAAATGAAAGAAGTCGAAGGATCTCGCACAGTGGTGTTTAGTATCTGGAGGGTTTCCGAGAGGTGCTTCTCGTTGCCTCGCAACAGCAACGAACGGAAAATTACTAGCGCATCGCTAGATGCGTTCCCACGTATTTCCGAGCAAAGTATAATAAAGTATCGTGCATCAAAGTATCGCCGGGTAGGTACCTGCTTGGCGTGGAAAACGCGTACGTGCGTAGACGCACGTCTGAAACGGTTCGGGGAAAGAAGAAAGATCATCGAAACGTTCGGATCGCGTTATCTTTCGATTCTCCTGTTACTACTCGATAGCGCGGTATCAGAGCTACCGGTGTTTCCGCTAATCGCGACTCAGAGATGCGGACACAGACCGATCTAGAGTGGCCCGAGGGGCTAGATGGACGCGTCACCCTCGGCGTCGGTAGCCACGCGGCGTCTCGAGGCTCGGACCACCGATGGGAAGGCTAATGGGCGAGAGTGTCTCGGCGGAAACTCGCGTTTTCCCAAGGTGGAAGGGCCGTGCACGTGTCAACGGCGGAGTCGAAGCCGAGATGCTCGTTTCAGGAGCGAAACGAAGCGAAGTGTCTGTTCTGTGCGGTGAAGGCAATCACTGTGACTGGCTTGGCAGCGTTCACGATCCGTGACGCTCCGTGACTCGGGATCTAGGCCGATTGTATAATGCCGCGAACGTTTCACTAAAATCGTTAAATAACAGCCTACTTTAGTCGGATCGCTCGGCTCTCTGCTGGCTTGCCTTGCTTTGCCTTGCCTTGCCTTGCCTTGCCTGCCTTCCCTAGGCTCCTGAGTCTCTCTCTTTCTCTCGAAATCGGCTGGAAGTCGGCTGGATGTGCATAATTTTGCGTCTAAAAAGAGCCTGGTGACCTTCTAAGAATAGCGCTCAGAAAAATGTAGATACTCGCTGCGGATTATATAATATCCCGAATTCGAACGCAAGGACGATGATCGGTCCGTTAAGTTCGATAGCGCGCCAGATTTAGAACGGAGTAGTACGAAGGGTCGACGGTTCTTCGAACCTCGATCCGTTTTCGATCTCGCTCCGGACGCGTTCCTCTCCGCGTTTCCGTTGCGATCGAGCGTTTGCGCGGGAAACAACGAAAAGGGAAATATATTCGGTTGCGAAAGGATGCGAAAGGAACCCGAGAGAGTCGGAGTGATACGCGGTGGAAGAGAAAACATCGGGTTGGTCGTACGAAACGATAGGGTGCGGTGTGGGGTAAAATCTAGTAGCGGCACGCCGGATTGAGCAACAGACCGGCAATTACGTTTATTGCCGATCCGTGTAAGCGCGCGTACCTACGTACCGTCTCTTTCCACCGTACGATCCTGGTCAATATTCACGCTAATTACGCCCGAGTCCACTCAATTAAACATTATTCCTGCCGCTGGACTGTAATTATCGTACGCGGATATATCTATCGTACCCTACGATCGCGAACCTTTAGCCGAGCCGCGATTCGGTATATCGATCGGCGATAGCCGAAGCCGCTGCCGGAGAATTATTTCCAAGTAGGTACGTTACCTATCGTCTACCCAGCTAAGCGGTCGCTCATCGTCCTTGCGCGAAGGATACCATCGGGATCCGTTCGGTAAACCGATGAATTATTCCCCGGTAAATCGCGCCGGTTATACATCGCTTCTTTCGAAACGAGTTTCCGCGGATTAAAAATCCCAGTTGCCGGAGAAAAATTCTCACCGACCGGATTACTAACCGACTTACTATAAAATCCAGCCGAGCGATTTAACGATAATGCGCGAATGACGTGGCAGGAGGAAAAGGAAAAATCACGGAAAAAGAGGTTATCGGCTACGCGAACGCTCGTTTCCGATTGTCAGCCGGTTACTCGCCGTTTAATCCGTCACGGCACCGAGGTTTTACCCCGAATTCGACCGCGACGCCTGACTCGCGGCGCGCGGCGTCGTACGATCACCCTCTCGGACGGAAGTGACGAGTCGCAAAGGATATTGCGGCTACGGAACTTTCCACAAACAGAGAATTCCCTTCGTTCGTAATTCCGCGGATGACTCAAATGCGTGCATCGCCCACGCGCACGCGCACAGATTTCTCGGAGTCTCGGCTGCACCAGCAGATCCCGATGGGCGGAGGATATGACGAATGCGCTTAATTATATTCCGCAAAACCGCGACGCATCCTGTCCGAGCGGTATGTTCGAGAACGGGCCGCGAGTTCGCGAGAAACGAGGTCATCGTCGGGAACCTCGTCCTTTCTTTCCTCCACGCGACCGGGTCCGTTGCTTTATCTTCGATTTTACGGGAAGGAACGAGACCGCGTACACACCCGGCCCCGTGATTCATCGCGACGCGTGGAAACCCGCCCGGAGTCTCGCGGTCCCGGATTCGCGGGCGAAAAACAGGGCAAAAAAGGTTCGCGCGGCTCGGTAAGGAAATCGCGAGTGAACGCAACGGCGCGGAGCGACGCGACGCGGCGCGACGTTCGGTCGCACGTGCGTGTCGTTCGACCTTTTCACCCGACGCCGCTCGTTTCCCTTCGTCGCTTGCCGAGCAATCATCGCGGAGGAATCGCGACGGAATCGCAGCGGAAGAGAGGAGGGTAAAGCGTGGAGCAGAGCGGAGAACAGAGCGGCGTCACTTCCGGCAACTTTGGCAAAAGGTTGGAAGCAGAAAGGGGAAAAAAGAGCGAGAGGCGGGTTGCGCAAGAAGCCTCTCGACTGCGGTTAGCCGTGGTGGTAGAGAGCCGCAGTCTCTTCTAAGCTTCTAAGCCGCTGCACGATTCGTTCGAGGCGCGAGGTTCGAAAGTAAGTGCCCCATCGAGACAATGCCTCGTGAAAATGGGGCAGAGTAATTAAGCCGTTATATAACCGGTTGAAACGGAGTTCATAGGCCGTGGTGTCTCGACACGGCGCCGCTTACCGCAACCAGGCTCCAGAGTAAACAGGGTGTGTTTATCGCGTCGCGATTATTCCTCCCAAACATATTTGACAGTCCCTTAACAAATTTCTCTTTTCCTTTAATCTTCTCTCCCGTTTTCTCCTCTTCTTTTTATTTCCCTTCGCGAGCACGAGGAGGTAATTGGCGTCGCGTAATCCGGCAAAGGCGTCCTTCGTAGCGGGCAGAAACGACCTTTACGTTTCGCTTATAATCGTTACAGCACAGCCATTGTAACCGGTTCCACGGTTACCGATACGATTATGCTAAACGCCGCTGCTCCTAAGCTACCGTCCGCTTCCAGCGATAAGCATCTTATTGAGAGATAATAAACATCGAGGTCGCGGCTTATCGACGCTTTCTCGGTTACCATAAATCGCGAACGTTCGCGATCAAGCATTCCAGGATAGTTAGTAATCGTTTTCGCCGGCGCGATTGTCGCGATCTCGCCGAGATCTCACCGAGATCCACGGGATTATTTCTCGGGGAAGCTGCGAGATGGCGAAGCGGTGGCCGCTCTAGCTCGATCGTAATGCATATCTAATCGCGTGATCGCCCTTTCCCTTTTTCTTACGTTCTCGCGACAAAACAGCGAATTCCTTTCGCTCTCGAGAGCCGAAGCGGTAGCTCTACGTGTCTATCTCGATGACCGATCGAGCCAGACCGGCCGAGAAACGTATTACGCCACTGTCTGTTTACACTGGAAGTCGACTACGCGCGCGACCACCAAACGTTTTTCTCTCTTCGAGCAGGAACCAACCGAGCCGATTCGTCTTCTCTCCCCGAGGATCAGCGATGCTTCGGCTAACGAATCGCGAGAGTAGAACAAACGTTGGATCACCTACGGTCCACGTTTGGAAGGAACGTTTGAGAAGGCTGGCGGGCGGAAAAACGGCGGGGGAGTTAGGAAGGAGGCGAGAGAGATAACGAAATAATGGAGAGTTTATAGAAATAAACGGTCTACCGGCTGCACCGGGATCTACGTGGGCGATAATGACTCGACGTGATCGATACTTTCACGGTCCTGCGGAGAGGATAACGCGAGCCTATGGAAAAGTTTCATTGTGCCCGGATGATAAACAATAACGGACACACCGATAGACTTTACTCCTGCGTATCTACACTGGCCTCCGATCCGCGCGCAATACCGTCCACGAGCGCTTTGTTTTTGCTCCTCCGATAATCCACGGAGAACCTGATTTTCCCGTTCCTCGCGGCGTTCTCCTTTCGGATTTACCCGCGAAGAACGAACGCGGCGAGGTGCCGAGTGCCGGGGAGAAAAAAAGGAAGAGAGAGAGAGAGAGAGGTAGAGGGAGAGGAAAAAAAAGGGAAAAAGAACGTTCACCTTAGTCGGGCAAACCGTATTAGGCCGCGTGGCGTTCCCAGAGGAGGATCCGAGAGGAGGATCCGAGAGAGGAGGATCCGAGAGGAGGATCCTAGGGACGGATAGAGCAGAGGCCGAGGCGACGGAAACAAAAGGCGGAGCGGAGCGGAGCAGAGCGTCGAGGAGGATCGGGTCGGTGAGCGTACTCTTTAGGAAGCGAGCGTGGATTATCGGCAAAGTCGTGGAACAGGATCGTGTATCTCTGGTCGTGGATGGGTGCCGGAGGTGGCTTTGTAGCTACAGCGGATGGTGGATGGTGGTTGTTCGCGCGAGTCCGAGTCGACGTCGATGTCGGTCCTCTCGGTGTGCGCTCGGTGCTTGTGCCACTTTCACTTGGTTACATAACCCGTGTACGTTGGTGCGCGCGAGCGCGCGGGGAACTGGGTAAATGGGAGAACCACAATCTGCGCCTGCACCACCGGCGTAGAGGCACCGGCGTAACGACTCGAGCCGTCTCTCCGTGTCCTAACACTGCTTCTACCTATCTCTCGAGAGAGCTGAAACTAGCCAGCTCCTACGGTCGGGCAAACCGATTCGTAAAAGGCACGCCGCGGCACGAGCCGTTTCTTCCTCGCCTCTTCTCTCCTCTCTTCTCCTCTCCATCTTTCCACGTTACCTTTTCCTCCTTTTTCTTTCTTTCGTCGCCTCTTCCTCCTCCGTTCCGCGTGGTCCCTGTTCCGCCGACGCGGAAGACCGGTCGAAACCCAATCGCGAGATCTAAACGGGAATAAATCCGCGCGCGCGGTTCGATCGCGGATCGCGAGCCCGAGCGTATTATCCGAGCGGTTTGATCCGATCGCGGCGGCAGCCGGCGATGCATGGGAAACTCGACGCGGCGAGTATCGTGTTCCAACGCTCGTTCCAGCAGCGTCGTCGCGTCAGCCCGGCGGGGGGACGCCGAAGAATCGTCGTACGAAGAAATGCCAGCCGGAAATGACGCGCGATCGGTTAAAGGTTAACGAGGAACGACTCGGAGCCGAAAAGATAGCGAGACTCGGGAGGGACGCAGAGCGACGAAGCGCGAGGATAGACCATAGAGAGAGAGAGAGAGAGCGAGGGAGAGGGGGGAGACGTCGTAGGTGTAGGACGGGAGTAACAACAACATACCGCGCCCCTTTCCAACCCCCTCGAGAGGAGAACGGCCGAGGGAGGTGAGGAGCCGCTAAAGTGGATGCGATGACCCAAATACGAGGCAGTGAAAGTGGCACACTGGTCAGGCACGGCCTGTGCCGCCACCGTCGTTCACCCACACGCACCAACAAGCCTCTACGTATCCGTCCCTCTACGTATGCCTGCCTACGTGACGCGTGTGCTCGCGCGCGTTAATGCTCGCTGCGTATCCAAGCGAATAGTTCTGCCGGAGAGTTGGCAGCGACGGTGATGAGGTGAAGGCGATATAGGCGCAGCTACCGACTGATTACTAATTGGAAATTATGGAAATTCGAGCATGGCTCTCGCACTCGCGCACTCGCCAACTACTCCTTTCCCGCCCTCGAGTTCTTCGTCCGATTCCACCCCCGAACCTCCTCCTCATCCTTCGATCCCACTCGACGCCCGGGTTTCTTTTAATTTCCATTAATTCCTTGTAAGGGCACGCGATGGGGCGCGTTTTATTTCCGTGGCGATGGCTTCACATTTCGCCGGCGACTACGGACGCCACGGCTTCTCGCCCCTTCGGCGAAACGTTCTAATTGAAAATACTTGAATGGCATCCCTCGATCGGCCGAAATACCTCTAGGTGTTCGCGGGTAAATTTAGCGTGCCAGCGGCAAACTCGGATTCCTCCTCGACCCACGGGAACACGATGCTTTTCGTTGGATCTCGCCGCGGCTTCCGGACGCTCGTCCCTCTCTCTCTCTTCTCTGTCTCTCTCTTTAGCCGATGCTTCCGAGCCATCCGCATCCCACGTTTTCTCCGTCTTTCTTTTCTCTATATTTATTTCGTCACCGCAGCGGACGGTCGTTTCGATTTACCCGGGCAGGTCTCGGATAACGATCGGCGGAAAAGCGAGTTTTCCGTTCGCTCTCGCGGCGAAATAATTCACGCGATCGGCGGCTATAGAGGGCCACGAGGAGTTTCTTCGCTCGTGACCAACTGGGTCGTTGGTATCTCCGTATAATCTCTGAACCACGACCCACTTTGGTTCCTCGTCCGTACGTGGGCCCTCGGCTCACGAAATCCGCGTTCACCGGCAGCCGGAACTGAAACGCTTTTGTGCCTTCCCGGGACGATCAAGGACGAGAAAGTGAATTATGGCCGGTCCCTCCTCCGGCCGCGTGCTCGATTATACCGAAAAGGGCCGCCTCTGTTCCCGCGCGGCCTTCTGCGCGTCTACGCACTCGCCTGCACCTCGCAGCTTCCCTGCGTGCCAGGTAAACACCGTCCTCGCGATTAACCGGCGTCGCGGGTTTTTTCGCAGCGCAGAACTCGCGACGGGTATAACAGCGACGCGCTTAGCGCGCTCGGAACGAGGCTTCGGATCAAAGTCGCGACACCTTCGAATCTAGTTCTAGTACGACTATGAATAGACGACGAGGCCTCTTGGCCCAAGCGCGCGAGGCTCGTATCCCAATTAAATGGCCGTGCGATCGCCTTACAATTAACTTTAAAAGAAAGAAGAACCACGTAACTCTCGTGGTGTAGTAAGGGATCGGTGGAAAGATCGGTGGAACGATCGATGGTTACGGTTTTTCGTAAAAGTCCCGTATTGGATATTTATCGGGCGGTCTGGCGCGCGCGTTCCGCGAAATAGGAGGAACCCGTTTTCGTAACGTGACGTTTTACGGGAGTGACGCCGATTCCTCGGATCCACGTAAGCGTCGATGACCGTGCATTCAGTCAGCCCGCCACGGTTATCTTATTTTCAACGCGTCTATCTTTATCTTATCGCGCGCGATATCTCGCACGAATCGGAATAAACGTCGCGACCGCGGCGACGAGTGCGAGCTCGAGCGGAAGCGAGCGGAACGCGTGTACGCGGACCCCTCGCGGCGATCCGCGCGCGGTGACGGCGACGTCACGAGCGGAGCGGAGCGGAATCGGGAGCGAGATATCGGGAATGGTGATCGCGATTAGAAGGACGGAGTGGAAGAAACGCTGCACGCGCCTGACCAGGCCATTTACGGGTATAAATAAATAAACCGAAGATGATCGAATTTTTCTTTTTGAGGCCACGTTATCGCGGCGGATATATCGCGGCGGGCTTGATAAAAGGAAGTCTCTGGCGCCGGCGGTGCCGCATCGGAGACCAAATACCCTCGTGATCGTGCTGACGAACAACCGTTTCGCTGTCAATAACGGCTGGCAGTGAAAATTATTTTTACGCTCTCGCGAAACTCGTAATCTTTTGTTGACTCGGTCACGCTGCAGCGTCGATAAGAAATCGCGGCGCGTATCGCCTGGCGATAATTGTCGAATCGGATCTAGAAACTGGCATGGCTTTCCTTTCCCGAGCCTGTTCCTCGCCTCCTGTTTATCTGCGTTCGCAGCGTCCCGTTCCCAGCGAGCCACCAGCCAGACCCAAATCGAATTCTATCTCGTGTAACCGGCCGGCATCAAGGGCTAAAAATTTTCTCGACTTCTATTATTAGGGTAGCTGCCCTCAATACCGGTATCTATATTCAGCATATACGCACATGCGTAAGTAGGCGTGCGTGCATGTGCGCATACACACCTATGTATAGCGAGGGTCTAGGGGCAACGATGCACGCGAGGAGCACCGGTCAGCCTGGCCTAGGCCGCCGAACACCGCTCCAAAACCACCGAGCTTTTCCCCGGTGTATTTCGATCAACCCTGACGGAAGTCATCTTCTTCGTCCCCGAGGCACCTAACCGCGCCGCTTCCCTCTATCGCTCGAAGGATTGGTCGCAGCGCGCTCGTTATCCGAAATCCCGGATTACGATCTTTGCTCGCGGAGCGGAGCGATGCAACGTCCTCTAACGATCTCGCGGCCGGCCGGCGAGAGGAAGAGAGGGAGAGAGGGATCAAAGATCAACGATGAACGGGAAAACGGTGGCCGGTAACGCTAGAGGATCGCGTCTCCGCGAGATGCGGCCGCGGCGAGAAATCCGTTCACCGCGCTGCCGCGCGAGCCGATATCAGCCGAACGGATCGGATCGGATCGGATCGGATCGGCCAGGATAGGGACGGGTCTCCGGTGTATCGAGACAGGATGGAATAGGATCGAATCGGCGCGACTCGGGATAGCGAGGGCACGGCGCAGCGGTAGTGGTGCGGTAGTGGTCCGGTCGGTCCGGCTTTCTCGAGAAGTGCACCTTGGCACACTTACCGGCGCAACCCCACGCCACTCCACTTCGCTCCACTCCACTCGACGTCGACGTCGACTCGACTCGACTCGACTCTACTCGCCACTCCACTCCACTCCACTCCACTCCACTCCACTCCGTNCGACTCGACTCGACTCGACTCTACTCGCCACTCCACTCCACTCCACTCCACTCCACTCCACTCCGTACACGGTTCCGCGCTCGGCCGATCCACACACCGACGACCATTCGCCTCCTCGCCGCTCGCTCCTTCTCTCGCCTTCTCTCTCTCCCTCTCTTTCCCTTCCTTTCTCTGGCTTCTTTTCTCTCTTCCGTCTGATTAGCAGCGCGCTCCTAAAGCTTCTCGGCCGACCGAGACGCCAGCTTTTTACCGCCTATCGAGACGTTTCGTCGCTCAGACCGCGTCCATCCTCCTCCCGACATCGCTTTTCACCCGACCAAAAAATACATCTCTCCAGTCTTCTTCCACGTTATCTTCCTCTTTCGCCGCGCGATCGACCATCGATCCAGAGGTTGTAAATCGCCCAGGCATCGATTCGCGCTGCGTGTTACGAGTATCTCTGATATTTACTCGCACCTGCGCCTTTTAACGCCTCTCTCGTCCTTTCGAAGACGCACGATCCCTGTGATTTCCGCCGGTTTCAGGAGACCGAGACTACCCTCTCGGCTCTCCACGTGACTGAACCACACCGTGCACGCGCGTGTAACATCTCGCGAGCGTATCGCGCGCGTAGCTATCGATAACCGAGCTTCTCACGGCAATGACTTTCTCTAGCCTCTTCGTTTCATTCTCACGCTTCGAATTTGATTCATTCTTCCTCCCTCCTCTCTCCATAATCATCGCGTTCCATAATCTCGCCGATCCGGAGTAAACCGGCGATCGTAATTACGTAGAATTATATCCACGCGAGAACTCGTTACTCTGATTGGATTACCTTTTTTCTACGATTTCTTTTTCCCCGTTGCGTTCTTTTTTCGCTCGCGGAACGCGCGTGCGCGCGCGCCAGAGAACCACACCGCCTGATCAGCTCCGCGCAAATTGACCCGAGCAGCGCGCGCGCGCCGCTGCTAGCTCCGAGAATCGCTCGGTTACATAACCGCGCAGGCACAAGTGCCTCCTCCTCCTCCTTCTTTTCCTCCTACTCTTTCTTCTTCTTCTTCTTCTTCTTCTTCATCGCGAGCTCCTTACTTTTCCTGGCTCCGCTTTACCTCAGCCCCGCGACGCTCGTGTCGGCGTCGAGAGTAAGGAAGATTTCGACTTCGTCTCGCGTCGTCGCGTCGTGCTATCTCGGGGTACTTTCGCGGTTTCGCGCGCTCTACGCCTCGCGGATCCATTCGCCACGCGAGCATTTCGCGTTTCGTTCCACTTCGTCGAGACGTTGCTTCTCATTCCCGTTTTATAGCAAGATAACTCTTTCGCTTTTCGTTTTTAACGATTTCTCGCGACGGAGTCGGCCAGGTTATTCCGGGCTAGGTTCTTACCGGGTAATCCCTGGGAACAAAGAGCGTTAAACGCGTCTTTGTCGGTTAACTGCAGCGTGAGAATGCGAGGAGAAAGTATGGACTTCGATCATCGTTAACGATATTTTAATTGCCGTTACGGCGATACGCGGTATTCTTGCCGCAATATTTGGCTACTAACGCGCGTTCGAAAGTACGGCCTCTGAAAGGCGAAATCCTCCGAGTTTGAACTATCTGGCTACGTGATTTCGTGCCACGAAAAAAACTCGCGTGCTCGACTCTCCGGACGAACTACGCTCGAACGAGAGAAAGAGAAAGAGAAAGAAAGGTGGAAAAGTTACGGATTTCCGACTTTACTCCGATTCGTCGCGTTTCAGAGAAGGATTATGAGCGTTTGGCGGTTCGGCGAAAGTGCGGTCCCAGACGCCTTTGTCGATTTTTTTCGGCAACGTTCGCGGTCGAGAAATTTCGGCCGAAACTATTTTCGCGTCCTCGAGAGTAGCCGGCTAGACGCCGGACTCGGTTTCACCGAGTTTCACCGGCTTCTGTTCGCGGCTTTTGGCCCATTCGCCTTATCATTATGCAACGCGTTGAGCAACGGATCGAGTCGTATTGGGTAATTTCCTTATCCATCCGCATCGCCATCCACTCGATCGAAATCCGCTTCCAAATTCCTGGAAATCACCGCGACGATGACAGATTCCGCCGGTCTTTCAGCAGCGCCGTTCTCGCTTCGTCGGGTTGCGTCGTGGACGACAAGCGTCGCGAGGAACCAGAGAAACTCTTCCTCCGTTTCTTTCCTCTTTTCTTTCCGATTGTTCACGCGGAGGAACACGCGGAGGAAGAGGTCTCAGCGGCACAGGGGGCCTTTGTTCTCTCCGACAATTAGTTACGCGGTTGGTGGGGAGTATTCGTGGCCGTATCGATAAGCGGACGCTATCTCGCGAGGATCGCTGATAATCGTCTGCGTTCCACTTAAAAATAGCTACAGATTACGCGCAGCGAGGCGAAGCTCGCGCTGGCGCATTTTCTGCGGCGCATCCATTCATGATTTCGCGCGACACGTGCGTCTCCTCGCCGAGGCGTCCGCCGTCGCGACGTCGCGCAACGGAACAGCTCTCGACGAGGTGCCTCGGCTCGCTTCAGGAATGCCGCGTACATTTGCCCAAATGAAACGTTAATATCCCTCGTAAATTCGAGCGATAATTACGCGCGTAATTGCATGCCATTACGAGAGATCGCGCCATCCGGCGTGGTCATTCCTCGTAGCTTCTTTATCTCGCCTTCGATCCATCGCGCGATCTTCCGTTACGAAAGTCGACGTAATTTCAGCGACGCGCGTCGTGTCGTCGTGCGGTTCCTTTCGCGAAGACGCTGGTCGACGGCGCGGATAAACC
>NIJG01000031.1:2024028-2034730 GCA_002201625.1 Euglossa dilemma
CGGATAAACCCGCCACGAGCTTCGGTTAGATAACGAATTTTCCTCCAGCCGGTGGTCTCGCGCGGGGAACCGAGAGCGGAAAGTCGGGATTCACGGTGAAGTGGCAGGAAATTTCCCGCGTTGGGTCACTCGCGAGAAAATTAGGATCGAAATCGATTCGTCGCGAGACGACACCTGTTCGAAGCGGAAACCGGGGAAAGTCGGACGATAAGCGCGACTCGAGTCGCGTCTCGAAACGTTTCGCGTTTATCGCCAAACGGGAATAACCGGCGAGTAGCGAGCACTCGCGCGCGAGTCGTGATGCAACCACGTTCGAATACGCGATGCTCGTGCGTTTCTTATTGAATCAATATTTGCGATTAAAAATAGAACGTGCGACAGAAATACGATTCGAACGGATTAAGCGGATTCTCTCGCTCGGAGCGGGGTTGCGCGTGTCTCGAGCGGTCGTCCTCGACGTCTGCGTCGACCGGCTTTTCTTCCGGCCGAGGATTCCTCTTTCCGCTCTTCCCTTCGCCGCGAGATGCCGCGATTTTACCAGCGCGACGCCGTTATCGCGCCGCGAAATTGTCACGCGGTGTAAACACCGATTCGCCGTGCGGTTCGTAATCTTCGCCGCGGGTTTGCAGATTTCTCCGACGTCGGATCCGAGTCCGAGCGTGTTTTCGTCGCGATCCACCGTGGAATATCCGCGTTGAGGCGCGGAAGGAACGCGGCAGGAGAGAGAGGGAGAGAGAGAGAGACGGGAAGTTTGTCGACCTCCATTCGCGATATCATCGAACGATTGTGATTTGGTCGGAACGAACGGCCACTCGTCGGGTAATTAGCGTTGGAAGCGACGGCTGAATTAAAAGCACGATGGAAGATGCACGTGGGCCAGGACGTGGGCCGACTAGCGCACCCACGCGTTCTGCCACGTCGTCGATTAATTCATCCGAGTTAAATTCCGGTGCGATGTTATCCGCTGAAACGTTCTACGTCTATGGCTCTGTCGAAAATAGAAGCGAGCCGCGTGTCCGATTTTCCTCCCAAGCCTCGTTTCCGCACCTCCGACATGTCCCCGTCCGCGTCCAAGGGAACCGATCTTATCTCCCGATAATGTCATCCAGTTTATCTCTTTTCTTCCCGTCTAAGCGATCTGCGTATCAATTTTTCCGCTCGTCGAGCTGACGGAGACTAGTCGGAGGAAGGGCGTTTATCGGGGACAAGCGCGACGAGCAGACCGACGGTCATTAACGACGAGCCAATGGCCTCCATGCACTTACCTTTCAGCCATTCGATGACTCACTTTCGGCACATGCACGCGTTTCTCTTTCTTTCTTTCTCGGGCATTACCGAGCTGACGTCGCGGCTCCAGCCGAGGACGGCTTAAACGCCAGGGGTATCGTCTTTCGAAACTGTAACGCGTCGCGCTCGGCACTTCCGTGTTCCTCGCACTCGGCGAATCGCAGGCGAACCGCAGGCGAACCAAATCCACTGCGAGTCCCGATAGATTCGACTGCGAGACCATTTCGCGACAATCCCCGGCTATTGGCGAATCCTCGAGCTACCCACGTGAGACGCGTAGCAGTCGCCTGGCAATCTCGCTGCGATCGCTTTGATCCGTACCCCACGCGACGCGCCGCCTCGCCAAACAATGGCCTTTGCCTACCCGCCTATCTCTTATCCCGATCTTTCTCTCGCGAAAGGTCTTCGCCTATTAGCGCGACGATTAATTAGCCTTCGTTATCGGCGAACCGCGCTCTCCCTGACACCCTAAAAAACCACCTACCTGCCGAACCAGCTCTACTTCCTAAAATAGGCTCGCTCTTCCGCGTCGCACACGTTCATCCGCCGATGGGTTTTCCCTCGGTTCGCACAGATAAATAAATAAACGATCAGCCTCTAGTGGGAAGACACTCCCACCGAAGGACTCGCGAGAGGAATTCGACGTATCGCGGGAAAACAGCCGCGACCGCGGCGTTACGTGCGTCGCGCGAGTCGGGGCCCGCGAACCCGCTCTCGAAGTACTTTTCCGCTAGCGCGGGGACCGGCGGCGTGGCACGGAAGCGTTATTTTTACGGGCCGCGAGTGGTTCGGCTCGTCCACGGCGCCGATTTCCGCTCGCTCGCGCTATCTCCGCGATGGTGTACGCGGTAATCCAAGGCCGTGGCCACCGTTCGCGATAAGCTCTCTCTCGAGCATCCGTTCCTCGCGCTTTTCTCTCTATCGCCGAGGGAGATCTGCGGTCAGTAGCGGATAGTTGCCGAGCGCGGCCAGTCACGTGCCAGGCGGATTGAGCAATCGGGCACGGGGGTAAGTGCTGGAAGAACAGGCGAGGACTCGCGACGTCGAGGCGGTCGAAAACGACCGATCGGTGGACGTGGTCGCGGCGCGGTCATGGAACCCGGCGTTCTCGAATCGCGAAACGATCGAACAGGTGTGCTCTATCGATGATTCACGGGACTGCCGGATGAATGCACCCCGTTCCCGCGCGGCGTTTCGCCTTCGTTTCGCGCACGTTTCAATGAAACGCTCTCGGGTTTCGCCCCGCGACGACGGTCCGTGACGTTTCTTCCTCTGACGCTCCTCTGACCAACTATAAATACGCGGCATCGTAACATGACACAAGCGAGGGTCACTTTGCGTCATCCGCTCGCCTCGCGTCCGGATTGCCCGGGCCGGGTTGCGGCCGAACGAATCACCGGGCACGGGCGAATCGGAAGGAACCAGGGCGAGAAAGAGGGAAAGGAGGAGAAAGATCCGTAACGCGTTGCACGATGCACACGCATCGCGCGACCTTGCGAGCCACGCGCGAATAACGGCCTCGCGGGTGCGTCGCGGCGGCAGCGCGCGTGCGCCGGTGCGCGCCGCGTCCACGCGTGCGCACGTGCGTGCGCCACCTCCTTCCTCCCTTCCTCTCCCCGACGATCCCCCGAGAATTACTCCCGCTGGCATAATTAGATCTCGTAACGGTGGCCCTGGCCGCTCGTTTAATTTATTCCCAGCCGCTCGATCGATCGAACGCGTCTCCAACGCGCTCCTTTCCTCCTCGTTCCTCGTGGTTCCTCGCGAGCGGGTGAAAGGTCTTGTACCTCTACGCTTTCGGCATCGTCGACGGGGTAGCACCGATCGCGGAGATTTCGTCGCGTTATCTATCGCGTCGAGGCACACCGACGCGAATCGCACGTCCGCGGGTTATCTTCGGCTCGGGAATATATCGGACAAACGGTGCATATTCGTGAATCACCGCGACGAGCACGTACGAAAAATATCTCGAGTCTGCTTAGATAGACCCAATAAATCGAAGGTTATATCTGCACGCGTTCGATAAGGTCACAAAAATGATGGGACGATCGGAAAGAAGATTCTTACCGTCGGGTTATCGATTGTTTATCAACGTTTATCGGCTCGGACGATTCCGCCTATCTGGAATTTTCATCGAAAACTCGCCGCGTGTTAATCCGAAAACTATCGAGCACACTCGAGGAGCCGTGCATCGTCCGATACGTCGCCAATCGGAATCACGGTGGCAGATCTTACGATCGAGCAAGGTCAACGGGCGATCGTTTTCCATCCGTTTCCGAGCTTGAAACGTTATCGTGGCCGATTAAACCGCTTTCCACGAGGATTAAAATCGATCCGTGCGTGCGTCGCTCGGCGTGTTTACGGCGTCCAGCGTCGTAATCCTCCGCGATGGTCGCGCGGAAGGCAGCGAACGGAAAGCGCATGCAAAGTCGAGAGCGCGCCACGGCGACGATCGGCCGACGCGTTTATCTGGCCAGCGAAAACAGAGTCGAAGAGTAAACATCGTTTGTCCACACAGACACGCTCGATTCTCGCTATCTCTCGCTAAATCGCTCGGAATTATCGATTTCTCGAACCGCTTCGTCGCTCGTTTCCGGACGCGTCCATGCGTCACCGGGCGTCCCTCCTCGCGACGCCGGTTCGCCAGCGACGTGCTCTTCCTTCTTCCTCCGGAGACGGAGCCTGGAACGAGGACGTTTCGCTCTCGAACTTGGAAAGCGAGCTCGGATAGAATCTAGCAGCGTGACAGATAAAGCGCGCGTCGCGCGAGCGTTCAAGTTCATCTCGAGCGAACGTAAACAGGCGAATTATCGCGGTGGTTACAAAATCGACGGGCACAGACGGCCGTTTGGACCGAGGAGCGGAATTATTCCTCCGTCTGGAGGATAAGTACGGAATAGAAGAAAAACGGGCCGTGGGTCACCGTGGTCTTGACTGCCGCGATAAAAAGAAGCACGCGAGTTCTTATCATTTTTATTCCTCCCTCCGTTATCTATCTCGTTATTTCCTCCGCTCACCTATCTGTGCCTTTTTTCCCTTCCCCGCTTAATCGTGCCGATTCCACCAGTTCTACGCAGTTCGTTACTGAAATTCATGCCACCGATACGTGATGCTCTGCCCTCGTCCGCCTTCCTTTCCTTTCGATCCTTCCGACGCAGCCCGAAACGGCCGGTTACGCAACGATCGGAGAGCGCCGCGACGCCGAGGGCGACGACGAGCGGGCGCGAAGGAAAAAGGAGCGTAGGAATGCGGTATCGTGGCGTATTATCGTCGTGACCTCACTCCAACCTTTTTGCTCGGTATCGGTCTCTTGACCGGAAGAAAGTTGTTTGCACGCGTCATCGAGGTATTCCGATGACGAGTCACAACAATTCCGCGCGATCGAGAAAATAACCATCCGCGTTTACCTTTACCTTTACTTTTGCGCGACGTTATAGTCTTCGTTTCCAGCATTACCTTCTAAGGAACGAAACCCTTATTCGAGTAGGAACTGGAACGAACGGGAATCGAAAGTTTCCCGTTCGCCCTATCCTCGCTCGCTCACCGCTGCCATCTTCCTCTCCTACGCTTCTTCGTGTCTGGCTGATGACCCACTTCCACCAGCCACGAACCAGAAGCACCGAGAGCTAGGGAAAGGATCCAGCCTGGCGTAGATCGCACCGAAATTATTCACTCGGTTCCCTACCTGACGTCGCCATACTCTAACCACCTCGCGACGACCAACGACGGTCCACCGGGCGACCCACGAATTCCACCAGTGATACCTTTGATTTACAAGGCCCACCCGAGGCGAGTCTCGTCGTCGTTCCGCTCTTTTCCTTTCCGTTCCGCCGTGGCGTTTTCACGACACACGGCGGAATTGTTTGCCGATTAAACAAGACGAATAACCTAAATAAGAGCGCTCGTCGCGGATCGAGGCCCAAGGACGCGTGCGGCGCGTTCGTGTGTACGTCTGTCTGTTTTCAAATCGCGTTCGTTACTTTTAACGCAACACCGGCGAGCACCGTGTCGGATTCCGCTGATCTCGACGCGATTCCGAGCCGATCGTTCGCGATCTCTCCGATCGAAACTTCCACAGCGAATTACGAGGCGCGTGGAAGATCGCCGCGGCACGTACGAACGCTCCAAGCCGAAGAATGGTATCGTCGGTGAACCGCGTGACTGGTTTCTCTTTCTCGAATTCGGCATCGGGTCCGTGGAAAAAACGGAGCGAGCCACGGTGCGACGTATCCGGAATACGATTAAGGAAACTAGGAAAAGATCGAGCACCTTCGCAGGGACAGAGTCGGACGCCTACTTTCGAGAGAAAACCTTCTCCGCGTTTCGAAGCGATTTTTCATCGCATCGACGTGACCGGAAGCTGTCGGTTCGAGAGCCGCTAGTAGAACACTCGAGGACGGAGTGCATTAGTATTCCTTCGGGGACGCGCGGTCGGTACAAAAGGTGTCCGGGCATGTACTCAGTGGCTCGCGTGTGCGTGCGGCGTGGAACACGGCACGACCGAGTAGGTACTCCCATGGACACGTGGCCGAGAAGCGCCAAGTGGATGCACCGCCTCACCCGATCTCCCTATGTCTCTTCTTTGGGCTTCTTTCGCGTAAAAACAGCCTGTAACCGGGCTACTACGGGCCCCGGTAGCTTCACGGACCTCTCCGGACCCGCGAGCTACCCCATCCTTCGCCATTCTTCGCCATCCTTCGCGGTCTTCGCACGAGCGAACGCATTTCGCGCGGGATCGAGTTTTCGCGGTTAACATTCTTTCGCCGCTAGATCGGAGGGTCAGCGCGTGGGTGATGCAAATTTTCGGCACACGTTGCGCTCGTAACATTGTTACCCGGTTATTAAGTACGCAGTCATATTTGAGTGTCTGCCAGTGCATCGTTCTTCCCCCGTGCTTTCTAAACTTAGCGAATATTCCACTAAAAATAAGTTGGATTCGACGTTTGCGGAGTAGCGGGCGATCGACGGAGGGATGCTTGTTGTTCCGGATTAATATAGAAGGATAATTTGGGGGCTGAACGGTCGCGTGGATGCAGAGGAGGCGAAGCGGGTAACGATAGCGATCGCGAAGCTTCGAGAGGAAGATAGGATGATCCAGGCCACTGAAAAAGGAAAGTGACTGCTACCGCGTTGGCCGTTTGGTAGGCAGGTTTGCCGTCGTCATTATGCAATAATTATTATGATCGCGTTGTCGACGCAGTTGTCGTCGTTATTGCGACTGTCGATTGCAGCCTGGGTCGCGATCCATCCTAGCCCGTAGGCCCGTTCCGTTCGATTCCGAGCAATTATGCGCGTGCGATTTGCACGCGGCGCCCGTCGCGATCCGCGGACCCGCCATTGTCCCATATCCGGGATTACCTTTCTTTCCCGCGCAGAATTTCTGCTTCCAGAGCAGCCGCGTTCTAACGCCTAGATGACTGGATCGGCTGGGAGCGATCGGCGTGCTTCGTGGAAGCGATCGGCTCTTTGTGCGCAGCGGCGTGGTCGCTGGGAAAAATGGAACGGCCGCTATTCTTCGTAGGGCGAGCGCGGAGGAGTCAGAGAATCGAGGGGAAAAAGGAGAAAAGGAAAAAAGGGAAGCTCGTGCCAGCGCGGTGAGTCGCGACGCGAGCCTAGCGTGCGCGGAAACCTCGAAGGATGAGATCCGTTCGTCCTTGCTCGTGGAATCCGGGAAGTGGTTTCGAGGCTGACCATTTCTCGTGGAAAATTAGAAGCGTCCCTGCACGGTCTCTCGGAACCGGTCCACTTTTCGTCCTCTTTTCGTCCTCGCTCGGCCCACGACCACCGATCGTTACGCAATCGCGGAGATGCAAACGAGCCGGGCGTCTCTCTGGCCGAGAGGATCGGTCGGAAGCCGGCGAGAGGGAAAACCGGAGTAATTTCGCGTCGCGCAATCGAGCCAGAGCTCGAATGACGAATGACAGTTCGATGAACCGCGAAAGAGCACGCGATTCTACCTGTGCGGAACGGCCGATTTCTGTCGACTCGACGCTATCGTTCTTTCATTCCGCGCGCAAAACCGCCGACTTGCAAAACCCAAATAGGACGCGGCGATGTGCCCGTGCGCCCGGCACACGTTTCGTACGATTTATCGCGGCGCTTTGTCCCGACCTGCGCCCGATCCGTAGAAACAGTACCGTCGCTGGTCAGACGTGTCCTCGTATATTCGACCTTTTCTACTGTCAAACGGCCAACCGACGCGTCATAAATTGCACGAGCAAACGGGCTCTCAGGGCGACACACCACCGTTCTACCGGTGTCCGTGTGCGTCGCCTATGTAAGAAAAATCCCTCGACGTATACATATGCGATCGGCAACGCGTACCGTGCGTATATCATGCGTGATTTTTGCATTTTCGCGTTACTAACTTTGCGCTTCGACTCCGCCCTGCGCGAGTTTCTCGCCTTTTCTTTCACGAGCTCTCCTCGGAATCCTGGGATAACTAGGCGCCTGGAAAGTCGGTCTCGTTCGACGAATATTTTCAGGTACACCTCGATATTTACCTTCGGAACGATCCAGAAGTACCCGGTCGCTGCTACTTCTTTCGGTATTGCACATTTTCGCCGTTGGAATTCCCTTTTTTGGCGTCCTTGCGCCGCTCCGTCCATTGGAATTTCTCTTTTCTTCGAAAGTCGGATTCTTTCGTCGCCAAAGCACCGTAGGATATTTCGCAGCGGATAAGCTCTCGCTTTCCGCCTCGGATGTGGAAATTTTTCCCAGTCCCGATTTCGTCACGGTCCGTTCTGCCGTTTTTCGTCGCCGCGCGCGTAACGGCCTACGGTTTAAATACCGCGCGGCATTGTATTTTTTCCCGCGAGATCCTTTCGATTTTTTTTCCACGCCTCCTCGTTTGGAGCTGCGTTAAATCGCGCGCTTTCAGATGCGCGATATCGATGAGTTTATGGCCGTCGATAAATCGTTATTATTATTATCGTCGTTGTTGTTACCGATCTGGAACGAATACCATTTGGTCGAGGCGAATGAGATCATCGGACGACCATTACCGATCCCGGTAGAATCTGTCTGGAACGCCGGCGAAAAACGATTCGCGAGGATCGATAGTTTACCTGGCAAATCAGCTGGTTTCCGTCGAATACGCGATGGCGTTTTCGGCGAATTCGTAACGAGGTGTACGCGATATACGCGAACGGTTCTCGACGTCGTATCGTTCGATCTAGCTAATTATCAATTATCATGAACTTTGATAATAAAACTAAACCGTAATGTACGTACGTTTATTAAGCGCGAGAATGTAATTAACAGCGGAACCAGAGGGATGCAACGGCTTTTGTAATTAATTAACGCGTTCACGCACCGCGGCGATGGAACACGAACTTTGTTATTGCGCGTTTCAACTAGCCTAGTTGCACTTACGCAGGCCAGCTGATGCGTTCCCGTTTCGTAATCGAATGAAACGTAAATAAACCGGCTGTCCGTCCCCGAAGAAATTTTCTGCCCGTTTCCCAGTCGCTGCTCGAGCCGTCGAGTTTTCCTCCTCTGCTTAATTACTAATTAACGCGGATTGCCGCGGATAGACGCGAGGTCGTCCACGATAGCCGAGCAATCGATGAAGTTCTTCGGTTAGTCCGAGTGTTTATAATAATCTTGCGATACACGCTCCGCTAGGCAATTCGTCCTCTCCCCCCCCCCTCTCTCTCTCTCTCTCTCTCTCTCTGGTGAACCGTGTTACGCGCGGTCTGGTCGCCGTAGATTACGCGTTTACGACACGCATACACACGCGGCGACATTGAACTACGACCCGGCTAGATGATCCGACTACCATCGCCGCTTTTTAACTAATTTTTCCCATCGCCTAGCTCAGACAGAATTCCCGAAAATATTCCGATTTCGAATTCTTACTATTCCTCGAAGGCTCGTCGGAAAATTATTCCTTTCCTTTTCTTTTTGGAAGAAGCGTCGTTCTTTGGTTCTTCGACTGTTTGGAAATCGTGAAACGGAGAACACCGCGCGAGTACATTCGACGGAATTTTCTTTTCCCTTCCACGCCGAACGTACCTCGACCGCGGTGAAACGACCGGTGAAGGAAAACGGAAAAATCGCGGAAAGGAGGGATCGCAGCAATGCCTTTAGTAGAATTTGAATTGGAAATTTGGAAAATGGTGGTTCGGGTGGTTTCGCGTTGGCGCGTTGGCTTGCAGGCCGGTCACCTGTGGCCGGAGATTGTTTCTTGGACGAGGCCACGGTGATCATCGGTGACAGGAGCGTTTGAAATCGGCGATACCGAAAGAAAATTGGGAATAACTTCGACGGCGAGGATTTCGGGGAAATTTGAAAGACGGAAAATCGGAATGGAGAGGGACGACTTGGAGGAGAATGGTAGAATAAAGAGGCTCGGAGGAGGATCTGGATCGGAGGGACGGAAGGACGGTTTCGTTTTCCTGCGGCGGAAAGCCAGCGGAGAAAACAAACAGAAGCTCGGGTCGGCGAAACATATGCCTGAGTTCGGGCGGCGCTCGCGTCGTGCCAATGCTCGCTCGTACGTGTACGCGAAAGTTCTGTCGAAACGACGCCTTAGTCATCGTCCTTTTCCGGAGGATATAGGTATATATTCGATAATACTAATCCGCGGCCCGTACCGTCGCTTTTGCTTTCTTGCAGCGCAGTGACCTGATTCCTTGCATGCAACGGTAAGAGTGTTTCCAGAGACTGGCGTAGGGAGATGGAAAGAGAGAGTTGCCGGGGCGAGGGACCGAGACGGAGAAGCGGCGGCCGCGAGAGAGAGAAGAGGAAGGAGAGGAGAGGGAGCGAGCGCGCCTCGTGACACGTAATACCCGTCACGGTAATAGTGGTACGATATTATAGCACCGCTAATGTCATTCATTTGTGATTTAATGGGAGAAGTCTCGACCGCAGCCCATAGCAGGACAACGACTGTGCGCGCAGCCGGTTGTCGAATCCGAGACAACGCTCTCCTTATCTCCGCTTCGTCCGTTTCCACCTTTCCCACCGATTTCCCGAACGGTGCGAATCGGGAAAAGCGCGTGGGGTGAGAGGAGAGGCTGTTCTCGGGTGGAAGAGGTCGATAGGATCGAGATGGTAGGCACTGCGGCTGATAGACGTTCTAATAAGCTCGCTGCAGAGCTGGTAAGGGATCTCGGGCATCGCTATGCCGGACGTTTCATTGGCTTTTTTTCCCCGGTCGAAGAACGTGGAAGGAATTCTCGACATTCGCCGTACATATGTTACAGTGGCCGGCGCTGTGCGGATTCGTCGATTCGTTGCTCGGTCCGAGTCGCGCTCCAGCCGACGGCTCTAGTATCTCTCTCCTCTCCTTATGTAGGTTATCCCGGTTATGCTAGTTACGACGGGCTCTTAGAATTTAGGTTGACCATATGGCGAACGGAATCGTCGCGTTTCTTTCTCGCTCCGGTTATTAATATCGCGCCTCGCGCCG
>NIJG01000031.1:2034868-2117871 GCA_002201625.1 Euglossa dilemma
CCTCTCCTCCTCCTCTTCCTCGCGAGTCCGCTCCGGGAACAAACACGCGGGCTTTCACGGAAACGCGCGTCGCGTGCTTTCCGCGATTGTTTTCGAGCCGCGTGCCAGCACGCTGGCGCCTCGTCCACAGCCGAATGACAATCCGTGTTTGATCATCTGTATTTGTACCGCGAGTGCGTCGGTATTTGGTCGAGATAGGGCAAGGTGCCGGGCAACCATTTGTCGGCGCGTCGGATCGCGACTCGCTCCGTGTCCGACGTCGCGGTGCCGGTCCATCGATCGGCAGGCTGTACACCGTTCGGCCGGTTCTACGGAAGAACCGCGATAAAAATAAATTCCTCGCTTCCTCGTGGACGCGTGGGTGCGTGTACGCGTATGCGGGCCAACGAATCGTTAGACGGGTCTGGCTGCTATTCGGGGCGGGGCCCTGGTGCATCCGTGTCTCGAGATTCCCGTTCTTTCTTTCGTTTCCCAACGAAAGTCTCGTTGCCTGGTCTCCGATCGACGAAGAATTCGCGAGCGGTAGCCAGCGTCGATCTCTCGATCGATCTTTCGAAGGACCATCGACGTTTTGTCCGCCTCTCGGAAGCGAGAACGTCTAAACCTTGGCCGAAAGTGGTCGGAAACGGAGAATGGAAGCGGCGGAATTATCGGGTGAATCGGGGTTCGATTGGCGCGGAGGGGAAGACGCTCCGAGACGCGTCCCTGATGCGTCGTACGCGTCTAATATAGCAATGCAGGCGTGGAATATAGGTCGCACGCTAGAACGCTCTTTTATATATGCCGCCACACGCTCGTGGATCGTGGCTGAGGTAGGCGCACGCGCGAGCGCGACCGCGAGCGCGTGCATTACGCATCGTACGCGTTATGAATCCGTTAATATCGTCATTGTTCCTCGCGGAATCCGCGTAAATCGATCAGCAGCTCCGCTCCGGATTCTCTCGACGGAGAACCGTCTCGGCGCGGAGGAGGAATCGCACGAAGCGATAGAGCCAAGGGTTGGAGGAAGGACGAAACCGATCGGAAGGCTGGAAAACGTATCCGGTTGTCGGTTTTTGTGACTCAGCCGCGAGGCACGATAGAATCGCGCTCGCCTCCGGTGGTTCCGCCGTAGAATCGAGCAGTAGTTTTCATCCACGCGGGCGAAATAGTCAGCCGCTTATTTTAATTCCCGCGGAGTTCCGCACGTACGTCTACGACCCGTTACGGCCGGCATAACAATGCATGACGTAACTCTGGGGTCGAATCCTCCTTACCTCCTCCGTGCAACGATGTTACAGGAAAGTGAAACTCTCGGAAACCAGGTCACACCCACATCGTGCTCGCAGCAGTGAACCGCGATGCCGATCTACGAGACTCCCCTTTTAACTCCGGCCCGGAGATACTTTTCGATCCAGCCGAGAGAGCAACGCACCGAGGGGAAGGTGAGAGAACCTTGGCTCAAAGGGTCCTCTCCCTTGCTCCTCGCGCGCTCACAATTTCCCGCCTTTCCTTTCGTTCCGTTTCCTCCATTCACCACGTGGCCGATTTATCTGCCCTCGCTGCCCGGCCACCGTCTTTATGTCCCATTAAGGGCCTGATTTCGGTACGCGCCGACAGCCTCGTAAAACCTTCACAGGATCGCGTCGAACACCGCGTTGATAGGTAATTAAAAGCAGATAAGGTCACCGCGAGGATTCCGGAATTCCTTTCCACACACGCGTGGAATCTCCGATAAATTATCCTGGAACATTTCGATTTCGACTCGCAGCGAGACCTTTTATCATCGGGAATCGGAGACAGTGCGATTCGTCGGAGCGTAATCGCGTGTGGCGTTTAGGCGAGCGTCGCAGCCGAGACCGAGCGTGTATGCGAGCGTACGCGTTCCTCTTGGAGCAAGGGAAAAGAAGCGGGCGCGGGCGCGGGTGCGTGGGTGAGAAACGGTGTTGCTAGAGCTGGCCCTAACCCATATACCGTTGGAGCCAGAATAGAGAGCGAACGAATAATAGGAGGGTGGATAATAATACCGTTGCCAGTGCGTCGCTAATAACGGCGACATTGTCAAAACCCGGCGACTCGTGGCGAAAGAAAAGCCCTTTCGACCACGTCTCGCACCGTCAGTTAAAGTACCATCTACGTACCAGTATGTAACGGTGTCGCATCGACGCTTTCACGACGCGCGAGTTTGGCCATTAGAACCCTTTGTACCGATGGTTTATCTTCGCGTCAATTACGCCGCGTAGAATAACGCGAAATAAAACGGCCACTCGGATTTCTCCGTCAAATTTACGTAAACGAAAAACGCGCGAAGATTTATTTTGCCCAGCGGAGACCGAGAGCTAGATTTTGTTGACGCAGAGGAGTAAAACAGTGATTCATTAGTAATTAAAGCGTAGGATTATTCGCGTAACGGTAATGTTAATAGTTACTATAGAGGAAATGCTTTTTACGATAGTCGATATCGTCTGAGCAACCACGAATACAAAGGTCACATGTCCGCGATATCTATCGTGAAAATATTAATACTAATATCGTACGCGAAGGTATATAATTCGTATATAAATACGTAATACGAAAATATATTTATACGTGTATTTACAGTCGATTCTTCTAAACGATAGAGTTCCCTCGACGCGAAGCAGCGTCCCTAATCGCGCGCTAATCGGAATTAGCAACCGGTCAGTAGATGACGAAAATTATGGATCAAATATTCCTTTACCCGAAAGAAATATTAGCGCTGTTTCGCGCTAAAAATACGCGACGCAACTCCTCGACCGACCCAAAAATACGCATCCTACCTCGGTGTGTACGATATGCAAAACAGCACTCCGCGTGGTGTACCGAGATTTTGGTAAAAGTTTGCACCTCGTGGTGGGTCGTTTGTTGGAGCGGTTGACCGCCCTCGGGGGCGTCGGAATGTCAGTTTGGAATGTCATCGCGGTACCTCCGAAGCGAATGCCTAGCGTGCCAGCTGGTTGTCCGATCGGCGGAATAGCGAAATCGTGTTAACCGTTCCCACGAAATCGACGCTTCGGGCGAGTAGCTAGCGTTGGCAGTGCTCGCGTCTAAAACTAGCGACGACCGCGACATGTGCACGCAGACATCTCGGCGTCAAAACTCGCCGCTGCGTTATGTCATAGCTTTAACACGACGCGCAGCCTCACGCACCTCGGCGACCTTCCGCTCGTCGTTAACGCGAGGCGGAAACGCGCTGTTAATTTCGCTTATTTGCCGAGGATGATCGATTCCTCGGGACAGAGTGCTCGCGGCGTCGCGTTCCAAGGCGGGCCGCCGCGACGCTCGGTGCATCAGCTCTACGATTACGTAACGCTTCGGATAATTAAAGTATCGACTAGTCTGCGACAGGTGTGTCAACGCGGACTTGGTCACGAAAGGACTGGTGGAACGAGCAGGCGGCGGTGTCTGTTGTTCAAACATCTTCGATCGCATCGCTTCGAGCGGAGTATTTGTTCTAGAAAGCGGTCGCTTCCTTGTGTACCGTCGTATTTGGGTATATTTAGCCGACGGTGTTGGGTCCTGGGACGAGTTGACGCAAGCTAACGACTAATTATGTTAGCCTGTTAACGCTGGACCGGGACCTGGTGCCAAGCGAATCGAAGCTGAGTTCGAAGGTTCCTCGATCCTCGCCACGCGTGTTTCCCGAGCGTCGCGACGCGATAGTTGTCGGAAAGTAAACAGGGTAACGCGCTGGCGATTCATCAGTGTCGCGAGAGACGAATGCATTCGCATACCTAATTGTCCGAGGCAAGAACTTCTCGGTGCACAGTTGAATTGCTAATAGCGGCTATTTAGTCGCACGTCGCATAAGCGCTAAATCATTGCACGTTTCCGCTGGATCTGCCAGGATCCGCGGGTCAAACGGAAGCGAACGCGTCGAAGCGCGCGAGTCGGAGAACCTGTTGATCGATTCGAAGCCACGTGGATGGGTTAAACCGTTCCGTGTCGTGGCTTCTCCTCTTCTTCGTCAACGCGCGTCGATTGAAACGTTCGGAAAACCGCGAGAATCTCGCACGGTGGCGGGAAAGACGAGCGGAGACACGCGGAAATCTATTCCCGTGATTCTTTTTGCGTATCTCGCGCGCGAAAAACTCGTTTGCCCGAGCGCACGCGAGTGCGTGCGAGTCCGCTTCCTCGTGCAACACCGACAGACACGGCTCGCACGTGTGAACCTCGAGATCGTCGAACACGCGGAACGCTCGTATCCTGTTCTACCGGAGCGCAAAAAGAACGCCACGCTCGTCACAATGGTGTTAATCTATTTATCTGACTAACAACAAACTTATCTCGTGACTCATTCGTCGGCGGATTCGCGCGGCCGAGAGGGCCGATCGCTTTCCGCTCGCGAACCCGTCGTCTGCGTACGCGACACGCTCGATTTTCACCTTCCGGATTAACGGCCGACAGAGGTTTATCCTCGTTCGAAACGTCGCGAGGAAAAGTGGTTTTATTTTTCAATCGCGATAAGCGAATCTCCTACCCGCGACTTTCTTTCTTCGCGCAAACTTCCAGGCGAATTTGCACAATTATGAGTAATATGGGAGCAACTACGAGTGACTCGATGATTTCGTATTAATTGGTATTCCGCGTTATCTGTGCGTCGTCTAGAGATAAAGGGATTCTGAAAACCGGGTTCTCGCCCGATGACCGTTGTTTGTTTCACGTTTGTTTGAGTCGTGCATCACCGAGAGACCCGATAAACGTCTTAGAAAAAAAAGGGAAGAGAAAAAAATAAAATAAAATAAAGTTAAAGAAGGTGAACGTTAAACTTGTCGCACAAGTACGTATATAAGGTAATAACAAGTATCGTTCTCTCGCACGCGATCGAATCTACGAACGAAGAAGATGAAGAGAAAACAAAAAAAAACAAAAAAAAAAAATTTAAAAAAAAAGACAGAAGTAGAATGAAGCCCGCTTCACGCGATTTTTACGGTAACTTAAGGTAAAAGAGATTCGGTCAGACCGAATCCCAGGTAACGTCGGCGAATTATCTATCTCTCCTCGCTTTCTCTCCCTCTCTCTCTCTCTCTCTCTCTCTCGCCGCGATCTCCTGATTTCGTCGTTTACATTAAAACGTATAATTCTAACGATCGGTTCGTTGGACACATGCTCGCACACATTCGACAATATATTTTTTTTTGAATATTTTTCGTCTTCGCCGCTCCATCTTTCACGCTCCCTTTCTCTCCCTCCCTTTCTCTCTCGTTCTCTCACAAAAAACACGAGTCCGCTTCGTTTCGTTTCTCTAACAAAATATATTAGCTTTTTTTTATGTACATACATCTCGAATATAATAAAATTAAAATATAGAACTATAATACAAGGGCGTGTGATAAGAGTGCTTTTCTTTTTTTTTTTCCTCCGTGTGTGTATGTATACGTGTGTACGTGTGTTTCCCTCTTTTCTCTCCCATCGGAAGGGTTCGGAGGGTGTGGGGGGTGGATGGTCGCGTGGTTTCACCCCGTCGAGAAGAATGACGATGCACGAATCGAGAAAAGGTGCGTAAGCATCGACGTGGTCGTGGCATCGGTACTGATCGCGAATTACGGTAACTCGGTATGCCTTTTTTTAGGTACTTGGTAATGAGAACGATAATCTAATTTGATCGGTCGATATCTAAGAATCTGAACGCAACGCGGTGTGCACTTGTCACCGCGTCCATCGCATCGTCGCTATGCGTGTAACTATGTACGTTTCTCATGCGTCGCGCGCCTCTTCGTCCGCGCGTGTGTGTGTGTATATGTGTACGTGTATACACGCGCGTACGTTCTCCTTCGGACGCGCGTGTAAGATCAGTGGAAGGTGCATGAAAAGTGTGTAACGTCGAGAGAATCGAATTTGCATGCGCGCGAATTGAAACAGGCGCGCGCACGTGTTGGTGCACGTGTACATGCAAGTACCGCGTATGCAAGCGTTCTCCCGCGCGTGTGTGAGCGTTACGTATGCGAGAGTGCGATCGATGCGCCTGTGCAACATCGATGCGCGATCCGTTCAGAATCGCAACGTGTCTCCGCGTCGCGAATTACGCGATCGAATGAGGTGGCGAACCCGCGAGGCACGCGGTAACCACCACCCAGTCTTACGTACTTTCAGAAAGAAAAAAGAAAAGAGAAAAGAGAAAAGAGAGAAAGGAAGAGGAGAAGAAGAGTAGAAGACACGAAAGAAGTAAAGAGAGAAGAAAAAAAAGAAAGAAAGAAAAGGAAGAAAGAAGAAGGAACGAACGGGATCGTTCGTACCTTGGAATTTTCGTCGATCTCTCCCGCGTAACCCCGGATAGGTCCCCGCGCGCGGAGAGGACACGCGGGGACCTATGCGGACACGGTGGCCCCGCGAGAGCCTCGAGAATCATTCCTCGCATCTTCTGTTCGCTCTCTTTTTTTTTTTTTTTGTTTTTTCGCTTTTCTAAATCTTTTTTCTTCGTTTCGTTGCGTGTCGCGTAGAGACGAACGGGAAAGTGTCCGATGCACTCGGTGTAAAAAAAAGTTCGCCAATGAGCGGAGGCACTTTTCTTGCGCGAAGTCGCGCGAAGTCGCGTCGACGTTAAGCTCCAGCTGCCGGAAAGCTCTCCCCGGGGAAACCGAGGAGCGTCTCTTCTTCCAACCAGTCACGCCTCTCCCTCCTTCCTTTCAATCTCTCCCCCTTCCCACCCCTCTCCGTCTTTCTCTCCGTTTTCCATTCCCACCGCGTCTTTTCTTCTGGCCGCGGCGAGTTGCTGCTGCTGCTGCGTGCCGTTGTTTCTCTGCGACGAACGCACGTGCACCTCGCGTCGTGGACTCCGGGAAACGAGACAAAAGAGGCAGGAACGTCCGCGGCGGCGTCGGGTCCGGGAGGCGGTTTTCCTTCGCTTTTACCAGCCGGATGACGCGAGCGCGAAAGGACCGAGCGCGGCGACGAGGATCGGCTGGCCGGCCGGAAAGCGGAAGTCGGTTGGAAATGACTCGGTTTCGCAACGGTGGTATCGGGCTGAAAGGCAAGGGACGAAGGTCGACGCCAGTGGACGAGAGAAAGGCGTAATAGAGGCGGCGCGATGGCACCGCGGCGCTGGAGGAGGATGAGGTGGTGGTGGTGGTGGTGCGCTACATGGGCCCGACCGCGTGTTGCTGGAACTGATCGAGGTGCCTGGAGATCTCGCGGTGCAGCTGTTCCGGTACCACGCCGACGCTGCTGAACAAGGACCTGAGAACGTTCAGTTCCTCCGTCAGCAGTTCGATCCTCTTTTTCAGCAGGTCGTTGTCTTTCACCAGCAGCTTCACCTTCTCCTCGGTCTCTCTGGATCGCACCTTCGCCTTCTCGCGGCTTTTCCTCACCGCGATGTTGTTCCTCTCGCGTCGTCTCCTGTACTCGTCGCTGGCTTTGTCGATGGCCTTGGTCTGTTTCCTGGCAACAGCAGCGGCGGTGTTGGCGTGGTGCTGGTGCGCCATGACCGGCTTCATCGGGCCGCCCCGAGGTGGCGGTTGATGGACCGGCGCGCCAGGGTGGCCGCCGGGTACGGTGGACGGTGTCAGGGTGGTGAAGGTCGGTGCCCCGTTGGCGAACGGGCCGTTGGTCACCGGGCTGTACCCACCGGGTGGATACTGAGGGCAGTGACGGCGGTAATCCGCCGGGTCCAACGGCTCTTCTTTGATGCTAGGCGATTCCGAGCTGGAGCTGTTGCTGTCGCTGCAGCTGTTGCTGCCCTGGTGGTAGCTGGCGCCGCTGTGCACCGGTTGCGGCATGTAGGCGAGAGTGGTGCGCGGGTAGCCCGGCGTTCGCACATGTTTCACCGCGCCGTTGTTCGCGCCTAGCATGTCTAGCAGGCCGTCGTTGAAGTGGCTGTCGTCGATCAGGTGTTGCAGATCCAGCGATATCTCTGGCGTGTTCAGGTCTGTCAGCTCGCCGGCCGCCGCGCAGTGTTCCGCGTATTGCTGGTGAAGGCTAGCCTTGCTCGCCGAGACCTTGCTCACCACCGAGCTACTCTGCTGCTGGCTGTGATTGTGATTCACCTGCAGCGCCGAGTTGTTGTTGTTCGCCGCGTTGCTGTTGTTGTTGTTGTTCCCCTGATGGGTGTTGTTGTTGTTCAGCACCTGGCTCTTCTTGAGGTCGGCCGCGCCGTGGGCCTGGGCCTGGTGGGCCGCTGAATCGTACATGACTGGTGACTCCATAGCTCACTCGCACATCACAGATACGACGATATATCTTTCCGCAATCCTATTATCACCGTCTTTTATACCCGATCGAAGATATCTCCGATTGTTCTGTCCCTCGATCGATCTTTCGCTCTCCCTCTCTCTCTCTCTCTGTGTATTTCGATTTTCTTACGACTACTCTCCCGACTGCGACAACTCCGCTGACAAACGCGTTGTTCGCGACGGGAAACCGAGACAGGCGGAAAAAAAACCGTGTATCGCGGCGAAACTTTACCACGAGAACGACCTCGAACGGCAAGGCAGGGAATTTTCCCGTGCAGACGAGCCGAGATCTGACACTGGTCCAAGTACCAAAACGTGACCCTCGACTATTCCAATTTTCGAGGACGACGAGGACGCGCACCGCTTAATGTTCGCTCGCGTTACCAGGGCACGGTTGCTTCTTTTTCTTCTTCTTCTATTTCTTCTTCCTCTTGGGTTAAAACCGCGTGGTTCGTGTGCGCCAACGCGTTCACCACGCCTACGCGGGCTTTTTCGTGCTCGCGGTTACGGTACACCACAGGGAATGCTGAGAAAACGAGAAAACGATACCACCCGCACGAGAGCTGACGCACGACTGAGCGGCTTTGCGGCATGTCGCAAGCTTTCAATGTGGCGTGCGTCGAGAGCAACTCCATGGCTCATTGCGCTTGCGCCCGCGCGCTTCCCTCTCGGCCGCTCTCCTCTCCTCTCACCACTCTTCTCTTTCCTCTTTCCTCTTTCCTCTTCCCGCGAGCCGCGCCGAGAGCGTGGATACCGCGCGCGTCCACTCTACCACCTCTCTTCCTCTCCCGCTCCCCTCCCTTCTTCTTTCTATCATCCCTTCCCACTCTCGCGATCCCTCTCTCTCCCTCTCTCACCCTCTCCCCCGGGCGAAATCTTTCTTTGTTCGTCTCACGGGCCGACACGCCGTCGTCCCGTCGTCGCGGCATCGCGCGACAGGAAAACTTTTCCGGTGCTCGCCTTTCTCGGTTCTATTTATAAGAACTTATACACGAATCCGCTGTTCCCTCGACGCACCGATTTTCCACGAAAACCCAAACATTTTCCCTCCGATTCCGTTCCGTTCCGTTCCATTCCATTCCGTTTGTCTTTAGGTTAGACGCGCGCGCGTGCCGAAGGGGAATTGTACGCACGGAGAACGCGCGATTTGTTTCGCGGGACACGAGCAGCCCGACGATTATCGTTACCGTCATCGTTGGTCACTCGATCGGAACCGATTTCTATGTAATAGCCGGTACATTTGATTTGTCAGTTAGCGCATGCCGATATCTGTCCAATTGCTTGCGTGAGATTGCGCAATTAGCGGTAACAAAGTGAGAGAGGATATTATCGATGGTAGATGCGAGATCCTTGCACGGAGTTTACGGCGATCGGAACGGAGCGACTACCGATGTTGCTATTCTACCGAAACCTTTCTTTCTTTTTATCTCTATCGTTAAATATTACCAACGGTTTCGTTCAAATTTAGAGCAACCACTCTGTCCGAGAGGGGAATATTTAAACTTTACGCTGTATGATTTTAACTGTTCTATCTTTGTTTCAGGAGACCGCGTCCTTTGATGTTATATCTAGGAATGTAATTTGCGCGCTGCAATGACGTCGATATACAATTTTGGATTGACATTTATGTAGGGAGAATTTCGAATATTCCTCCAAGCGCGTGAATCAACGACACGAGCGACATCTCGAGAAGGAAAAAAGAGGCCGTTGCCTGTCGGTACAGTGTTTCCGAACCGACCCGCCACGGAAACATCCGAGTTCGACCGAATTTCTTCGCCGTGATATTAGCCACAACAAAAAATTGGTAACATTCGCGTAAAAACTTTTCGGCAATATATGTTTTTCGCGTTCTTTTTGTGATTCGTCGTTCTCCCATTGAACACAGTGGTTCGGCAAGCAAAGGTGAGCAATCAATTTCGTTAGGTTATTTTTCTCGCGCGTTTCGTATCGCTGGGCCGTTTTGGGCCTACGAGGCCTTTGACGGAACGGTCCGTCGGTCGTTCGCGTATTGTTATGACAAAATACGAGTAACACGTCATGCGAACCTCGTTCGAATACCACGGTTAAACGAATTCGTACTGTGGTATGATATTTGTTCTTTTATTTCTACTTTCGTCTCATCGAATACTCTCGGACGAACTCTGCACGACTTGCCTGAATATTTTTGGCCTTAACCTAAACAAAATCTGGTACATAGAATTTCGTGCAAGGTAGCAACGTTCGATCTCGCGTAAATTTTACAAACGTTGCCTGCCGTTTCTATTTACTATTATCGTTTCGTCACGATTCTTTTGCGATTGTCGAGTAAATATTTTGTTTTCGTTCGATGCGTAGATGCATTTTTCCGTTTAACGCGTACTTTATGTTTTCCTATCTTTCCCCCCGTACATATGATAACGTTTACGCGATATCGTTGTCATTATTATTGTAATTATATTAGTCTGTCGTATGTAATTCGGTGTTTTATATCTTACCGAAACTTGTTCTTGCAGTTTTGAAATTTTATCGAGGCTCGTTGTAATATTGGGTGTCAGCAATGGCAGATGAACAACAGCAGTTTTTTCTTAAATGGAATGATTTCCAATCTAATATGGTATCGTCGTTTAAACACCTACGAGATGAAAAAAGTTTTACAGATGTGACATTAGCTTGCGACGGTCAAACTTGTAAAGCACATAAGATGGTATTATCCGCTTGTAGTCCCTATTTTAAATCTTTGTTAGAGGTATGTTGTCGTACGGAAGCAAAATCCGATCGTCTCTGGTGACAAAGGTTTTCTAATCGATAATCTTTAATAGGAAAATCCGTCCAAACATCCCATCATCATTCTAAAAGATGTCGCGTACAGCCATCTTCAGGCCATTTTGGAGTTTATGTATGCCGGAGAAGTTAACGTCTCACAGGATCAGTTGCCTGCATTTCTAAAAACTGCTGATCGGCTTAAAGTTAAAGGGTTGGCAGAAGCACCAGGTGCCATTAAAAGAGAAGGTTAAAGTTGCACTTATAGTTATGGTAAAGTTACATATTCATTTAAATATCGTCGGCTACTCGCTTGTTCTTCCTACGTTTCCTCCAACGTGGTATTCATACTTTTCTTTTCAGGATTTTGGGAAGCGTGCGGACTGAAAAAAAGTGTAATAATGTAAAGTGATTGCGTAAAGACATATACCACACACTATAAAAAAAGAAAAAGAAAAAAAAACACACGCTACGTGTGCACAACTCAGTGTCCTCTGGTTCATGACTTGGATCAACACACGGCGACAATGTAAATTATGCCTTTTCTTAATCTCAGTTAATGTTAATGTTGTATTGAATGTATGTATACAAATATGGTAGAGACGAAATGTTGATGTTTGTCTTGAACCCGTTGCGCCATGTGGTGGCGAAAGCAACATTGATTATTTTTTTAAAACAAAGTGCTGCAAAAACTAATAAGTGGGTCACCATAGTTTACAATACACGGGACAGTTTTGTGGATCAAATGGAAATGTTAAAAGACATCTTTACAACTGCTGTTTTTAAAACGGATCTACTGACTCACTATACTTTCCTATCGGCGGTCCCATGGTAGATCTGTTTACGAGGCATTCAAATTTCTCGAGTCTATACCGAGTGTTGGCTAAGCGCAATCTTTTTATTAAATTCTTTGTCACGGAGAATAGAGCAATACCATATTGTAATATAACGCAAACGAGATATATTCAAGAAATAAGAGTTTACGACGTCGTAATTGTAAGCCAATGTGTTAGTAACATAGGGAAATTTTGCCAACGCATGCGCTGGTATTAACTTGCAAGAAATTTCGATCGTATCGTGAATAGATCTGCGATACCCCGATAATCCCATGAAAGAATGTTAAATCAAGTTTACTGGAAGTTGTAACATGCGTGTCGTATATTGCTCTCTTTTGTTATCTGCAGTATGTTTGGTTTATACGTATTCACACTGTTATTTCTCAAATTGTCAAGGATACCAGCAGATCATTCGCGTATAAAGTTGACTCGATGGGGAGAGATATAACGTTGAAACGGGATAAAACTTTCGCGTGAATGAGTTTGTCGTATCCTCGACGATGATGACAAGAAGTAATCGTGAATACCTGTAAAACCGAATATAATGTATATGGATTGATAAATCGTGTCGTTTCTCGCTGATGGATATTTACAATTGGAACGATAATAATTCTTTCGCTCGTTTATTTTTTATTTTTTTTTTTTTTTTTTTTTTTTTTTCTTTCAATCGGTACCAGTTACCTCTTCTAGTGATCATGATTTTTTTACTTAACCAAATACTGCCAGTATTTATACCGGCGTATTCACAATATTACCGATAGACCAAATTTATTTATGATAATAATATATTAAGGGTTGAATGTCTTAAATCGAGGGAAGGTTATTGTAATATAAGCGAAGCAAATTTTTGTAAAGTCGGAGCGCACAGTTCCTTTCCCCTCCCGATGAATCAGGATAATCAGAGATTTAAAGAAAAAAAAGTCAGGAAACATTATCGAGTCAAGAAATACGTATGTATTACTGTACGTTATACACAAAAGCTTTCGTATCGTTTACTATGTAATCACAAGTGTCTAAGAGTTTATACTCTTTCCATTTTCAAGTGCTACTTTTACGTTTCTCGCAAGTCTACGAATTATATCTTTCACTTTATCTTTTTTTTTTTTTTTTTTTTTTCTTATATCTCAATATATTCGTTTCAATTCTTGACTCTTTTTATTTTTTTCTTTCTTTTTTGTAAACGTTTTTAGCATGCTGCGATTTAAAAGAAAAAAACAAAGGAAAAGAAAAAAGAAGGAAAAAGGAAAAAAAAAATAATTAGATATATATATTTACGTTTGATGCGATTATCGAACTCATATTTAACGACCACGAGTACTTTCTACGACACCGAATGCCAATTTAGGATTTCACGCTCGTATCCTATACTTGAAGCATATTGGAAACAAAACCGTGTGAACGAATAGTCGTAGCACAATTTTTATTTTCTCCGTTGTTTATTGCGTCGGATGCCCTTGTGAACGATGTCACGATTGTACGATTATTTCAGAGCAACAAATGAATATACGAGCGAAATTTTTGTCTTGATTGTTAACGAGCGAATTCGGTAAGAAGGATCGTCGTACCTACGAACGATGCGATTCAAGCGTACGAAATGGGACCAGCCGCAACGAACGTCATGCTGTAAAGGTACAATTGGAATTGACTATTTGTCCAATCTTCGTTAATAGTTGCACCGTATATATTTTTTTCGATGTATGTCCGATCGCGTATTAATCCCTTTACTCGTTTGTTTGCACAAGCAAGGGGTAGAGTTGAAAGAAAAGTCTTCACAGCCATCCGATAGCAAGTCGTACTCCAAAAGAAAAGGAAAAGTAAGAAAAAAGAAAAAAAAACGAATGACGACCGTGTCTGTTCGCAGTATTTAAGACAGCCTTTAACATTAAGATGGTTGGGTTCAGTTCCTACAATGACACGTTTATCGGGCATTTGGTGATTAAAATGCGAATCGTACCGTGTGTATTTGCTAAAGCGTCAAGTCGAGCTGTATACACCTTAGAGTAGAAGATGTTATACGAGTGATGATTCGAGATAAGTTCGCAACTTGTTGATAAGCCTTCCTCCATATTCTTAAACAATTACGTTACACAAGCATACGCGTTCAGGAGCTATTGTAAGTTTTTTACTCTCTTCTTTATCCGAACCTTTTTGAGAACGACCGATTTGCGATCTATCGATTTACCGAAGTTTTACCGACGAATCTCTCATTCCTTTTATACTGCTACCTTTTTGTCGCTAAATTCTCTATTCTCCTTGTTCACCTTTTTAAACATGATATTCGTTTTTTTTCCTTTTGCTAATTATAATGTGACTCGATGATGATTATGATTACAATATGACGATGTTGAGATATAAAAATAAATTGTGTAAATATATCATTTTCGTAAAACCGTTGCTTTTCCCTTATGCCTTCTAACTTTAGCGGAAGATAAGATAGTTCCTCTCGTTTTGCGTGGAAAAACGTATTTACTCTTTTCCAAATGTACAACTAAACATACTTTGAAAAATAATATCGTACGCATACATACTCTCTCTCTCTCTCTCTTTCTCTCTCTCTCACACACACACACAGGCGGGCGTATAAAAATAACTCGGTAATTTGTATCAAAATGGAAGAGTCTAATGACGAGTCGAGGTAGATTGTCTATCGATGAATCTCGATTCCGTTTGCACACGAACGATCGACCTTCGTTCATTGATTCCGTGCATCTGAGGGAAAAGAAATTTCGTTAAAAACTGTATAAACACTGCTGGAACTTGGTAATAAATTCGTATTCTCACTCATCGTCGGGTAGTTGAACACAGGATACCTAGGCACGAACGGACTATTCGCGCCGAACACGTAACCGGAATCATTGGGTTCCTTGATGTGCTGAGTTCCAGAGATGCATTCTTCGTAGGAAGGCGGTGCTAAACGTAGGGAAAGTAACGAATCTTAGTTCGCAGCCACGTTCTTATTTAATCTTAAATTATCGCTAAATTCTTACGTATGTTCAGGTTGACGTCGGAGGTGCTGGCCTGTTGCGGTGGAACGAAACCCATCTGTCGATTTTGGTCCCCGGTCTGAGAATACGGCGGGATAAATTCTGAAGGCTCCGGTATCCTAATCGTCGAGACACGTAGAACGTTCGCATCTTCCAAAGGCGGCGCAGAAGGACAATAGAGCGGAACTGTCCCTATTAGAAGAGGGTAAGTCCTCTGGATCTTGCTGTGCCTGTTGAAACCGGGAAATAGAATCGTTGATAACGAATCGGCGATCACGATCTTATCTTATCTTCTAGATTTCACCATTATTTCGCGTGTTACGATTATTCAAATGTTTCGTGGAACGTTACTCACGGTCCCGAGACGTGCACAGAGACGATCAATTGGTACTCCAGGTCTATTATGCTGCAATATTGCAGGCGAGAGGGTGGTATAGGTGGTACCACGATGTTTGAAACCACTCGGTTACGAGCCGGAAACGGCCCCGAGTCGCTCGTCACCTTCAGCACGGTGTTCACAGTTTGCGTTTTCCTGTACGGCGAGGCCGCGTAAAAGGTGATTTTCTTAAACCAAGTAAAGAGCAAACGAATAATCATCCAAGCTAGAGGAAAAGACAATAATCATCCAAGCTCGTCGAACTCGTCACTCACTTTTGATATTTTGGTGGTGATTTTCGTGACGTTCACGCTACTCGACGAATTCTTATAGTCCAGTAACGTGTTCACCGACTGTCCTGGAACGTATCCGGTGCACGGTATCGTGATATCCACCTTTAACGAGCCTTGATTGATCACGCAGAGGCAGCAGAAGTTTCCCATCACCTCGTCTTGGACTCCAAACTACTCTATGGAAAAATCGAGCAAAGGTATAGGACGATTTCGTTTCCGAGATCGATCGTGTTCAGATGCAGACTAAGTTCTTACGCATCTCGAGCGGTGCTTGTTCAAGTCTAAATGCGAAATGACGGTGAACGCTGCTTTACTCTCGTGATTGAACTTCCATGGTCTGTCTATCACGGCTTTCACCGTGTACCTTATGTACCCATAGCTGTGTTCGAAGCTACTCGGAATGCTGTGGGGTAATTGGAAGCTGAACGGGTACTCGTGGTGACCGGGTAAGATTGTAATTTGCGAGTTGTCTGGAAATTTCGTACAACGTATCATTGGTCCGTCGTATCATCGAGCTTCTTTAAGAGATTTTACTCACGTCTCTCTTCGTCAGCACTGTCATTCGTAACCACGTTGAACTGCAGATAGAAGTACTCCTCCGAGTTAGTAAAGTTGGAATTAACGATTCTTGTTTTGCCGTTGATGTCTCTCCTGTTCTGGGAGTGGTTCCAGGACACTCTAGCTTCTCCCTTCGCGTTAATGTACAAACCTGTAATTCAGATTTCGAGTAGATTCATAATCGATTCTTTCTTTCAGACCAACGACCGCGATCGAGCGTGGAAATCCACGATCGAGACTTCAAAGTCCGTCACGAATCTGGAAGAGTCGTTCCGAATAACGCCACGTTTGCACGTCGATGTCTTCGATAAGGAAACGACGACCACGAATCAGTTGCTATTCTCGTCCCCCGATTTGTCCGCCATTGTCCGCGGAATCGGCCGGAAGATCGTGCGAAGCTCGAAACCGCGAGTTTTCCGTTTAACAGGAGAATTCAGGACGCGAAAGATTTGGTGCCGCTGTTGGCACACGCCTATCATTCGACACCGATTGTCGAGCGCAGCGTTGCGACAGTGGCGTCTTTGTTGGCAATGCGATTAAAAAGCACTCGCGAGTTATGCATCGCGGCTGTGTCGCTTTAATCGTCGATTCCGAACGAAACGAGGCGATGCAGTTTATCGCAAAGGAACCCATCGCGAGGGGGCTATTTTTAACAAAGTCGCCAAGGTCCCGTCTAACTCTTCCTTCTTGACGTACACGTCCTCGAGTCGAGGGTACATATTTTGTCATAGATAAGATAAAACTCGTCTAGTTGCCGAGAAAAATTCGCCGACTATCGAATAAAACCGAGTGCAAACGAGACCAAGCGATTCCTCGAATTGTATTCTGCCATGTTCGATCGTACGTTTATTAATACCAACGAAATGTAGCGATGTAGCGATCCATGCGATATCGAGCAACGCAGTTACAGTACTCGTCGCGTAATTGTTACGCGAATAGAATGAACGAATGACGAAGACGATCGTTGCGAAGAGAATCGGTGGGAATCTGCGAGAAGCGGCTGTTGGCGGCGCTAGTAAGCGTTGCTAATTACGCGGATGTGGCAAAAGTCGCCGGGTCAACCAGCGTCTCGGTATTTCCACCGCGATATCTAGGCCGCGTAGAATTATTCCAATCACGACGACCCGTCGATCACGATGGAATCTCTGGTAAAACGAGGAGTATGAGGATTTTGACGTAACGCTGTCTCACTGCCGGGGCAACTCACTTCTAATTTTCTTTTCTCTGCTTATATTCACGATGATCTTTCCACTGACCGTCTCGCCAGGCATGTACGTAGCATTTGGCCGGTCGAACTTCACTTGAAACGCTTTCAACGACGGCATGATTCAGGGACAACGCTTCGGACTGATATATCGCCGCGTGGAATCTTCGTTACCGCGCGAGTTTGTCACGCAGCGAAGCTCTGGAGAAAGAGGGGGAAGCGCGCGATCGTCTCGCCGAGCGTGTTATCCAAACCTTTCCAATCCCGTTCCGCTATCGACTGAATCGTCGTTTCCTTCGCGCGGCTACTATAGCATTGACGGAGGATTCGACGAATCATCCTATCTGCGAGACCGAGAATCGATAGATAAACACGTGAACAATTACTGCGCGTCGCCTTCAGAGATATCCGGTGATTCGCGATAGCGATGTTTGTCGAATGGAAGAAATCGGAGGCGATAAACCGTGAGAGATGTTCGATCGCGAAAGGTAGTCGGTCAGATTGCGTCGCAGAGTAACGAGAGACCAGTACTGATAGCCTTTTCTTATTGGCAAACAACCGAAACTATGTACTCGAGGACGGATAATCGATATTTTAAGGGCGCGTGGTTCGCTTTTCGCGCCAGCGCGTAACTCGTACGAATTCGCTTCGTTCCTTCGGTAAATAACCGCTACGTTCCACGCTATGCCGATGTTTTTAAGATCGCTTTTTATATCTACGAACGTAGGAAGCTTCCTTAACGAAAGCGTCCTTGGGTATCTCGATGTTTCGCCTGAATTTTCCGTAGGAAAAAATTAATCTGTCGGTGCTTAGATTTTTATTTTTACACGATACAGAGAGCGAATTCGTTGGATAGAAAGTTGCATGACTCGTTCGACAATGTTGACGTTCCGGTTTTGATTGTCTCCTATCTCGCGTTTCCGCCCTTTTTACGCTATCGGTGTGTGACGAGTGTTTTTTCATTTGGTGTATGTCAATCCTTCCGTAATAGTAGAAGTTTACGCTAATTCGGACTAGTATGTCCCGAGTCTCGCTAGCGATTAGTCGAAGTGGTATCGGAGTGGTCTCGGTAATAAAGGGATAAAACACACGGTGTTTTTGAGAAGGAACAACGTCGATGTCAAGATCCATAAATCGTATTCCGACGAATGAAAATACCTAGCCTCGAGACAGGCGTTTATTCGAATTCTTGGCGCATCCTCGTGGTCGAAGAACGATCCTCCCCTAGGACAATCACCGTGTCACGATCGATTCCTGGCGGACTAGTTCCGCATCTACCTGTGGGACGTGTCCGCCACTGTCGGACCGCAAGTTCCGGGGTTGATTCGAGCACAACGCAGGTGCAGCGCGCTGTCACGGACCATCTATCACTCCGAAATCACCTCCGCGCTAGTAACTCGCCTCGGTTTTTCGCGGGAATCGAATTTCGCCGCGCGTCGGATTCGAAGAAAAACGTTCCTCCTTGCAAAGACGAACGAAGGTGCTCGAGAAGAACTTCTCTCCGTCATTTCGATTTCGATTATACTTGGATCGATACGCTGTTTCTTTTCCAGGTCACACGCTCGAGAAGCGTCGGAGGAAGAACGCTGGAGGAATCACTCTGAATGACGACAGAGGGGACCGAGTATTTGCGATGTCGATTACGCGAGGAAGATCAGTCTACTCTCTTGCGTAAACAGTGTTCTCGAAATGCCATTGGCCATTCATCGGGAGCCGTGCAATCGGTGCTAGAGCCGTAAACGCGAGTCACCAGGCATCCCGAAGGAACACCGCGTAACAGGTGACATTTGCGTGCGGCCCTTTTTCCCATTTGCCGTATCCTCGAGACGAAACGGAAGATCGGGCGCGGCGGAGTGACGGAAGCGAAATGGATCGAATTGATAAAGAGACACGTGCGAAGAGAAAGAAAGCCCCGGGGACGGTAGGGGTGGGAGGTCGAGCAGAGCAGGGTGAATTGGCTGGCGTGGCGGAGAGACGGTGGCCCGTACGCTGCAACCCCTCAGTAACGCGGGAGCCTCCGTCGAGGAGGCAGCTCCATCGTTTCCCGGCCACCTTCCTCGACGTTCCTGCCAACGCTCGTGTTCTCTTCACCCGTCTCTTCCCTCGACTTCTCCGATCTACATCGAATGGTCATCGGTTGGTTCGTCGTCGGCCGATCGAAGAGGAACCGCGAGGAATTGCCGGAGAAGCGGAGAGGAAGCGCAGCGCGAGGATACTCGGCCGGTTACGATCAACAGGTTAATTCTTGCCAGGGAAAACGAAGCGAGTGGTGAGTCGGAGAACCGTCGCGTGTTCGTTTGTACGATAAAGCGGGATTAACCCGGCCGGGATTAAAATGGTGGCTGGGTGTAAAGCGGAGGAGTACACGTGTGCGATTCAGGTGCGAATTCCAGGGCTTGTTGCGGGATTTCCGGGCGAGACCGCTGTCGGACACGAGGCAGCCACCGACTTTTCTCGGTTAAACGTTAATTGATATATCGGTTCCCGACATGTCGTTGAATTAATACGCGACGATGAAAAAGGGAGTCCGGGTGTACACGCGATATCCGGGAATCATTATACCAGTGTACTTGGCCGCGTAGAAGCGTTTGTACGAATTTCGCAGTTGCGCCAGGCATTCCCGAGGTTCGCTGGGAATTATTCCGCCAGCGTCGACCGAGGCTTGGTTTTTCTATCGCGGCGCTTCGAGTAAACAAGAACATTACGCGGCAGTCGAAGGGAAATGAAATTCCTCTGCGAGAGCTTTTTATTTACACTTGTTCCTCGGCAAGCGGATCGCTTTCCGAACCAGGCGCGCTTTGAACGGTCGCGTTGCCGCACTAGCTGGTTCCTCGACCACGAGCGAGGGAGGAGCGTTCGCCGGTGTGTTTGGAGAGGTCTGTTTGATCGAAAATTCGTTCGACCCTTTAATCGTCTTTGTATACCGCGCGGTTGAAAACTCGCGACAGAACCTCGAATCGGATTATTTTCACCGGGAATTTCGCGCCAGCAACCGCCGGTGATTTTAACGTTACCGGTTTTCGCGTTGCCTAATGGAAAGCCGATATCGGAAAAAGAGAAAAATCGCCGTTCACGGAGTCATTTGTTTTTCAGGTGAACTCTCGCAGAGACGGCTCTTCCGATCTCGCTGCCCGCGGACGGATTGGATTAGGAAGGACGCGCGATCGGCGTCTTCCTCTCCCGAGCGTCGCGTGGTCGCGAAACAACGACGCGCGAAAGCGGCGGAAGACCGGGGTGCTGGCGGAGATGAAAATTGAATCCGGGTGGGAAGGTAGGCGCGTAGCTCGGAGGGAACTGCTGGCGAGCAGGCACAACAAAGAGTCTCGCGTTTCATCGTCGATGCGGAAGCACAATGAGCCCGGCAAAGGCTGCTGCCTCCTGTTGGTAGATTAAAAAGAGAGGAAGAAGGAAAGAAAAGAGAAGAAAGTGGCAGAGGGCCGGAGGGATAGAGTAAGAGCAGAGAGGACTCGTTGACACATAGAGAGCGGAGATGGCGACGAACAGTCCCGGACAATCGATACATCTGAAATCCCCGCGGAGTCCCCGTCAGCTACCGCAACTCCCTCAAATCCCGATCGGAGGACAGAGAAGTCCTACGCAGCTGTCGCTCGGAAAATCTCCGGGGACGCCGTTGGTCTTCGAGTTCCCTCCGGAGTACTACCCGGAGACACCCAACACGAACTTCGACTTCGAGGAGTTCGGTCGGATGAACGAACCGGACCGGGGACCCAGGAGTCCGAGCTATTACGCTCGGCAAGGATGTCGGAGCCCGAGGAGTCCTAGGAGCCCCAGGAGCCCGAAGAGCCCCACTCCGGACCTGTTGCACTCGCCGAGCAGGAAGTCGCCTATATTCCAGTTCACCGAGTCCAGGAAGAATCTCGGCAAGACGATGAGCTACCCTCCGAGGAGTCCCGTCTCCGGTTCCCCCGTGGTCCCGGTCAGATCGCCGAGTTCCTCGAGTTTCGGTTCCAAGAGTCCGAAGATGTTCGACCATCGGAAGAATTCCTGTTTCGGTCTGAGCGGGGCCAAGAGCCCGATGTCTCCGACAATCCTCGCTCCGCTGGTACACGGGTTCCCCAGCCCGAAACACTCGGAGCTGAATCTGGATCAGCACAACAACTCGAGCTACAAGAACAGCGGATCGAGGGTGTCGTCGGCGGACGGGTCGTTGAGAGAGAAGAGCGAGAGTCCGAGCAGCAAGAAGGGGAGCAAGAAGACCGGTCACTGCAATCAGAGTCAAGGATGCCTGAGCGAGACTGACGGGAGCCTGAGCGAGAGCAAGGAGGAGGTGTACGGAGGCGAGGGGCGGAACATCTCGAGGAGGTCGACCAGCGACTTGACCGACATGGAAGACGCGGACACGGAAGTCACTCTGTTGTCCAGCCCCAGGAGGAGAGGCTCGATAAAAGGGGGTCTCGGTGAGCGACTCTTCTCCACCGTTTGCTCCTAGGTTGTTTACCATGCTCATCGACCGGCTCGATAAGGGACCAGTTACGCGCGATATCGCTCTTCCAGCGATAGGCTATCCTAATCTCCGCGCAGCTGGCTCGGATTGCTCGCGGTATTCGCGAAACGCGAAGAACAAGCTGGAATGACGTTTCCATACGCGTCCGTTCGAAAGGGGTCGATTCAGCGAGCGGAAACTCGAATCACGGTTACCCCGTCAAAGGAATTCCTCGAATCGTGCTTTAAAAGCGTTTGCGAAGTGCAACGAGCGCGAAAAAGAATTAATTAACGCGGCCATCGCCGGGCGCGGGAAAGAGAGAGAGAGACGGAGAGAGGGAGAGAGAGAGAGTTAATTATCGATTCGTTATCGCGTAGGCGAGCCTCGTGACCGGTGAAATTGCAAATTATATTATCTCGTAATGAGATACATCGATTTCCGGACACGTCTAATTATTCGAACGTTCGAGCGTCTGGCGTTGCGATTAACGAAGAGGGATCGCCGATCGGCTTATAATCATCAGAGCCGTTACGCCATCGGTTCCACCTGTCCCTGCTTCCTCTTTCTCTTTCTCTCTCCCCTCCTCTCGACGGCTCGCTACGCGCAACCGTTCGCGGGGATTATCGGTTTTAATTAATGCTCTGGGCGTCTTGCGCGGCATCCCCTCGAATCCGACGCGCGTTACGCGATAACGAGCGGGGCGCGTTTTTCGAAAATTCGAATCGTTTCGTAATCGAGCGTTTGAATCTTCTCTCTGGTCCTCGCGACGAAGAAAGACGCGAGGAGAGGAAAGAGGGAGTTTTACGAAATATCTGATTGTTGGCGTAGTCGCGGCGTTTTGTCCCGGATAAATTCGGTCCTCGCGATGGCGACTGCGCGGAGATCGTAATTATAAGGTTTGAAACGGTGTTAGCTAGGACACCGTTCCGGCGTAGAAGCCGGCCCGGTCTGAGTTATTAACGACGCCGCTATTAACCCCCGCGATTCGGCGTCGACCGCTTTGTCCTTCGAGTCTCGCGTTACGCGTTCTCCGTGATCCATCTTACAGCCTTTTACATCGCGCTTAATCCCGTAACGCGAGGGACAAAGGGAAGTCGGAGAGGCAGAAATCGGCTCGGTGTAATCATTTCTCCGGGTCGACTTACCGTTCAAATCGAATCCTCGTTTAAAGGTTGCGAATAGAAGCAGCTTTCAGCCAGTTCGTTCCATCCTGCATCCCTTTCGAGTCGCGTTTCATTTCTCTCCGCCTCTTTCTCTCTCTCTCCCTCAATTTTTTCCGGCTATGGCGTATCTCGTTCCATTCTCCTTTTTCTCCAGCGAGAACGAGAGGCTGGGCCGTATATTTCGAGCGGCTAATCCGGTAATCCGGTTCGATCTATAATCCTTTGGAGCCGGGCGCGGAGATTTCGCTGGGTAAATCTCGGTGGGAGGAGGTCTCGGCGTCGGCGTCGGCCGACGGTCAACGACGCGACCGCGACGGATCGGTATTCCGGGCGTTTCACCGGTCCGGCCTCGGGATCGGCTGTGGAACAATTACTCGCTCCCGGGCCGCTTTTACCCGCGACAAATCCCTTTGACTACGAGCCGCGAACTCTCCGCGGGCGTTCGATGAAATTTCCCGACACGCCTCTGTGTTCCAGCCTACCTCGCGTCCAGACGGGGCTCGCGCGACAGCCAGTGCTCCAATTTGTCCAACGTCAGCAACGAGACCGTGGGCCCGTTGAACTTCACCGCCCACCCCCGCGGCAGGCAGCGCAGGACCTCCAATTTCTTGGAGCTACCCGGTAAGCACGTATTCCTCTCGTTAGGCCCGACCGCCGCGATATTTCTCCGGTTTCACGGTCGTTGCTCGCGGTCGGGAACACGGGTTCCCTGGCAGACAGGGCTAGATACCGGGGAGAGACGAAGGAAAACGCGTGGGTGGATGAAGATGTAACGACGGATCTTTCAACCGCGAGCTCTGCGCCCCGACGTCCCCTTTCTCGCCATTTTTTTTCTCTCTCCCCGGTAATTCACTGCCGCGTAGATCGCGATAGGCCACGGAAAATTGCCGCTTGTACATATATTTCTCGGCGGGTCCCAGCCGGAGGCGTGAATTTTCTCCGCTCTCTGGCGTCGATTTTTCGAACGCAACGGAGACAATCGACCGGCAGATTCGGCGAAACCGGGTCAAGTTATCAGACCGGCCATTGTCACCGGCGTTTTTAATCGCGCCTCACTGTTTACGCTGAATCGTATCGGAAGCGCCGGCGACACGGTGCTGCTTGCCCTGGTTTAAACTTTCGATGCGCGATTCGAACGTGGAACGAGGTCTCCGCTGGCGAAATAAACCAGCCGCGTAATTTATTCCGCGTTAGGTTGCGCGATCGCGTTGGAATTCGCGCGAAACCGTGGTTGCGATATGTTCGCGAGTGGCGAAAATTCGACGTTATTCGCCGGAACGTCGAGGTTTAAGAAAAACGGAGAAGGTCGCATCCATCGCGATTAGATTCGATTTCGCGAGAAGCGTCGCCTTGTTTCGCCGCGAATTTCCATTGAAAACGCTTTTTCATCCAGGCGCGAACAGCCGCGGAGGAAGGATCCCGCGGTTGGTTCTCAACTTTTCGCAGGGTAATATCGTTGACGGGGATCGAGAGAGTAATTCCACCCTGGTGGATGTAAGCCCGCCCTTGGACGGATTTCCACGCGATGGCCGTGGAGCGTATCAAACTGACGGATTACCCCGGAGTATCCGAGACGGTGGTATCCGCGCGCCGGAAATTAATTACACGGCCGACGTCCGTTGGGTAAATACTTTCGGTAAACAACGAAATCCCCGGTTGCCTTTTTCTCCGTTCGCGAAACGAGACTACACAGTTGTATCGACGATATTAGGAAGCCGTGGTTAGCCGATCGGTCGCTCTGGCCGATCTGCGAGAGCGTCGGATGGACAGAACCGACGGCGACGCGGAAAAACGAGACGCGCCGTTGCGTAGATCACCGCGATAATCCCGGCCGATAACGAGCTTTTCCTTGACGCCCGTGGGTTCTCATTAATAACCGCGAGTACCGGCTGGAAATAGAAAATCGATGCGACGCGAAAATTATCGTCCGCTCGTTTAGGACTCCGATAAAACGCATCGGCACCTCTTCCTGTCCTCTTTTTCCCATTTTCCAGCCAGCCGGTCCGAAAGCTCCCTTAGCCGCGTTTCCTCGCGCGGATAAATATTCGGCTGGACACGATCGCGTGACTATAAGCAGAGAAAAATGATCGAGCAAACGCGCAGGATATACGAACCGTCGAGAATCTGAGGCGTCGCGCTTTGATAGCGTCGTTCTCGTCGAGTGAGTTTATCGTCGGTTTTCTCCTAGTCGCACACCCGATATCGCGAATTTTCGCTCGGTCAGTCTCGCCTTTCTCTGTCGCGGATATTTTCAGGCGTATTTACAGACACGCGAATTCTCCGGTCTTCCTGTTGCCTCGATCTCCCGGATGCAACGCAGATTCCAGGATCGAGGCGCATACTCGCGGTCTATGGGATAAACCAAGTGGAATAGAACCGGCTGGGTCAGACACGCCGCGCTTTTCTCTCTGAAACTCCTCCGTTTTTAGCGACTTTGTTACTTTATTTCAATTTTGTTACCAGCAGCCCTTAACGCTTTTAAACTTTTTATTCGGAATTTTCTTTCACTAAGAAGTAGAGCAATTTAAATATATAAAGGAAGAAGAAAGTTCGATTAAATTTTATTTACACTATTTTCAAGTGTATATCTCTTGAAAGAATTTCCCGAAGTCGAGTCACGCTCGACGTAGAATCGCAAAGGGTTAACCTGTGTTCGTTTTGTCATTATTGACCACGTCTTTGCGTCTTTGCCAAACGCGTCTTTCGAGAAATCGTGCTAAGCGTTTCGTTCGACTTTTATTTTACTATAATACACGAGAGCGAATGCGTTTGATCGAATGTGGCCTGTTTGCGTCGATGTTCTTCTATCTCACGTCTCCGTGTACTTTATGGATTCTCTAGTCTCTCGGTGTTGTCGGAGTTTAGACCGATTCGGACCCGTATGTCCTTCGTCTACCGGTGATTTATAGCCTCTTACGAGGCCCGGTTCAAACGGTGTCAGGGTGGTCCGAGTGACCACGAGTCATGGGACGCTTTTAACAAAGAAATAAAACGGACTCCCATTGACTCGTGGCGCTCGATGTTTTTAGCGAACGCAGGGAACGACCGCCGACTTTTTCTTAAATTTCTCTTTCAAGCAGGAAGGATCAATTCGCGGGGAATTAATGGAAGCCGCGTTGTTCGGTTCACCGATCGGTCGAAGACATTGGAATTTGCGTGGGAATCGGCGGAAACTCGCCGTTAATTTCTACGACGCGAAGTTGCAGCCAGCGTCGTTGCCGTAATTAGATACCCGGCCCGGGAGACGAACTTCTTGAGTGCCTCGTAGACTGTAACCGCATTAAATGTCGAAGCGACGACCGCGCTTTGTCGATGTCGACGTGTGTGCGACCCTGGCTCCATTTCCATCCGTCTCTCCAACTTCTCCTGGTATACTAACGAACTGTTGCTCATGGAAGGTCACTTGGAAGATTCTTCCCTCTGGTATCCCACGTGCTGTCTATAATTCCGATCCGACGCTCCATCCGTCGACGCCGGAAACGTGACCCGGAGCGCGAATTTTCGACTCGATTGGGGAATAGATGACAAGCGTCGTTTGTCGCGAGTTTCCTCGGACAATCTTTAGACGATTCGAAAGAAAAAATTGAGGGGTGGTTCGTGGTTAGCATTGATTTTGAATCGTGGAGTACGACGACGGTTTAATCGAGTCGACGATGAAGAGAATTTTGAAAAGAGAGGAGAATAGGAGAACTTCGTTCAAAGTTGAAGTCGCGATGGTGGTTGCTTTTGAGAAACTCGCAGAGAGGGTTAATACGGTATGCATAGACCGGCCTGGTCAAGTTGAACCCCGGTGAAGACACGTGGATTACTCGTTGGCCTGCCATATTTCGAAACCCTTTGAATTCTGGCTCACGAGTATGTTCCAAGGTCCTGATAGATGCTTGTATTGGAATACACGGACGACGTGACGTGCATTAGGAACCACGTCGGATAATGGTACTTTGATTATCAAAATTTGTTACGAGCTGATATCTGCGGGAAGAAACAGCGGCAGGGAAATGTCGAAAATATTTGACGAAACGAAATACTTTGGAAGTTGATTCGGTCGTGTTTGTTTGCGCGGGAAAAGCGAATGAAATTTCGCAGGGGTGCGGATGGGGAAGGGATGAAACGGTTGGGGAATTTCGAGCAATAAAAAAGGTAAATCGCGGAATCGGCGTAGCGTTAATGACCCGATCGGGAGATTATTTCTTTTCACGTTGCTTTCACGCGCGCGTTTGGGGCGCGGGAAGAGAAGCGTGGATAGAAATTGGTGGAGGACATTTCGAAAGCTGCTCGAACGGGAAATTGGGAAGCCCTCGAAGTCGAAGCTTCGATGGTGTTCGCTGAGACGCTTTGATCACGAGGATCGTTTCGCAATTGGAGAACTTTCCTGAGTAAACGAGAAGGAAAAGAGAAAAAAAAAATGGATCGTTTAACGCAAATTGATGGTTTCTTTTTGCGATCAGGAACGATCGGCCTGCGTTGGGTCGTCAATTAGAAATTCGAGACGCGAACTCGTCGAGTGGGCTTTTACTCTTCGACCTCCTTTCCTCTTCTTTTGATTTTCGTTTCGGGACCTTTCCACGTTCGGGTCGATCCCACGCGTGTTTCCCATACTCGCGCGATCTGAAAGCTCGAGAAATTTCGCGAGAATTCGGTATTCGGATGGTCGGCTAGACTGGATAGGAATTCAGATGGATCTCGAGCGAAGGCAACTAATTAACGGGGATGTCCCGACAGCGTCTGTTTGTATCACCCGTCGTCCTATTTTAACTAATGGGCCATTAACTAACCGTCCATCGATATGTTTCAGAGCCGGACCACATCAGGCCACGGGTGCATAGTTTACCGGAGAAAGCGTATAACCCGAGAGCCGGCGAGGATCTCTACAGGCTGAGGGCATTTAGCATAACCCATAGAGGCGTCGTTAATTGCGGCGATTCGATCATCTCCAGACGAAGCAGGAGCAACACCTCCGTCAACAGTAGCAGGTAATTACACGCAGTTAATATCGTATCAGTCGCGAGCGATACGCGCAACAGAGGCAACTGGGGAATTTAAAAATCGAGCATAACGGTATATCTGGGAATGGGAAAATTCGAGAGCTCAGACTCGCCGAACGGTATCTCGACGGCGAAAAGTATTAGGATGAAAAATTCGAAGCGTATCCCGTTGTAACANTCAGACTCGCCGAACGGTATCTCGACGGCGAAAAGTATTAGGATGAAAAATTCGAAGCGTATCCCGTTGTAACATTTCTCCGATAGAATGCTGGTCCGCACGAGTGCGCGGTCGGTGATTTCGGAATTTCGAAGGGCCGATAATCGAACGCGTTCCTGGAACACCGGCTCGATCACGGGTCCCCCGTTTTCCCGATTAGTATTCTTCCATCCTTTCCTCCCCATCGAATTGCCTCGGGTCCGACCTAGAACCCGGAACAATCACGAGCGGACTCGCGCGATACGCTTCGTTCAGCTTCGGCTCATCGCGGGGACACCTCGATCCCGCTTCTTTCTTTCCCGGTTCGTAACGAATCGCATTTTTCCTCATCCTCCTCCTCCGAGGACTCGTGGAAACCGTCGATATTTCCATCTCTCCGTGACGCAGAGCGATTAATCGAGAACGGAGGGAAAATTCGCGCGATCCCTACGGAAACCAATTAAAACATCGAGCGGAGCACGTGGAACGTAAGTGGTACTCGATGTCGAATTCGATTGCAGCAATCTCAATTATAGCAACGCAATAATTTAATCGCGCTGCTACTACTACTGCATCGATTTCCACCCTCCTCGACCCGCTAATTTTTCCACTTGTCCCTCGGATAAGCCGCTCGCGCCGGCGAGGCAAGATCCACCGGAAACCGGATTAACCAAGCTTTCCGACTTTCTCGCTATAGTTATAGCAATAGTAGAGACCGGTATCTGTAAGCCAGCCTCAGCTATCGTCTCGAACGGTTATACTTCGGCTCCGCGCTATCGATTCTCATTTTCCTAATTTATACTCGCTACGGTTAGACGCCAGGGTTAATCGTCCCGCGAATTACGCTTCACAGCGCAAGGTACGAGCAGGTCGCGCTTAATCGACCGAACGTTTCCCCCGGAAAATCCATTTTTTCCACAGGGCACGACGCTTCCGGCAGGCCAGCAACTGGTATCGCTGCTTCATGTCCGCTAGTTTCTACGATTTCATTCGACTTTCGTTACGAAACGCCATAAGTCTTCCTTCTCTGACAGAGAAGAATCGTTAGTACCCATAGGGACGGTGTCGGTGCCCCGCAAACTGATTCTCGCGATAAAAATTTATGACAATCCGGGTTGCCTCCCCGAAAATTTAATCCGATCGCGATAAGCGGCCGGGGCTTGTTTATTTATTTCGAAATCGCGTTTTCGATGGCGAGTCCGATAAGGTAATCGCGATGAACGGCTCTAGGAACCCATCGCGTAGCAAACCTCGCGTTTTCCCGGTTCTCGAGTCGATTTACGAAGATCTCTCGAAGGCAGAAGTTCGCGAAGGGAAGCACGAGAAATTCGAAACTGATTTCGAATATTAGTTGATAATATTAGACTCTCGCCAAAGAAGGTATACTAAAATAGCGGACAGAGACGAGATTATCGAATGAAGAGGAGCTATACACGCGTTGATTGTTTAAAAATTGCTCAGAAAATTGATCGTTAATGAAGTTATTCCAATATCCTGTTAGAATCGAATGAAATCCGAGGACCTAAAATTTCAGTTAGTCATCGATTACCGACATTCTATTTCCGGCGAGTAATTTTAACGAAATTTCATTCGCCGGAATAAACTCGAAGCGAATAAAAATATGGGGAAAGGGCCACTGAGCTTTCGAATTTTTCCACGCTTTGCTCGGTCTGTGCGTTCTGTCGGCGAGCTCGTCGATGCCACCGAAACTTTTTCCGCGCTCTGAGCATTCTAGATTTAGCCGGCAGCCTGCCCTAAACTGGATGTCATAAACGAGGGTACCCCTCGAAACGCGGCGACTTGTAAAACTTCCGTCCGTCTTCTCCGCTTGTCCCCTGGGAACACCGCTTAATTCCGCGGGTTCGCGAAGTCGCCGAGTTTCGCCTGCGGCTAAGTAGCCGTTCTATCATGTATTTCGGAAAATATACGCAACGCGAAACTTTTTCACGCTACACGCGTCGAGGAATGAAATCGACCTCCTGGTGTTTGACGTCGCAACGCGCGCTAATGAGAGCCGACGTCGCGTATCGACGACACGCGTCGGTCGACGAGTTCCTTTCTCACGGATATTCTTTCGTTTTGAAGATATCGCGTTTATAGATCTCTCCTTCGACTTCCGGTCACCGCTTCCTAAACGGGTCCCTCCTCCTTTCACGATTTTTCGGATAATCGATGCGCTCCAGATGCACAAGTTGCTTCCCAGCGACGAATCGAGAAACGGGAACGAGAAAAATTTGCCTCTTTGTCTTCCTAGACGCGTGCATAAGCGCGACGCGTATACGAACGGAAGTGCCATCGGCGAATGGTGCGACGAGGAGGATTTATCCGAGGTCCGTCGATCTCGCAGGAACGAAGGTTCGATCTGGACGGTTCCATGTTTAATTCGAACACGTCTCCGACGAGGGGAGGCGTTAACGGGTCGTAAACGAGGAAACGCTCTGGCCTTTTTCACGGTTTTCATTTCGCGTCGGTTAATTGGATCTCGAAAGCGACGCGGAAGCTGGACTTGAATCGTGACTGGTCGCGATGACATTTCTTTCCCGATCGGGGCTCGCGTGATCGACCAGGAAAGGTCAAGGGTGTCGCGGGAATTGCGCGACACTCGTCCGGTGAAATCGGCATTGTACTAACCATCCTCGAAGATCGTAGCAACATCTTCCCTTTCTTTGTCTTCCGAGACTCACCATAGTATTAGAATCGACTTAGGGAGAGCTCCAGCTCTGGTTTCACCCTTTGTAGCGCGTCGTTTAAATAATAACCCTCGATCTCGCGGCGACAATGAGAGACCGGGGATCGGAAGGGGCACGGGAGATCGGCATTAAACGAACCAGAGAACAATATCTTAGAAACTTTATTGTACAAAGATAACCGAACGTTCGCAGTGAAGTGTGGGAGATGGAGAGGTGAGAATGATGGAGAAGCTTACAGGCGTTTAAAGGAGGATCCTCGAAGGAAGAAAAGAAAGGGGCGAGTGGGTATTTGGCGGTGAACCACGCCGATTGGAGGAGAGCCAGAGCCACGGTCGAGGCTTCCGAACGTTCCATCGCTTTCGTCTTTTCCTTCTTCTTTTTCTTCTTGCCGTTATCACGCGTGCAGCGCAAGAAGCAGCGCAAGAGGCAGCGGTTATTTCTGAAAGCCACCCCGAACAGATTGCCGTGGCCGCCGTCGATCGGTCTTTCCACTTGACTCGCCTCTCTCTCCTTCCTTCCGTTCCCCGACTCCTTTCTTTCGCACGGCCACGCGTCCCGACGCCACCTCGAATCGACGCGCGGCGCACGCTTCCAGACTTTCCGTCACACTTTCTGCCAAGGTTCTAATCGCGTTTGCCCCTTGAATTACCGCTCGTTGGAATCGCAGACGCGTTGCAGCTTCTCGACAAACTCCAATCTCTCGAATCTCGAGCGTCTGAAACCAGGGAAACGACAGCGCGTGGCTCGACATCGAAAGGGTTTCCGTGGTTACTTTCTTTTTTTTGGCTTTTTTTTTGTTTGCGATTTGGCGTGATCTACGGCTGCACCCCTAGTCGCTGTACTCCACCGTCTCCTCGTACTCCATGGACTGCTGCGACCTGGTCGACGACGAGGTCACGGACTTGATCGACGTCGACGACTCCATCACAGACTTGGTCTGCACGCTCTGCACCGACTTCATCGTCGAGACGGACTTGGACTCCGCCGAGACGTTCAGCGACTGCTCCACCAGGCTGCCGGCGTTCTCGTTCACTGCACAGAGATACCAGTTCCGATTAATTCCTCGTATAGAAGACGATTTGTTAAACAAAATTTCGCGACACGAGAGAAAAATTCCGAGAATATCCCGAGAGTATTGGAACCGAGAGAAACCGAGATCGAGGAAACTGTTGACGCGAAATTAAAGATCGATACGGGGTAAATCGGCTGGAATGCACGAGGTCTGGTTAGAAAAGTAGAGCGAGGAGGACGTCGAATCGAGTTTGCAGCACGCACCTTTGGCGACCTCCATTACTAGAGCGATAGCTGCGCGTTGGTTTCCGTTAGCAAGCGAATTGCCAGTGAATTGCCAAGGGATGTCCCGTGGAAGAGATGAGACGCGAACAGGTCGGGTTCGAACTCGCGAATGCTCGGAACAGCGGAGCTTTGGGTTATTCTAAACCGGTCCTTCCGATGGAGAGGGAAAGTCCGCGGTCACGTGACGAAGAAGATGCACGGCGGGAGGGGGGCGTGTGGAAAAATGATCGGCGTGTTTGGCGGCTTTTACGACGCGGCGAGGAATATTCGTGGAATTTCGCATGGCTCGCCACGTATGCGTCGGGACGCTGAGTCAATGTTCTTCCGACAACCGCGACAGCCGTTCACCAGCTTATTGTTAGTCATCGCGGCGGTGCATTTGGCGCTGATCGCCTCGAGCCGACTGGAGCTGATTTAGAGCGAGTCACGTGCTCGCGATCTCGTCCCCGACCTCTCCGCCGCGAAATTCGAGGATCTAGGTAAATTATCGGATCGATGATAAATCAGTGTCCCGAAGCTATGCTCGAAAGAGGTTCCAAGGGCTTTTACTGCGTCGTTGCGATGAGAATACCCGCGAGTGGCTCGAATTAGACGGGAAGAAATCTCGGTGGACGAAGAGGAAGACGCTCCTTTTCCAGAGAATCGAGATACCATCGACGTTTGTTCAGAGCTGAAGTAACGATCACCGGGCGATAAAAATCTCGCATCGATCGCTGCTTCTTCTATTTCTAACCATGGTCCTCGTAATTACGGAGATTCGCTTCGCTATGCTTACGCTCGGAAATCGTTACGTAAATGCGGAACCACGAAAATATCGATTAGGGAGACTGCGAGGAGCGTGGTCTGGCTAACGAGTCGACGGTATTAGCCTTTCGCGATCGGGTCTCAGAGAGCAGCGTTTATCGCGAGAAAATCGGTAATTGTATCAAGCGTAATTGAACACGCTGCGCGTGTAATTATCGCGCGGTTTCTCCTCGCAGGACGTCCACGTTCCTCCGAGTTTCACGAGCGTAGCATTCACCTTCGACGATTGTTCGCCGGCGATGAATCTCGCCGGTGACGGATATCTGTTTACAGTGAAAAAGCGCGTTGAATTTTTGCCAGATTTCCGTCACGAATGTTTGTACCTTTGTACCTTTTGCCCGCGATACCTTCGAGCCAGACAGCTTTCCACCCGCGAGCTGATCGGTCACTAAAATTAAAAGCTTATTTTCCGGAGGCACGGCTGAGTCACGACCGATCGCGGAGATCAGCGTTTCCTAGGTATTACGTGAGTAACGATTGATGACTCACGGTCCTCGGTGGTTGTAACGAATCGGATTTTCATCGGTGGACCCAGTCCAAAACGTCGGCCATCCGGTGACAAATGCGTTAGGCCGGGTAATTGTCAGCCAACGTCGAATTTATTGCAATTAATCGTTCGGAAATTTCGACCGGAATCTTTAATTATTGGCCCGCTATAACCGTTCCTGCGTCAGCAAACCACTGGCAAACCGATCCGCTGCTAGAATAGTACTTTTATTTATATTTGTTGTAACAAAATGACTAAGGTTGCGCTATTTCTATGCGACGTTAACCGGCTCGTTCAAGGTGACTTTCGTCTCCGCTAATTTCGATAGTAAATTATGACGTTTCGAAGAGCGTGATCCAGAAATCATCCACGCGTCGCGAGTGCTACCGTTTCTCCTCGTTTTCCCGATCTCTCAGACACGAATTCGAGCGTGTTACATCGACGCGAGCCGGCCAGGCTTCGCTTATAGTCTTCTCCTATAGTCTTCGCGGGTTCTCTCGAAACTTCGTTGTAATCCCCGAAAATAGTCACGAGTTGTTTGCGGTCGCGTTAGTTAGGCCACCGAGAGCGATCCCACGGGGAACAAGCCCGGGAAAATAAGTTCCACGCAGGGAGGTCGGCTCACGCGAAAGCTTTCCGTCGTCCAGCCTCTCGTTCCTCATCAACCTTTTACCAACAGCCATCTCCGAATTTATGTTTCCCCGCAGAGACGCGCTGTCGGCCAGGGCAAACGAATTCGTTCCGCGATTACCGTAAAGAAACCTCGAGGAGCGAGAGACATTCTTACGGACTGCCAAGCCTCGGACATGGAACAGCGATCGATCTAAAAGGGTTCATCTATTTTCCTTCCATCTGCGTTTTTCCAAGAGATTTAGGAGGGTCAAATCGTCCCGGCCTCGTGGAATTCGCTAGCGTCTCGCGAATAACCGATTTACTCGCGAAGAACAACGCGTTGGTGTAAAATTATTCCGTGATGCGGTTTAAACAGTCGAGATCGTGGTTTCCTCGACGATTTTTTCCCTCGAAAAAATAAAAATTTCCCTCAGCGAGGCGGTTCTCTCGAATCTTCCGGTGGAAACTGAATCTAGCGGGGAAATACGAACGACATTATCGCGTCTGGACGCTAAGAAGCTTTCTCGCGGGGCTCACGGGTGTTTGCGTGCCGCGTTTACCATAGGAATCGGCGATTATTACGCGAGTTATTACGTCGTGACCGAGGAGATCAGCCCGGCCGATGCGTTCGGCCGCCTCTTCAAATAGACGGTGTAAATATTTGCACCGGTTTTTCGTTTTCTTACCGGAGACCTCTCCTTTTCTCGGCCCTCCGTTTATATATAACTCCGCACGTTCAGCGCCATCTTCGTGTTTCGTGTACACACGTGCCAAGCCGGAGGAATTCACCGAGCATTGTTCTTGGCCGGAACGCAACGCGTGTCTCGATCTTCCACCGACCACGCCACGAGTCCCGAGAATCTCGCAAAACGAGCACCAGGGTAATCGCCGCGCGAGATTCCAGATACCGCTGTTCGCAACGTTGTCAACCATCGCGGGATTTAAGGGGTACAACGGGGTACCGGACGTCTCGCGATCTCAATGACCGTCGATCACGTCGAGAATCGATCCGACCAAGTACCTTCCGTTCGAACTTACAATCAAGTTCGATATCTCGAATGAAATGTTCTGGACCTGGGTTTCTCAACGCTTTTTATACACTTATTTTTTCCCGATTTATTTATGTAAATTTATACAGACGCTAAAACGATATAGGAAGCTTTCGGAGTTCCAAATATTTCGTATCGAATAACGACATCGTTTCTTCTCTACTTATTTACGTAAATCTGAATAGATTCGCGAGATGAATTAATTAATCAATGGGTAATTAGGATGAAATGATATGAACGAACGCGATTTGAAATATTTCGCGTTAAGTTTGGGTTAGGTTTGGAGAGAGCCGGTTCTAGCCAGAGGAACGGCGCTGCGAGAGATACGAATTTTATAAATAAATGACGAACAAAACGGGGGCTTTTGACTCGATGACAGTCCGTCGCTGCGTGCTAGGTCTCATTAGTATTCTAAATATCGCCATGGATACAAAACGGATCGTTTTCCCACTCGTAAATTTCGTTTGCTCGCCGGGCTTTCCATCGCTGGCTCGCAGCTTTGATCGCGTCCGCTCTGTTATCGCATTGGTCCGTCGTTAACGAACGAGTTGGCGATCGATCGTCGATCTTTCCTCGAATAAAATTCCCTGCATTTTCCCGCTAATTCTCCGCCGCGGGCAGGATCGCCGGAACCTCGGAATTCGAATTTAAAATCGGAATTTCTCGGCGTTGGCCGACGCGGCTGCGAGCAGACGAGGCTCGTAAAAGTTGAGCCGAAGCTACGGCTGGGACAGAGGCATTCCGTTTCACTCTCGGATTCGCGTTTCATCGCGCAAAGGCAGGTTGCTTACGTCGCTGTCCCAGCGCTAATCCCACGTAGCCGGCTCCTTTCCGCGCGTTCCCTTTGTGCCCGACATCATGCACGTAAATTTGATTAGCTCCTCGGCTCGCGATCGATAAGGGCTCGCGGCGAGACCTGACAGCCGATCGGGCAAGTCGCTTTGTCGCCACGGTAAGTGCAAAGAATCACCGAGCAATTCCAGTTTTTCCACAAATCTTTTACGCGTTTTCTGCGAATAAATTCTACCATCCGGCGAAAATTCCACGATCTCGCTAGGAACAAATCCTGCGATCGAACAATTATTTATTTAATTGTTTATCGGGGTGACGAGGTATCGGAGAGTGGATCGAGCGATCGTCAGCTCGATTGACGAGTGTTTGAAACGATTCGATCGTGTCTATCGGCAGAAAGATAACTGGCTATAAAACGTGGATACCCAGGGTCGAGTTTTAGTAGTTCTATAACAGGGGTCCGAAATTTTCCTCGAAATATTCGATCTCAATCCTGGATTAACTCGGGTCCAGGTCTGATGTTTCGATCCTGGTCTTATCGCGCCTGGCTCACGTGTTGCTGTTTGTGTTTCCTCTCGACTCTCGTTCAACGGAGTATAGACTATCGATAGCGAGAGAAGAACGAACGAGTTTCTTGATTGCACGTGGGATTCTTGGACGCTTGACAGTGCGCAGTATGAGTGTGCATCGGTATAAAAAGGGTTGCCAAGGGATGAGTGGAAGAGTATCGGAAGAAGCTTGGTAGCGAGAGGTTCGCTGTTTAACCAACTCCTTCCTTCCTTTTTTTCGATCTAATAAACGAGAAACAAATGACTTCTATTTTTTTTAAAGAATTTGAAGATGCAATTCGAAAATTACCAACGTAATAACTTCGCAACGCTCGTTAATAATTGCAATCGTGTATTTAAGAACATTGAGCTTGCATCTTAACCCTCGAGCGTTCTGATAACGCGTTAGATGTAGAATCAGAGGGTCGTCGAGATCGCGATTAAAATATACGCGGGAATGAAAGTCTTCGGCGTGGGTGATGTGTGCACAAGTAGACAGAATGTTGCGTCGATTCGGGACGCAGAGTGAGTCTAGGAATGCACTCGAGGATTTGGAGTAGAGGAGTAGACGCGTTGCAGAAGCGACTCTGAGTTTGGAAAAGGAGAAAATGGACGCGGGAACAATTGGAAAGCTAGGGCGCGAGACTGCAGACGCGCGATAGCCGAGCCGGTTAACTGGGGAATTCGGTTCTAAAAATCCCTGCCCGGGCGAGGGATTAAAATCAAGCAATTACGAGTGTACGCGTCGAACGGAGGGCAAGTGCTCCCTGTTATAAATTTCACGAGAAACGCGAAGCGAAACGAACCGGGGAAGGGTTGCGTTTTTACTCGATGGAACGTTAACGATTCGTCGTTGCGAGGTTATCGTTATTAAAAAACTTAAAATACGCCAAGGAATAATGATGCTTGTAAAAGGGAAAAATCAGAGGGGGAGAATAATTCTACAAAATTCAGTTGATCTCCAGCGTGGTATTTTTCAATACGCCAAACAATTCGGGGAATATCAAACGCGTTGCAGAAGATAATCAACCTCGGTTCGGAAAAACTAACGCATTCCACGGAAAGTATCCGATGTATCGAAGGGAATGGTCGAATTTTTTTGTAAAATACATAACAGTTTTATCGGTAATTTCGCAGAAACGTACACGAGTGTATACATTGATCGCAGTTACCGGTTGAATTTCATACCGTACAAATATAGTCTTATTACACGGCAGATTTAACCCTTTACACTCGAGAGGCGAGTCTCAATCGCCATGTAATCAGAATCTAAAGATCGATGTTAATTAATATGTCAAATTTAAAACTACCCAACGACGCGTGGAATGTCGAAGTAAAATAATTCTACCTCTTCATTTCTATACAATTTCTTATTTACCGCACTAAAAATATCGTCGACTTATTGACAGAAAGTCTTCGAATTGCCATTTTGCTATAACGAAATGATCGTCGAATGCAAAAGGTTAGATTAAATCAATAACAGCGTTAATAAAATGGGTACGTATCAAAGAACTAAGAGGAAAGGTTGAACGAGCTAGCTTCTCTGCTTTCGAAATGGAACAACCTTTCTCCTCGTGTCAGTATCTACGACTATGACACCTGGAACCGTAGACAAGCGACACACCTGGTCTTCGTCCTACCTAATTGTTCTCGAACGAGAACACTCGAGCGAATTTTAAACGGCATCGAAACACACCGTTCGTAAATATCTCGTAGATTCGCGTGTATTTCGAGGACAATTGGCGCTTTTGTAAATGGCTGTTTGAAAATCACGCGGAGTGTGTATTCAATCCGGGCAGGTGGAAATTGAAAAGAACTCTGGAAACAAAGTCACAGAGAATTAATTTTTGATCCGGTGTGTAAAAATCCTCGTGGCAATAGCATAGGCTCGATTGTCGGGGATTCATTCGAGCAATTTCCCCGGTCTAGTTTTATCTCCCTTCGCGCCTCTTGTTGCCAGCGATGAATCCACACCGTTCAGACAATTTCTCTTCCGTCCAGAGCACAGCTGCACCCTTCGCCTCTCCTCCTTCCATTGGCCCGTCGATGGCTAATCGACCGACGACCCCGAAAACTTCTCCGGATTTACCTAATGTCTCGTGCAACGTTCCGACAACGTCGTCGAGATTCGATCCGCCATGGAATCGATTTCACGGATCCCATTGACGGTCTTCACCCCCGTCGAGCCACCCTCGAGCCCTCCGCGAGACAGAACCTCGGATCCCGGGGTGCTTTTGCGTCGTTAACCCTCGATGCTTTTGTCCACCACGCGAACCAAGAAGCGTTCCCTCGTCGGAACAGGCTTCACGGGGTGTATGTCGCTCCTGGATCCACGTCGAGACGAATTTTCTCTTTCGTTCGAGCACTTGTTCGCGACGATCGACGACCACGATGGGAAACGATAGAGTTTCGATGCCAGTTTATTAGAATCTTTCGTGCAAGACGTGGATTCTTAAGTAGGTGACTCATCGATGACTCGTCGGGTGTGCGATTGGAACGGCAATCGAGGCGAGAACGGTCGAAAATAAAGGAGCTATCGCATTCACGATTTCATGTTCTCGGATAACTCGATTTCCTCTTTCGACCCGACACACTGGTTTCCCAGGACCACGGAAGCGATACGCACGGTAGGAAAATCCGGGAAGCGATTACGCGTGCAGCAGATTCTGGGAAACATGCGACGCGTGTTATTTATAAGAACGCGAGACAAACAGCTTCCTATTTCTCGCTATCTCGAATGCGATCGAATCACGCCAACTATGCAGACGTTTCGCTTCATCGGTCGTGGTTTGCGTTCTTTCGATGCCAAGAGAGCTTTCGTCGCGTCCTTCGTGATTCGTATCGCGATATCGGATTGCATCGCGTTACGCAGAGAAGATCATCGATTCTCGTGCAAAATCGTCTTCCCTCGCGACTATCTACCCAGATCTCGTCTCCGATTAGTAATCCGCGACACGGGAATAGTCTCGAAGCGGAGCGGTTTGCGAAATTGGAACGAAACGCGAGGCTGTAGCAACGTTTCTCGCGTCTCCTCCAGAACCACGCTTGATTTCGCGCCGCGGATATAATAGGATCATTTTCAAGCATCGATTACAATTGAAAGTTATTCGGATACGACGTCAACCGTGCATGGTCGACGTCGGACGATGTAATCCACTGTTCGAGCGGAGCTCGCTAATAGGATCCGATCTTCTCCAGCAAAGCAGCTATATTTACGATCGGTTAATTCCATAGACGCCGTTAAGACCGAGAACAGGGCTAATCGCAGACGAGCGAACGATAATCGAGCCAGCTCGAATCGCGAGTTCCTTTAAAACTCGTTGCTCGTGGCATCGAACGCGTGGCACGCGAGAGCTCCAACTCCTAGATTTGCCAGATTTTCCTAGAATTCGCCAGGCCGACGAAAGGAAATTCTCGGGGAAAGCTTTCTCTTGTACATTGTCGCTTATTTTCATCGATAAATTTTTTTGTTCGCGTCCCGCAGACTTCCAAAAAGTCTAAAAAAAGTCTTCGCGCGAGTTAGACGCATCACTTACGCGATTCTGGATACCGTGTCGTAAATCTCCGACGATCTTTCTTTCAGAAATAGCAACGTGTCCGGCGAGAGATCGCCGTTCGAGGGTTCCTGCTGCAGCGGTCAGGGCGTCGGTGATAGCACCGAGAGCGAGGAGATTGAGGAGATATCGAAGTATCGAGTGGTCCTGCTCGGAGACTCTGGAGTTGGGAAAACTGCGCTGGTCTCGCAGTTCATGACCAGCGAGTACATCAACACCTACGACGCCAGTCTGGGTAAACACCATCTCTTTCCCTAGCTCGAAATTTCACCCTTTTCACTGCCACGCGTCTTTGCTGTTTCTCAAACGTGCCAGCAAGTGCTTTTTCGCTTCTTATTTCCCATCGGAAAGTGCCAAGCGCGTGATAGAGCTTGTCTTATTCTCCGATTAACATTAAACTTACCATATAGTCTATATAATTATTTTCCATACTTTTATTCAAAATTCCGCGTTCAACGTTAGCATATTAATCACTCGTCTTTGCGATTTTTCTTCCAATATACGTATAGACAGTTTCTCAATGCTTCTACTTCTTTTCCATTCACCGGTCATTTGACCGTGGTAGATTTAGCATTAAAGAACATTTGCATCGAAACGTTAGATTGGAATTAAAATTCGTTCTTTTATAAGTTGCCTGGTTATTTTATTTTCGCCTAAAACCGAATGGTAGCCGTAAAATCGCGCATCGACGGTTGTCGCTTCGCGGCCTAGAACGCTGGCACTTTTCGAGCGAAACAGAAATCGCTGCTTGGCACCGAAACGGTTAAAAACCCAGCCGCGTTTTCCCGTTGCACCCCGCGTCTCCCTGTTGCACGCTTTCCTCCTTCGATTCGTAATCGGTGTAGGTCACTACGTTCCATCCGGGAGCGAGCCGAGTAGAGTCGAGGTTAATAACAGAGCCAGGCGGAAAGAGGATTGCCTCGCCGCGTTCCCTTTCACCCTTCTTTTCTTCCATTTTCTTCCATTTCCCTTTTTTCCTCTAATAAAGCAAACCGTGTTTCGAGAGCAGTTAAAGCACGGTAACGAGGTTCTCCTGGACCCCACGTTTTCTTCGCGTCGCCTCCACGCGGTATACCGGTTCGTATCTGACTTTTCCGACTTTGTTATCGCGTTTCTTCCTTCTCTTTCTCTCTCTCTCTCTCTCTCTCTCTCTGCACGTTTCCATGCATCGCGTCGTCGCCGCGCCTGATAACCCGGGAACCGTGACAGATGCGAATGCTTCGCGTTATGCTACGAGACTTATTTAACGTGCAAGCTCGAGGAAACGCGACTGCAGCGAGTGAAGCGAGAGAATTGAAAGGGAACGCGATGAACAAACTTTCTCGCGTGTTGCCGCACCGTCGCGAGAACTTTTCCCGATGCAAAATATCGTCATCCAATTTTAGTATCGATATGGAAAAACACGCGTAAACTCGATATCTCCGCGAAGAGCCAAAGATCTGCGAAATTGATCAGGCAAATTCGAATAGGTATTAGGAGTATCGCGAATGTTTGCTCGTTGTCGTCTTATCGGATTAGCTCGAGCTGCCTCGTTTTATACCTCGTCACGACGTTTTCGACGTTTGAAAAGAACTTTGAACGTTTCGATCGGATTAAAAATATCTCGGATTTGCGTAGCTTGGCACCGGTTTCCAAACAGAGGGATCTTTGGAGAACGATGCCAATTACTCGAGCGTAGCTGGCTACTCGCAGAGATCCTAGCTTTAAGGACCTTTACGCTCGTTCGTTTATTACGTTCGGCGATCTTTGTGGGAGATACGTTGCTCCGCCTCGGATCGAAAATATTTAATACCCTTGGTGGTCAGATCTATCTCTGGTCGAGTATTCTTCGATCTCGGTAATTTTCTGCGGAGGACGCGAGGGAGAAGAGCGAGAGAGAGAGCAAGCTCGGCCCGATGCAGGGAAATTTACGCGCCGAAGGGATGTTTTTACGTTCGAATGAATTTTTCATTCGGCACTCGAACCTTCTTCTCTTCTTCTCCTCTTCTTCTTCTGTTCTAACGAACGCGAGCATTCCATTAGACCGCGAGAGGCCACTGGAAGCGATCCAGACGAATGAATTCCCGGCCACACGGAGAAACGTTAATTATAAACGCACGCGCGAGATCACGGCAAAAGATACAACGAGCGTTCCGTTCTTTTTTCCCTAATATTCACAACCACTCGGCCATTTCTAGCGAATTCGCATCTCCGCGCTGTTCCCTTACAATTTCGTTCAGCCGCGGTTCCATCCTCGCGTTTAATTAACGCGTCTTCCGCTTTCTCGAATTACCGGGTTGCGCCTGTCCCGGCGACCAGCGTCGCGACGAGACTACCTGTACGAAAAGACTCGAGAAAAAGGTCTTTCTCCGCGTGAACGTCCTATTAATAACGAATCAAGCACCCCGAACGTGTTCGGCTTCTCGAGAAAATAGTTGAAACCCGACGCCATTCTATTAATAACGAATTAACCACCCTCTGGCGCGATTAGTTCTCTCTCGAGATAATGGCTAATCGATTTTTCATTCGATGCTAGCAACCCTTCGAGTCAAGGACGCGCGGTTTGGCCGCCGAAAATGAATTATGGATCGGATCAACGGTGGTAAAACAGCGACCGTCACCCATTCGTGGTGCCCGAGGAAAGCCTCTCGTTTACGATTTCCCAAGCGGATCGACCTCGCTTTCCGTTCCACGGGAACACGATCCGCACAGCGCGCGATAATGGCGGTTTCGTGTACCCCTGCGAATTCCGATCGTTAGCCTACCACCTCGTAGCGGGTCCGAGCTTACCTGTCGAACTACCTCTCGCTTATTACCCAACAATTATCCTTCCACGAGGCGTGCACGCGATTACATCGTACTCGCGCCTCCTACCCTTCCTCTGCTCGCGATTTTCGCGATACTTCTCGCGTGTTTCCCTTTAGAATAATCTAACATTCCGTTCACGCGAGACGGACACGCTTGGTAGTCTCCGTGGTTCGATGGTCTTTGATACTTGCGATTTTAGAGAAGGAATGAAGATGTAGAGGATGCGAGGTGATAAAATGCGAAATTTCGCGTTTGATTGGAGTATAGAACGCGAATTTTAATGTGTAACGTTTATTGGGCAATTTTTGCAGGGTTTATTTTTGTGAAAACGAATCCGTAATTGAAATTGCTTTATTACCCTCCGGGAAAATATTCGTCGATAACGTGTATACGGGGTTTCATCGCCACGCAACCATTGCCAGCTTGTGTAGCCCCTACAGTGTCGTAGGTACGCGTAATCTGAGCAGCGGCAACTGGAATAGCACGTAACAGGCTGCGAAAGTTAATTAATAATAGAAGTTTCTTATCGAATTGGAAACGCGAAAAGTTAGAGAAGTTTATAATATAATGTTATTATAACTGAGAGGGGAGTAAAGATCGAGAAATATAAATGTACTTTAAAAATTATATTAGGAGAGTACTTTTAAGTTATATCGATGTTTCTTCATTTTTACTTACTTCACGGTTATAGTAATATTTATATTAGAAAGTTCTTTAAGTTTTCGCGCTTACGATTGTTTTGTAACATTGAAACATTGTTTGTATTAGCAGAACATAGCTTTCAAAGAGGTCGCACAGTAGCAGAATTCCTAGAAATTGTTATTTTTTGAGAATTCTAGGCCTACACTTTCGTAGAGTTGGCACGAAACCTTCTGCCAATTCTGCGATTTTGTATCAGGCGAACATAACTTTAAAAGAGGTCGCACGCCGACAAAACTCTAAAAAAAATGGGCCTCCAAATTTCGCAGAGTTGGCACGAAACCTTCTGCCAATTTTGCGAATATGTATCAGACGAACGTAACGTTAAAGGAGCTCTTCTTGCTGATAAAATTCCAAGAAGTGACGTCATTTCTTGGAATCGGTCGACGAACGACCTCTTATGTTATCCTGATACAAAATCGCAAAATCGGCCGAAAATTTCTCATCAACACAGCAAAACTTTTGTCCGAGAGAATACTTCCTACTATGTTATGTATTCCTGATACAAAATCGCAAAGTTGGTCAAAAATTTTACGCACAGGCGGCAAAAGTATTGTCGGATGAAATTCCAAGAAATGACGCCATTTCCGAGAATTCCTGGAAACAATTCTTTTGCCGCCTCTGCGTAAATTTTTTGGCCAATTTTGCGATTTTGTATCAGTATTATAGAACATGATAGGAGGTGGCTCGTATCGCGATTCCAAAAAATGTCATTTCTAAAAATTCCAGCTAATGGAATTTCGCAATGTTTTAACAAATTTTTTTACTTACCTTACTTACCTATTCTTCCTTACTTACCTTCTCTTCCTAACTTGCATTGATTCTTCTTAATTTACATATAACTTTGATAGATATTGCCCACTCTTTATTTTCAAAGTTCAAAGAGAACATTGAAAATATACAAAAGATGGGAAATGTCTTAAACTTTGTGCGTAGCTCTTAGCTTGATATCGTTTCCCAAAGAAAAATCATTAGACAATTGATTTTTTCTTTTCTATACAAAATCAATTGTTCAAAGATTTCTCTTTGGACAACGATACCAATTACCAGGTCTCACCACGCGGAGGTGGCTACATGTCGAGACCCGCATATGCGTCCTAGTAGCGTATCTATCAAAATATTTTTATTTTCCCTGTATTTTTTACCAAAAAGAAGTATCACGCGGAAAGTAAACACGTTAAAAAATCCACCTTCATTTTAAAAACTACGCGGAAGTTTATGTTTTAACAACTCTATATCAAAAAGTCATTCGTATTTATGTATTAACCCTTAACGAACGAATGCCGCCATACTCGCGACATTATAAATATTCTAAAAAAATCGAATGCCGCCATACACGCGGCATGACGTGATATTTTAGGAAATCTGTTAGGTTTGGCCTTATTTATACATGCAACAATTAAGGGCGATCGGCAATTGTTTTTTGTCGTGCTCTGGAACGCATTCCTCTCATTCCTCTCCGAGGATTGAGCGAAAATACATCGTTTTATATGCGGTCAATAAAGTTTGTTATCGTCATTTTCGGAGGAAGGCGGGAAACACGTAATTATTGCGATACTTGTAGTAAGAAACCTGGTATTCACATTGGGGACTGTTGGGAGAAGTACCACACCCAAAAAAAATATAAGTAATTTTGTATAAATATATCGTTAATCTATAAAAAATAAATTTATAAATGTATACAAATCTATACATTACATACACGCATCTATTTGTTTATTTCAATTCCTATTATTTTTCTGAAATTTTCACTTCAGTATTCTTTTGTACGGATATATCTGTTCATATACTACCTATTATTACTGTAAGTTTTCATAAAATCAAATAAAGCGATATTAATTATGCATCTTTTCTCGCTCTGGAAATGAAGCACTTAATTTCGTAAAAATCCGTCGACTTACTGGTTATAGTATTAGAAAAATGCGCTCGTTCGTTAAGGGTTAAATAAGAAAACTGTTTGGAATCGTAAGTAATTTATACACGCATGAAAGATGAGATTATACAATCCTCCGTTGCCCCAAAAAATCGTGTATTTGTAGCAAAACTCGTAACTTTCGGAAACCGAGGTAATAGACCAATTTCGATTACGCATTTACGTCCGAGAAAATAAACTCCGCACGAACCATCTAATGCATATTACAGCTCGGAGAAACCCTTGAAATTTATCGGATGACGTTGCATTCTAGGTTCACAGGGATAAATCGTAGTGTAGAAAGTTGGAAACGAAGTCCGAAATTTGTTCTGTAAAAGGATTTAAAGAGAGCTATCAAAGGCTCTGCGGATGTCATTCAATTTCGTAGCACGAGACCCTTTCGTAATTTCGAGTTTAATTCCTCGTGGCTGATGCAAGGGAACGTTAAGATTTCTACGAGATAGAGCACGCACGGCGTTACCTTCTCTTCTTTTATTCCGACGAGAATTCAGCTTGCTTTGTCGCTGCGTAGCTGGCAAGTGGCTCGGGGCAGGAAGTTCCGGCGTGGTTTTCACCGGAAAACTTTGTCCGAGAAGGGCTTGTTCCTAGCTCGATAAAAACACCTCACTTTGCCGAGTGGTTCGTGCAAAATTCTTCTTCGTGCAACTACGTCCGTTCAATTGAACCTCGTTTAAGAAAAATCGCGGGAAATTGAAGTTTTCTAACGAACAGTTCGATCTGTTTTTACGTCGCGTCACGGAGTTGGTTTATTCGACAGATGACGAGTTCGGGGAGAAGACAGTGTCAATCTTGCTGGACGGAGAGGAGTCGGAAATGGTGTTCATCGATCATCCGCACGTGGAGATGAGCGTAAGTACCGTTTCCAGCTTCGGGCTGTTTACGCCCACGCGCCGCGCGTGATTCCGCGAACTTTGCGAAAATTCCGTAAACCAGGAACGCCGTCGAGGAAAAGTGAAAACCCGGCGCACGGGAAATATGCCGCGACTCGGGACGGCAGAGCGAAAGGAGGGAAATTAATTCTAAATAGGCGAAGATATTTCGATTAACCGCGAATGTTAATTACGAGAAGCAGCTGGTCCCCTGACATTTCGTTTCGGGGCTCGCAGTAAATCCGCGCAGTCGCGGAGAAAACGTTAATATACGGGGTGGACCACGCATCGTCATCTAGATTTACCTAATTGCAATAACGCCTTTTCAAATGGAATCGCGTATTTTTTATCGCGTTAGTCTTTACTTCGAAATATTAATTTTGTTTCGGGGATAACATAAATTTCAACGCTGTTAAAATTTTCTCCAATCGTCGAATAAGACGAGGTTTGTATCTCCTTTACTCGTCCATCTACAAGATAACTATATTCATTAAAAATTATGCTAATTGGAAAGCGTCCAACTTGGTCCGAAAAATTCTTCGTCCACTCGTAATAATAACGAAGTAAATCTATAGATGTCCACACGTGGTGACTCACCTTGTATACACGCTTAAGACTCGATTCTCGAGTAAACGAGGCAACAAATAAAAGACGTCTAATCGAAGGAGTTTATCTATCCGACGAAGGAGCCGAAAGCATTACCGGGATTGTTTGCACGGGTTTTGCGTAGGTAGAGAATTCTTTGTCCACCTACGAGCCGCACGCCTGCATCGTCGTGTACTCCATCGTATCCCGCACGAGCTTCCAAGTAGCCGAGGAGATGCTGAATTATCTGTGGCGGGAGCACCACACGCAAGAGCGATCGGTGATCGTGGTCGGCAACAAGTCGGACCTCGCGAGAAGTCGAACGGTCACGGCAAACGGTAAGTTTCCGGTTTAAGAAATTTATCCGGATAAATTAGCACGAAATTAGTAAAATCGCGGGATGGGAAAAGATATAATCCGTGTAGGAGTCTCCGTTACGGACGCTGGAATATTAAAATCTCATATCCCGGAAGAGAGAACCTATTAACAGTTTTTCAGCGGCAGCAGTTTTTGTCGCTTTTCCCAATTTTCTATCTTGACGCATCGCGTGCACGCTGGCTGTTCGTCGCGATTTTTAAAAGCCCCGGGAAAGGGCAGTGGGCGTATTACGTAGGGAAAGCAAAAAGCCAGCCGGTAATCGCGTGTTTCGAGCCAGGCAGCGGTAATTTAAACAAAAACGCGACTCTTTCTCTCTTTCCGCGCGAGGCCGAGAATCGGAAGGTTCAACGGGAGCGGAAAAATCCCGTGAGCCTCCAGAAAGAAAGAAAGAGAGCGTCGGAGTTCTGTTTTAAATTCGATAAACATCGGCGAGAAAAAAAAAAGAAAGGGAAGAGTGACGGAAGGGTTGGTGTTGTTTCAAAGAGGGGAAGCAGCTGGCGACGTTGCGGGAGTGCAAGTTCATCGAGACGTCGAGCGGGATCCAGCACAACGTCGACGAGCTTCTGGTCGGCGTGCTGAAGCAGATCCGGCTCCGCGAGAGCCGCGACAAGAAGCTGAAACGGCAGGGTAGCAAGAGGAAGATTCTCTCGAAGCTGCACGGCAGCAAGACAGCGCTCAGCCTGAATCTCGCCAGGGAGATACTGCACAAGATGTGCTTGAACGACAGCAAGAGCAAGAGCTGCGAGAATTTGCACGTGCTCTAAGGGGATATCGTGATCATCGATCCCTCGCGTTCGATACTCCGTTCTCTCCAAGTGCCACGCGAATACAAAGACGAAACGCGTCTAGACCCAGGATTCCTCCTTTTGCTTAATTTCATTTGCCAGAAAAATCGGCGAAACGGGGTAAAAGTCGTCGGGAATTCGATGAGAATTCGCTGGGAACTCGTTGGGAATTCGGAGGATGGGGAAGTTGGCGGAGGAAATTTTCGAGTAGAAGAATTTTCCGATCGGGTGAAAATGGCGGAAGGTAATGGTAGAGATTAGCATTTAGGAGGGTAGGAGGAGGGAAAAGCGCGTTGCAGGGGCGAACGAAACGAGGGACAGCGGAGGGTGATTGAACGGTGCATCGAGGCGCTACGTTTCCGCGGACATCGATTTTTCCCCAGGTTTTTCCCCCGATAACGAATTCAGGCCTACGCGTACCGCGTCCTAGAAAGCCGCGCAAACAAGGAGACTTTCACCCTTCCAGCGGTGCCCTCTTCACCCTGGAATAATATTTGCTCTGCCTGTGGCTGGCCTGTCAGCCGGGACAGGCGGCTCGCAATCGAGGAACCAAATCGAAAATTGATTGCCACGCGAAGAACAATTTGCCAGTCGATTCTTCCGATGCTCGTTTCTTTCGCTTCGCCGAGCCTCCCGGCTCCGTTACATCGCTTCGACTACTTCCATCGAGCGCTCCCTGTTATTCCCGCCGATTATCTCGTAAGCGAAGCTACAGATAAGTTAAGGAAATTCTCGCTTATCACGGCCGCGATTGCCGACTAACGTGTAATATCTTGAAAAATCGAGCAATCGGCATTGAACTGAAAACGAATGGCCGAAAAATTTTACGCGTTTGATTATTTCTCGGCATCTAATAGCTGCCACGTGTTCTCCTCTCGCGCTGCAACCGCGCTCGTTTATACACAGGGTGATTCCTCGCGGAACGATCGATAGGCTGGTGCCTAAAGTTCGAGGAAAAGCACCGAGCCATAAAATAGACGGTTTCACACGGTGAAAGGCGTCGAAAGAACCCGAAGGTTCGTCGCGTTCCGTTGCCGCGTTCGCCAACACCGATTACTCCGTTTCCGAGTTTCGCTCGCGCTATCTCCGTACGCAAATTCGAATTTTAAAAAGGAACAGCGTCGATAGCTTTGCATAAATCGCACTACGTCGGATTGCCTCGTGACGACAAGCCAACACGGTCTCTCTCTCACCCTCTCCCCGTCTATCTATCTGTCTGTCTGCCTGTGTATCTAGCTATCTACGTTGCACGTGTAAACGCGTGCACACGTGCAGAAATGAAGAGAGAGTTTCCCGATAATTGCGGCAATGCGATATACCAGCCTCAATTAAACGGCTGCCATTAATCGAGATAAAAACGGCCGATCGCCGTCTACTTCCGAAACGAATCGATCGGTGTCAAGGCGAAAGTTAGCCCTGGAATCGGCTCCGATCCGCTCCTCTCGGTCCTGGCTCGCTCCTCGAAGCGGCCGCGCTTGCCAAAGAGCAGAAAACCTGGCGAACTGCGTCTCGTTAATTACTCGAATTAACTGGACGCCCGGGTAGGACTCGAGCGACGAGGTTTTTCGCGATTGGCCGGCAGCTTCCATGGCAAACGCGGCGTCTCGCTTCGAGAATCGAGCCAAATCGGATCGGGGCCTCTAGTTCCACTCGCTGGACGCTGGTTTCGTCCACCTCGAGCGACGCTGGACGTCCAAATGCTTCTCACTGCGCGACATCGCCTATAAATATAACACAGCGTTGATAGTTAAGCCATTATATATATATAAATGTATATGTATGGAATAAGATGTTCTACGGAAGTTCTAGATCATTTCGGAGGTCTCGAATTCGCGACGGTTTCCGCGGCTAAAATAGCACGCGTCTTCGATCAAGGGTAAATTTAGCGGGAGATTCGCTCGTAATACGTTTTAATTCGTCTTCCACGGACAGAGAAGACGCGAGTTCGATTTCCGTTTCGTCGCGGGCCGAACGGAAATAGGGGAAAAAGGGAAATAAAATCGAGTAGGGACGGCCTAAGAACGTACAAGACGGATGGAGAACGATCTCTCCGTCGGTACATGTGCATGTAACTTATCCTATTATCGTCGTTAGTGTCCTTCTGTCTCCGTCAAGGCCAGCTGGCTACCGATAAGGGCCGATCGTCGCAGCGACGTCGCGATCTTGCGAATATTTGTAACCGAATCGCTTCGCATATCGAGCAGCGGCTTTTGTGTAGCAAAACCAATCGATCATTCGCGTTCAAATCGCGAGACATTCGCGCGCCATTGCACTCTACGCTCTGTGCCCCTCTTCCTCTCGAGCCGTCGTTTCGTAAAAGGCGAAAGAGCATTGCGAAATTCAAACGGCTATATTTTTCTCGAGCATCGTTCGTCTAACGTCGATGGAACTCGACGTCCCGTTACGAGTCTCGTTAATCGTCCTACGAAATCGTGGATACCTCACAGTCACGGACACCCCAGAAAGGCTGGTCTATTTTTATATAAGCAATCTCGCCCGACACGTTTCATCGCGATCTGTCATCCACACGATCCACGTTTTTCTACTCTGTAAGAACGATGCCACGCATGCGAGAAACTCGTGCAGGGAACCAACCGAATTTCCCATCTTTTCTTTCCCTTTTTTCCATCAAAAAAAAAAAAGAAGGGAAAAAATAGACTCTCGATCCTTCGAGGGAGCGAACGAAGCGTGCACGGTCCAACTGTAATGGGATATCCTTTAACAGGATTCACGACGACCCTTCTTCGAAACCGTTCCCAGAGTCGTTCCACCAAAACTCCCTGCACGTTTACACGACAATCAACATATTTTGTTATCTATCGTGATGTATATTCTATATCTGTGGTAGAGTTTAGATCCTAGGTGTTTATGTCAAAATAAAGAGCAATATACACGAATCGTTCTATCGATCGCTCTAGCGTCCCAATCCTTTCGCGAACTACCAACTCGAAACAAAGAACCGCAAAATTCTCCATGGCGGAAATTCATCAGGGAAAATTTCAAAGGTAATTTCAATGGTAATATTTTTTCAAAAGAGGCTTTCTTCGTCCGAGAATAGTCGTTTCCTTGCGACGAAAGACCAAAGAATTCACGTGCATCGCGGGAGATCGAGCTGATTCCACGTGCACGTTGTACCGGATGTGCCGAGGACGCCATCTGTCGTCGCGACGACCGTACCAGACGACCCACCTCCCGTTCTCGACAGAACGAGACGGCCTGTGTCTCGGCAATATGGCTACGTGTCGAGTGTTCTTGTAGCGTATCGAAGCACGCTCCTAAGTATTACCCGTGGCGTGGCGGGTCTAACCATCGGTGTAATAAAGCGCGGCTGCAAAGCAACTGATCCCGACCATGTCTACGACCAGCAAATGGGATTTGTCCCAGGAGGACATAAAAACTGCAGCGAAGGACGAAAAGGTGAGTGTTCTGCGACAAGCTGGCTGCTATAGCTGCGATAGCACGATGACGTAGAGGCCACACGGCGGGAAATTTAAATGCGTTTTCGTTTCAGGAGCTGTTGTTGGATCACGACAGCGATCCGGATGAGAATATGCTATTCAAGTGAGTCCAGACGATCGAGTTCTTTTTTTACTATATGTTTCATTCTTTTCGAGCGAAATGAAAAGTAACGTTTTTTATTACAGTCGACCGAGCACGTCGTCGACCGATACCAAGTCGGATGGCAAGATGGATAGGTAAGGGTATCTTCCGTTTCTGTAAGTAGAATTCTTAAAGTTTGCTCTCGTATCGCACGTCGACGCGAACTTTGCTACCGGATAATCGTTTTAGAAACGATAAAGCAGTAATCGCTTAAGAGACCGCCGAGCATCGCGTCGTTGATACTCGTTTACTTTTCGATTGCAGCGTCAGGCTGCAAATTCAAGAAGTAACGGAGGTGATGCGAGAAAACGTGCAGAAGGTAATGGAACGCGGCGAGAGGTTGGAGGATCTTCAGGAAGCTAGCGATCGACTTACCATGGCCGGAAGCGAGTTCAGGGCAACCGCGAAGAAGGCTCAGCAAAGAGCATGGCTGCAGAACTTCAAGACAAGGATTATCCTCGTTACTATTACAGTGACCGTTGTCATCTGTATCATTGGTATGGTACACATCGTTATCGAAGAGTGCATGATAAGCGCATGTTGTTTTCTTTATTGCATTTCACAGTTCAAACGGAAATGCTCCATCGCTGATCGCGAAAATTCCTGAAGATAACGATATTTTTCGTTCGAGACAAGGCAATTTGTTGTTTCTTCGGATTTTTTACGGAGATTAATTGCCTCTTCTCGAAATACTAGACTGTGAAACTCGATTGCGCATTTCTGGTCTATTTGTCGAACGTCTGTGTTCATCTATCGTGAACATCGTGCACCGCATTAACTCTCATAATCTTGAAATTGTGCTCTTCGTGCTAAATCATTGGCTGGCATATAAAGAAATCGTTTACAACACAGTTCACGTAGTCAGATCGCGTATCGTTTTCAGTTCTGGACATCATGGTGCTTTACCTGGTTCTCAGATAGCGAACACGATGTAGCGAGCCTCGATCGTTCGATTCCAGGTATTCATCACTGTTTTCCACCTGTAATCTCTATTCACGCGCCTCCGCTGTAGCTTGTTTTTACCCATTCTGGCGGCTAGGTAGGTTGCCTTACACGCGGTTGCTACGAAAATTGATCGCATCGTAACCAAGCTGAAGAAATTAAAACGCGCGTACTCTCTTGCATTTCTGACACTCTCCATTGCTCCTTCGATTATGCACGCGTTTCATTTCGCTTTGATACTTGGTCCACGGTGGAACGTGTACGCATCAATGGCGTTTTATTTTTCAGTATCCATCGTCGTGAAATATTCATAACCGAGGCACCCACCAGACTGAACACTACCGTTTACGAGCGTACGTTTATATTTGTACCTGTCTTTCATGGATTCTATACGTGTATTATTATCATAAGTTTATATAAATACATACATTGTTATTTTTAATCGATCCGCGTCCACGCCTTCAGAACCTTCGACTGTTCGACTGTTCGATGAGATTTCGCGATTACCGATAGAGATACAACAGCAGAGATTACGATAGAATTTTCCGGACTTTATATGCACGTCGCCACGAATCTCCTGGTCCCTTGCATTCGCGACTCTTCCGCTTTTGTCTAATTAATCCGTTGGAAAATCGAGCACCGAGACTAGCGCAATTCTATCGAATTGGCGTTCGCGTTGCGCTCGCTATCCCGGTGAAAATCGATCGGCAATCTATTCGCGGTAATATTCGACGATCGCGTATCGCGTTACCTATCGGAACAATCGCGAGGAGGACAGCGAGATGATAGAAATGGGGAGAAAAGAGAGGAAGAACGGCGATTCGCGTGCCCTTTGGCGAACCGGCGCACGAGTTCCTCGGAGTGGCGAACGCAGAGTCGAACGCAGAGGCGAACGCAGTCGCGGGACATCCACTCCCCCCACATTTTACGTCACTGGCTATCAATGACGAACACTCGCACGTTTCGCGAGGCGAAACGAGTACGAGTGTACACACGTCGGCGGGCAGAGCCGCTCCGTGTACACGATCGGACAGCAAACGTTTAGTCGTCGTTCGATCGCGGTATCGGGCACCTGCACGCCTCCAGTCCACTCGCCTCTTTCACACGAGACCGATCCACCTCGCGTTTCTCTTCCGTTCTCTTCCTTTTCCCACGCGATCCATCGCGATCCATCGCGATCCGACCGATTCGAGGCGCGATCCACACGCTCAACAGTCATGGGAGTGCACGAGGTGGCGATCGCGGCCTTGTCCGTTTTTATCGGCGCCTACCTGCTCACCGGCAATCGACGACGCTTCATTTACTTGCTCTGCAAGACTTTGCCGCGGGACGTGCTGTGAGTATTTGAAAAAAAAGCTGGATTCTTTGCCATCGCACCGACGTGCCCGAGTCTCTTGGTCGACGAACCGCTCGACGGTGCGACTTTTCCCTTTCACCCACGGTTTAACGCTCTACTACGCCGACACTCCAACCGAGCTGGTTACACGTGTTAATTCGAATAACACCGATGTTGACAGAAACGCGAACGTTGTTCCGCAAATGACCCTCAAGATCGAGCTCGGCGTTCGAGGATATTGCGACAAGACCACGTGCTCGTGTTGATAATCACCAGGCGGTGCGCCGAAATAATTATTCCCGCGGCATCTATCGAATCGCGCCTCTCCCTATCCTCTCTCTTCGAAGACTCGAGAAAGATCGGAAAGATCGGAAAAGAGAAGAAAGGGAAAAGAAAGAAAGAAAGAAAAAAAAGAAGGAATAGTTTATTTGCTCGCGAGGGTAGGAAATTCTTGGTGGCGAACCGGCGCGATCCTCGTCATTCGTTTCAAACGAGTCTGAATAGACGAACGGACTCCGAACTATACGCAGCCGGCCGCGACACGCTGCCAGTTCCTTCTCCTAACTCATCCTTTACAATTAGATCACTTAAGAAATTTTACGATACTATTGAACGCGATCAAAGGTCCCGTATCCGAACGAATCCACGCGGTGGCGCGTGATCGCGCTGGTTGGTCGGACGATCAACTTGCCGAGTGTCGAGGAACCCGGGGATCGATCCAGGCCGAGGGAAAATCCGGGCCTTTCCTTCGCGACCAAGCGAGACCAGACGCGCGATAAATCGGGCCCGTGCAAGGCCCTCGGCCATTCCGCCTTCATTTCCATCGCGAGAACAACCGGCCGTTGATTCACCGGCACGGCCGAGAGCATTCTTCGTGCATGCGCGTAGTTGTGCACACGTTCCTCGGCGGATGCATCCCGCGCATTGTGCCGCCGTGAACGGCCATTGTAGGGCCAATATGGAGCGCATGGAATTTAAACAGCCGGCTGAATAACGTTGTTTCGAAGCCGCGATCAGTGGCTCGCCGGCCCGTACCGTAAATCCATCGAACAAACTGGTTTCCACCGCATCCATCCCGACTATCTTCTATCTTCTCCTACCTTCTCCTATCGTCCTTTTCCTCGGTGTAGCACGATCGTTTTACGTGCTCGCGGCTGTGATCGATCGGTGTACAACGGGGTCGCTATTTGCTCGAGTTCCAACGGGGTAAAACCCACGAGCAACGGGATTCGGGGGACTAGGGTAGATTCGGGTCACGGGCAAAATTGCAAGATCGTCCAGTGCGTCCTATATTTCGCAGCGAGGTTACGTAACCGCCAGGAACTGTGCCGTAGGGCGTGATGCGTTTGATCGATACCCCGGGAAACGAGATATTTCCAGGAAGAACTTGCTTCCGAACCGACATTAGCAACTAGTACTAATTGAGCATTAATTATCGAAGTCCCATAACGTTGAACAGCCGAAGAGTCGACGCGAGAGAGTCATCTTCGTTCACGAAATTTCCATCCTTGTATCTCGATGGCCAGCTGAGAATTTTGGAAATAAAAGTTACTGAAATTCCTCTGCCGATCATTCTCTTCCCACCATCTCCGCTGCGCGGTCCGACGAGCGTCGCTCGGATCGAACTAAAGTCCAACAACGCGATAACGCGATCGCTGGTGACTGGCTGACCGGGGCAATTACGGGAAAGATCCATTCGCACGGTCGTTTACGCGACAATTGGCTTGATCTGCTGGATTCGCGGTGAAGAGAATCGGTGGAAATCGAAGACGGTGGACAGACGCGGCGCGAATCGCCTCCGCATCGAGAGATCGCAACAGGTTGTCGGAATTGGTGTTATAGTGTGGCATTGCCGTTTCGAGGGGGGCCCCCTCGTGCGCGTGGAACACGCGCGTAATCGCGGCAGCGTGGTTTGCAAAATTCTCTCGGTGAAAGATAAACAGGCGAAGCGGCGGCACGGCCTTGTCCGCCAACGAGTGCTGGATGCCAGCGTTTACATTCCATTAAGCGCTGGTCTATCGCGACTCGAACAGCCACCGTCTCACTTGCCCTGCGCCGGACTCCCTACCCGGTGCAGTTTCCTACGAGACGACAATTTTTCTTTCTTTTTCATTTTTTTTCTCCCTTTTATCTCGCTCTTCTTCCTTCCCGATAGAAATTATTTGCCGAGAGGCAACAACCGGTTCTCGCTCTCGAGCAGAGGAAACGCGACGCGTCTAATCGCACGGGTACCTCGCAGATTTATTTCCCATCGGGACGAAGTTTAACTTCGGCAATCTCGAGTCAATAATCTCGACGCTGCGACGAGTAAACAAAGAAGGAACGATGCTCGGTGCAAAGTCTAATCCGGTCGAAATCTAAGTCCGCCGATAAAGGCGACGTCGTTCCCGTTCGTGGAAATTTTATTTTCCCCGCGACTCGGCCGTTCCCTCGCGGATAGCTGCGCAATAGCTGTGCAAATATAGATACGGACGGGGAGAAAGGTGGGCTGGAGGCAGAGCTAGAGGCAGAGCTAAAGGCAGAGGCTGCCGGAGGTGCAAACCGGCCGTGGGATTAACGCATGGCAACGAAACCGCGAGTGATGCACCGCGAGGGTTATCCCGGTCCGCCTAGCCTCTCCAAGGCTCGCTTCGTTATTTTATTTCCTTTCATTTAATCACCGTGGAAGCGTCCCGAGGGGCTGACCGCTGGTGTCGTTTGCTCACCGCGATACGAGACCTCGTCTTCCGGGCACACACGGTGCTCCAGCTTCCCTTTCGGCCGGATTTATCGATCCTCCGTGAACGAAACTCGAAAAATGAGGCCCCCATGATCCGTAAACTCGAGTCCTTTTTTCCAAATTCGTACGAAGAGTCGAGGATCTCGCAAGGGAGACGTTTATACGCTTTATTCTGTTACTTAATACGGGAGACATGACTTACGCAATTAAAAATAGATTATCCTGTTACACATTGGGTGACAAAGCTCGCGTTTTAAAATTAAATTAAAATGCAAATTAGAAAAAAGCGCATATATGCATCGTATAAAATGTCTTTGGAGCATTAAAAAATGGGACTCTGAAGCGTTCGAGCTCGGTTCTGAGTCTAGACTGGCTGACCTCGGGAAGGTCCTGCGAAGCCAGGGACTCCGAAAAAGGGAAAACCCAGGCAAGGGTTTACCGATGTCACGGAACAGAGGCACGACTCGCACCGGTGATTCCAACGTGAGAAGATTTTCTTCTCCCCTTTGGGCTTCGTGGTGTCGCTTCGAAGGAAGGCTAATTGGACAGGTGTCGGAGAAGAACGTCTGAAAGGTCGCGTTCGCGTGGACACACGCGAGGCGCGTGTGAGCCGCGAAATTACTCAATTGATACCGCGAGAGGCGGAGAGGAACGCGGAGACGAGAGAGGCGCGTGGTCGAGTCAGAAAACGCGCCCATCGCCTGGTACCCTAATTCGTTTCTAATCGTCTCGCTCGATCCCTTCTCGACTAACCTCTTTCCCATCGGGTAGACGCGTTATTTCCCGAGTTCCTCGCGATGATTCAACGGCGCGAGAGCAAGCAGGAAAGACGCCGGGGAGCCTGCGATAAGATTAATCGACGCGACAACGCGAACGTCGCGATCGTTGCACTTTCCCCCCATTTTTCCGCGAACAATCGAAACGGTCCATCCTCGATCGCTTCGTTGTCTCTGCGTTAGGCAGACGAACGACGGGAAACGCGAGAAATTTCGTAGCAACTGCGAATACCGTGTAGCAACTGCGATATTACTCTGAAGGATTTCTTTGCTCCCGTGACAGGGGCGCGTACAGGTTCGTCCGCGTGAACGTGCTGCTCTGGTGGTGGGAGTGGCGGAAATTCACCGTGGCGAAGCTGTTCACCAGGCACGCGGTCGCTAATCCCGAGAAAATTGCTTTCATCTTCGAGGACAAGGAGTGGTGTTATCGGGAGGTAAGGTGAAATAATAGGAGGGAAGGAGAGGAACGCGTAATGCCCCTGTGATTCGCGACGCAGCTCGAGGAGTACAGCAATAGACTGGGACGTTACTTCGGCGGGAAATCCTTGTCCCGGGAGGACAGCGTCGGCCTGATATTGGAAAGTCGACCGGAATACGTAGGGATCTGGCTGGGCCTGAGCAAAGCGGGCTTGGTCGGCGCGCTCCTCAACACGAACCTTCGGCAGGACGTGCTCGTGCACAGCATCAAAGCCGCTAATTGCAAGGCTGTTATATTCGGATCGAACTTTAAAGACGGTAAGATCACCCCGAGGTGTCCTTGGTGAAAATGAAACGATCGGAGAGAGAAAAAAAAGACAGTTAGTTTCTTGGAACGTCGCAACGTAAACACGCAATTACGCGGTTAACAATTCAACTCGAACGCGGCGTTGTCGAGTCTCTCGGCCATTGATAAATCACGCAGGAGGGAGATAGCTAACGAGCCCGATGCAATTTTCTCCTCAGCGATCAGCGAGATCAGGGAGAAAATTCCGAACGTGGGTTTGTATCAGTGGTCCGAACTGGCGGACACTCCGCGGCTGGAAGGAGCGATCGATCTCAACTCGGAAATCAGCGACGTCGATACCAGCCCTCTGGAGGAAGTGGCTCTCGGCATACCCAAGGACAAGCTGATTTACATATACACTTCCGGCACCACCGGGATGCCGAAGGCTGCGGTCATCACTAATTTAAGGTACGCTCTTTTCGTCTCCGATCGATCGTCTGCCGTAACATTTGCCCTGCTAAAAGTTCAAATCGATCGACCAATTATCCGATAGACGAACAAAAAAATCCTAACGAGATGATTATCTGTCGGTTGGTCGGATCGATGTTAGACGATCGCGTTTACCGAAGCAGGAACGCTCTCGCATGCAGTAGGTATAACGGAATGCACTGATCGACGATCAATCATCGTTTTAGGTACATGCTGATGTCGTGCGGCGTGAACTCGATGCTGAACCTTCGTCCGACCGATCGCATTTACAATTCTTTGCCGCTCTATCACACGGCTGGGGGGCTAATTGGAGTAGGTCAAGCATTGCTGCGAGGAATCACGGTCGTGCTTCGCAGACGTTTCAGCGCCTCCAAGTTCTGGCCGGATTGCGTCCATTACGAATGCACCGTAAATCCATTTCTCTATTACTATCCCGTTAAATCGCGTGGCTGTTCGAACGCCGATTCGAAACATGCCGGGATCGTGCCGCGCGAGCTCGCGGAGATACCGACATTTGCGGAGAATATGTACAATCCATTTGTCACGTACACGCTACGATAAACGGAAGCAGCTCGTTGCATAATAAAATGCTTTGGTCATAGGTAGCCCAGTACATCGGCGAGATCTGTCGATATTTGCTCACGGCCCCGCCGGCTCCTTGCGACACCACGCACAAAGTACGGCTCATGTTCGGGAACGGCCTGAGGCCCCAGATCTGGAAGCCCTTCGTCGAAAGGTTCGGCGTGAAGCAGATCGGTGAATTTTACGGCGCCACCGAAGGAAACTCCAATCTTGGTAATTTATTTCCTTTCTTCTCGTTTCTTTCGATGTCTATTCCGATTGTTGCATCGTTCCCGTTATTTTCAGTGAACATCGACAACAAGATCGGTGCAGTAGGCTTCGTACCACTCTGCGCCGGTTCCTTGTACCCTGTGGCTTTATTGAGAGTCGACGAGGAGACTGGGGAACCGATGAGAGGATCCGATGGCCTATGCATTCGTTGCAAACCTGGTTAATAACGCTTTTCATTCTTCCAACTCGAACCAATCGACTATCGTTACATCCACGCGCTTTCAGAATATTTTGTCTATCCTTCCTAGGCGAGTCGGGTATTTTCGTGGGCAAGATCAACCCGAAGAGGGTGTTGAACGACTTTTGCGGATACGCGGACAGGAAAGCGTCGGAGCAGAAGATTCTTCGCGACGTTTTCAAAAAGGGCGATCGAGTGTTCAATTCTGGTTAGTAGACGTTGGATAAAGTTGTACATTTTTTCGTTTGGAAGTATTTTGCAACGAGCTGTGTTCTTTCTTCAGGTGATATTTTGCTGATGGACGAACTCGGGTACTTTTACTTCAGGGATAGAACCGGCGACACGTTCAGGTAAGAATTTTTCAATTGCTATTGAATTTTTGGTTCCAATTTCGAAACTCGCGTTGAATTTTCGAGCTTCGTTTCAGGTGGCACGGTGAAAACGTCGCCACTTCCGAGGTGGAGGCTGTTGTCAGCAACGTGATAGGTTTGAAGGAAGCAGCTGTGTACGGAGTCGAGGTAATCGGTAGTAAAACGCGATGAATTTCTGCGGGAAATGTTTTAAACTCGATGTACGATGTTGCACGATCATCAGGTGCCCGGAGCCGAGGGGAAGGCCGGTATGGCGGCCATTTACGACCCTGAGAATACTCTAAATATCAAAGAAATGGCGGAAGGCTTGAAGAAGTCTCTACCGTCGTATGCCAGACCTCTTTTCGTTCGAGTTCTATCGGAATTACCGATGACCGGCGAGTATCTCAATTGCAATTAACATACTTGCTATTCCGACTCATTTAGGCCATTAACAGAAAGTTTTCCTCCTATTAGGAACGTTCAAGTTGAAGAAAAAGAATCTTCAACAGGACGGATTCGATATTAAGAAGGTAGTTCCTTGATTTTCCCCGTTTAACATTCCGCGGCGTTATCTTTGCGATTTTATTTGCAGATCACGGACCCGATTTATTTCCTCGATAGCTCCGGCGTTTACGTGAAGCTGACGGAGCAGATCTACGATAATATTCACGAGGGAAAGATTCGACTGTGAGCTGCGCCCTTTAGAGAACGAAAATGAAAGTATAAAGAATCTCGATTTTGTATAATTTCTATTTATTGATGAGAGAAAGAGTCTACTAGACAGATTTATCCTTTGTCTACGCGAGTATACGTACGTTTCACGAGCGTCTGGTCGTGAAGTTTAGCCAGAAAAGATACTACATTTATACGTATTTTTACACCTATTTTATTCTACGAGCCTCGCCATGGGCACTCAGTGATTCGAAATAGTAAAACTGTAAGTGAAATAGCCTTAGCGCGTATATTTAAAAGAAAAAAAAAGAAAAAGAGAAAAAAAAAGAATTGTTCGTGGAAGGAGTTTCACGTGCCGAAAGTTACGAACTTGTTGATTTTTAATCGCATAGGCGTATTTTATCTGTTATATAGAATTCCTAGAGAGTAAGACTTTTAAGTTATTTCATAAGGAACCGGTGAAGGTATCGAGCATGAGAAGCGACTGTGACTCTGTAAAGTAACGCGTGTAAAATGAAACGCCGTGTCATAGTTTAATAAATTGTCCCCTTGTTGAGAAAAACCAATTCGAGTTGGACTTTGTCCCCTGGAGGTGCCTTACTTCACGCCCACCCGTAGTATTGTCTCTAATAGAAGCACGAGATCGTTGGTGCGCAGTCTCGGCCGGAGTACAGTGACCCTCATGGTTATCGGACTGATGTGCAGTATCAGATACGATATCCCCCACCGTGCACACCATGATCGAGCGAAAAATTCCACGAGAAATATATTCCACGTCGTGCAGAGGAAAAAAAAAGAAATAGAAAGAAAGAAAAACGGAGAAATTAATGCGGTATTCGTAAAAATTGGTCGGCTCGCGGAAAATATCGCTCTGAGAATTTAGTCCTGGTTGAAAGCAAGGCAATTCGACGATAATCCCAATTGATGTCGACCCGGGATGATATCATACCTAACCTCGATCGCTGATGACTGAGAACCGTTTATGACTCTGGTCGCGAGGAAATGTCGCGGCCAGACGCTGGCACGCGGTCGCGTTACGTAATCGCCGGTTATCGGGAGGAAGAAATGGAAAAACACTAGTAGCCTATTGCGTCGATTTTCGCGACAGTGCTGCTATCGAGTGTGCGAACGCGGAGGACGCTCGGCGAGGCCAGTTGGCCCAATAACGCAAAGTGTCATCGATCGTACCAACAGAGAGAGAGAGATAGAGATCTTCTGGTCATCGATCTAGATCGCGGCGATCGCGAAAACGGGAGAAAGGGAGGGGAGAAAAGAGAGAAAAAAAGGGAAAATATAATCGTTCGGATAACCACTGTGCTCCGAATAGCTTTCGGTCCGCGAAGATCGCTGCGACCTAGCGTCGCGAGGGACACGCGCGATTACAAGCCTATTTACTCTGTTATGTATACATTGCCGAGATCTGTCAGCTTCGGGTCTTATCAGGCGTTACCGTGCACGAATTTTAGCGGTCTCAGAGGCCGCCGACGATCCGGCGACGACAGCATCTTCTCTCTGACGAGGAATCGCGGTTAATTCGTAGCTCGAGTGCCTGTCGTCGAGTGGGTGTCGTTGGTGAAATGGGCCAGGAGAAATTCGAGTTCGCTATAGATCGCGGCGGCACGTTTACCGACGTGTACGCTAGATGTCCAGGCGGCAAGATTCGAGTGATGAAATTGCTCTCGGTGGACCCTGCCAATTACGAGGACGCGCCGCGCGAAGGAATTCGCAGGATCCTCGAGCAGGTACTCGCGAGCGCGGCTCGAGAGATCGCTTTTATGCCTTACACCGGGTAATTTCAGGAGACCGGGAAGAAAATCCACGGAGAAATAGACGGATCGTTGATATCCTGGATTCGAATGGGAACTACCGTGGCTACGAACGCTCTTTTGGAGAGGAAAGGCGCGAGAATGGCCCTGCTGATCAACCAAGGCTTCAAGGATCTACTTTTCATCGGGAATCAAGCAAGGCCGAACATATTCGACTTGGTTCGTATTCGAACACGATATCGAAGCGCGCTGCTCGAAGAGTAATCCACCAAGATCGTCTTTCCTTTCTTTAGCAAGTAGTCACTCCGGAAGTGTTGTACGAGAAGGTGATCGAAGTAAAATGCAGAGCGATACCCGCGCTGCCTGGCAAGTGCTGTTTGGACGGCAAGAAATGGCGCAGAGCGAAGGGATCGACTGGCGAGGATCTGTTCGTTACTCAGGAACTCGACGAGGAGCAGCTGAAATTAGATCTGGAAGAGGCAAGGAGATCGGGGATCGACAGCTTAGCCGTGGTGCTAGCGCACAGTTACACGTCAGTTGCTTCGCAAATGAACCGCGGTCTCGCTCTCTTCTTCTATACTCTCGTTCCACCGGTTTGTTTCAGATTCGCCGAGCACGAGAAGAGGGTCGGAGAACTGGCAAAGCTCGCCGGGTTCCCCCAAGTGTCGCTTTCTCACCGAGTTATGCCGATGGCGAGGATCGTCCCCAGGGGATTCACGGCTTGCGCCGACGCCTACCTAACTCCGCATATTAAGAGATACTTGCAGGTATCTTTCCCGAATCTAATCTTCTCCGAACGTTTATCCGTTTCAACACCTTTCGAATAAACTTCAGGGGTTCTCCTCCGGCTTCAAAGAGAAACTGAAAGGCGTGAACGTGTTGTTCATGCAGAGCGACGGCGGATTGACACCGATGGACTCGTGAGTGCGCGGTACAACAAGAGGAGATTTGTAAGAGCAGTCACGACGCCTCTATCCTTTTACAGATTCAACGGCTCTCGAGCCATCCTGTCCGGCCCTGCCGGCGGAGTAGTCGGCTACGCGATGACTACTTACGGCAAGGAGACCGATCTGCCGGTGATCGGATTCGACATGGGCGGTACGTCGACCGACGTGAGTCGTTACGGTGGCAGCTACGAGCACGTTTACGAGAGCACCACCGCCGGGGTCACCATTCAGGCTGCGCAGGTATTTATTCACGCCTCACGCTCGCTTTTTAAGCCTTTCGTATTCCAACGAGCTCGATCGTTGCGAAAACCGAGGATGAATCGTATCGACGCCACGACGAATAGTCGAAACGGCGAGACGCGACTTTGTCGGTGGCGATCCACGCGGTTTAACACCTTCTCAAACATCCCGGAATTGGGTTGAAGTTGGACGTGAACACAGTTGCGGCAGGAGGTGGGTCGATGCTTTTCTTCAGGTCGGGGCTCTTCGAGGTCGGGCCTGAGAGCGCTGGGGCCCACCCCGGTCCGGCTTGCTACAAGAAGAACGGCCCCCTGGCTGTCACCGACGCCAATCTCGCATTGGGAAGGCTTCTGCCGGAGTATTTCCCGAAAATATTCGGCCCGAACGAGAACGAACCGCTGGATAGATCTCGGACGATGGAGGCTTTTCGAACANGAAGAACGGCCCCCTGGCTGTCACCGACGCCAATCTCGCATTGGGAAGGCTTCAGCCGGAGTATTTCCCGAAAATATTCGGCCCGAACGAGAACGAACCTCTGGATAGATCTCGAACGATGGAGGCTTTTCGAACACTGACAAACGAAGTATGAAATTCACCGATAAATCGTCACCTCCTACGAATCGATCGATATTACGACTAAAGATTAACTCTCGTTTGCAGATAAACGAATTTCTGACGAAAGGAGGACACGGATCGATGACCGTGGAAGAAGTGGCTATGGGATTCGTTAGGGTGGCCAATGAAACCATGTGTCGACCGATACGAGCCCTGACGCAGGTATCGACCGAATTGCGAGAAGATTCGCGAAGATTTAAGTTCGTTAGATAACTCTTCTTGTTTTTCCGAGGCAGGCAAAAGGTTACGACACGTCCCGCCACGTTCTCGCGTGTTTCGGAGGTGCTGGAGGGCAGCACGCGTGCGCCATTGCGCGTTCCTTAGGAATGGGAACCGTGTTTGTTCATAAATATGCTGGAATTCTGTCAGCCTACGGAATGGCCCTAGCAGACGTCGTGGAAGAGGCCCAAGAACCCAGCGCGGAAGTTTACGAACGAGGTATATTCGATAGAGAGACCTTCTTGAAAGTCCGTTTAACCTATCGTTTCTGCATTCAGAATCGTACGCGCGTCTGGACGAGCGCCTAGAAGCATTGGGAAAGAAAGTCCGAGGAAGATTAGCTACTCTAGGCTTCCCAGATTCTCACATACGAACGGAACCCTTCCTACATCTGCGCTACCAAGGGACAGATTGCGCGTTGATGTGTACTCCTAGACGAAACGAGAACGAGGGCCCGAAACACGGGGACTTCCTCGCTACGTTCCTGGAAAGGTGACGTTTCGAGAGTCGATATTCCGTGAAAATGGGAAGGAAACGAAACAGAAAAGAAATGCTAACGATAATCGCGTTTAAACAAGGTATCAGACGGAGTTCGGCTTCACTATGCCCAATCGAAAGATTCTGGTGAGCGACGTGAGAGTAAGGGGCACGGGAAAAACGGAGATCGAGGAGGATCCGATCCTGCCAACCTCGAACGCACCGGCAAGACCGGAAAAGGCAAGCAGAAAGGAGAACACGGTGAAATTAGCGCGGTCCATCGGTGTCTAAACACGGAAACATTGATCTCTGTCCAGACAACCATGGTGTATTTCGAGAACGGCTATCTGGAGACCAAAGTGTACCAATTGCGTTCTCTATCATCCAGCCAGGTGATTCACGGGCCAGCCATTATTATGGACAGCTTGAGCACCCTTCTGATCGAGCCGGATTGCACCGCATCGATCACGTCTCGCGGCGACGTGAAGATAACCATCGGCCAAGGGCTGAGGGCCGAGGTCACCACCGAATTGGATACCATTCAATTGAGCATCTTCTCCCATCGTTTCATGAGTATCGCAGAACAAATGGGCAGGTAGATCGATCGATAAAATGAATTTAAGAGGGTCCCGATAAAGTTCGAGGCTTTGATAAATTGACGTGTTGGCCTTGAAGGATTCTTCAGCGAACCGCCATCTCCACGAATATCAAGGAGCGTCTGGACTTCTCCTGTGCGGTTTTCGGACCGGATGGCGGGTTGGTTTCCAATGCTCCGCACATACCCGTGCACCTGGGTGCCATGCAGGAGACCGTTCAGTTCCAGATGAAAGCCTTCAAAGGCGAGTTCTCGAGGGGCGACGTGATCCTCGCGAATCATCCTTGCGCCGGAGGATCGCACCTTCCGGATCTCACTGTCATCACTCCTGTCTTCTACAGGTATTTCGTTTTTTCCATTGGAAAATAGCGATATTGAGTCGGAATAATTAAATTTGAAACACGTTTGATCAGGGAGGTGGAGAAGCCAGTCTTCTTCGTGGCTAGCAGAGGACACCACGCAGATATCGGAGGTATCACGCCCGGTTCTATGCCACCTCATTCCACTTCCTTGCTTCAGGTACGAAAATTCTTCCAAGATTTAAACCGAGGCTCTGTTTGATGCACCGTGATAATTAGCAAAGAATCTTCTTGTACAGGAAGGAGCAACTTTTAAGAGCTTCCTGCTGGTGCACAAAGGCGTGTTCAGAGAGAAGGAACTGACGGAAGCGTTGATGGCCCCAGGAAAGATCCCGGGAAGTTCGGGAACCAGGAATCTCCCGGATAACCTGAGCGACCTTAAGGCTCAGATCGCGGCTAATCACAAAGTAATCGTCGCGATGGTAATTTTGATATTTCATTCGCAATTTCTGACAAACGTTTGTCGCAGGGATCACTGCTGGTCAACGAACTGATCGACATATACGGTCTGGACGTAGTGCAAGCCTACATGGGTCACATTCAGCACAACGCCGAAGTCGCAGTGAGGGATATGCTGAAATCCGTTGGCAGGAAGCTTCTCGAACAGACTGGGAACACCGTAGCAACCGCGGTGGATTACCTGGACGATGGAAGTGCAATCCAGTTCCTTTTAAACATTGACATAGACAAAGGCGAAGCAGTGTGCGACTTCACGTAAGAGTAACTTTTAGTCTCGCAAGTGTAATAACGATTTCTCGAATTTCTGTATCAAAAATGATTCAAAATTCCAGTGGTACTGGGTACGAAGTGTGGGGCAACTGTAACGCACCTAGAGCTATCACTCTGTCCGCGTTAATTTATTGCTTGAGGTGCATAGTTGGCAGAGATGTTCCTTTGAATCAGGTACCACTAATTTTCGTTACTTTCTCTCTTTTTCACCAACAGAATTAAAGGTAAAGACGCGATCGCGTTGTTTTCAGGGTTGCTTGAAGCCGGTGAAGGTAATTATTCCGAAAGGATCCCTGTTGGACCCGTCTGAGGAGGCAGCCGTGGTCGGTGGGAACGTGCTGACGTCGCAACGCGTGGTCGACGTAGTCCTGCAAGCTTTCGGAGCCTGTGCAGCGTCCCAAGGTTGCATGAACAACGTGACACTCGGGACCGAAGAATGGGGCTATTACGAAACTGTCGCTGGCGGCAGTGGAGCCGTAAGGAACACGAAATATCTATTTCTATTAGAAACCAGGAGATGTATTTATTGATTAATCACTCGCAAAGGGTCCAACGTGGAACGGCAGGGGAGGGGTACACACGCACATGACAAATACAAGAATCACCGACCCTGAGATACTAGAACTTCGTTATCCAGTTATTCTCGATAAGTTTTCTCTGCGACCCGGAAGCGGAGGAGGTGGTGCTCACCCTGGTGGCGATGGAGTCGTTCGCGAAATGACGTTCAGGTAATCATCGAGTTATCCGATTCTTCTTTGAATCTTAAAAACGTATATTTTGCGAATATTCCCTTCACAGAGCACCTATGACGTTGTCCGTACTGACGGAGAGAAGGGTACACAGTCCTCCGGGACTGGCAGGGGGTCAGTCGGGCCAGAAAGGGAGGAACACGTTGCAAAGGGCCGATGGGAGAAGGATCAACTTGGGCCCGAAAACCGCGGTGCCAGTGCGCACTGGGGTAAGCAGGATAATTTTCGTTACAGCGGGAAATCTTGCTCGCGTATACCTCGGTTGCGTAAAAATTTACACCTCGCTGTAAAAGTAGCGCGATACGACGGAATATGTAAATGGCGCTGATTTCAAAGAGGCGAAACAGCAACGAACCTATTCGCGTTTTACGCGGAGCCGTAAAAGATTTTACCTCGACCGATACGATCGGAACGGTCCGCGTTTCCCTAAGTTGACAAAATTTCCTCCGATATTACCCGCGTTGTTATTCGGAAGAACGAAACGGGAGTACGCCTCGAAGAACAGCGAGAGGAAAGCAGAATACGACTGTTGGTCCCCGACTTCTCTCGCCTAACCTCGTTTCTCTATTTACGTCCGTAATACCGAACTCGCGCGTCTCGTGGCTTGCAATTTCATTTCTCGAGGGGAGATACGTTTCGCTCGAGACTTTAACCGGTTTCCCGCAGGACAAGTTCATCCTGGAGACTCCCGGAGGCGGCGGTTACGGTTCTCCCGGAGGAGCAACTACCTCGGAGGAGAGGAAACCTCGAGGATTCGTGGAACGCGGCAGCGTGTACGAGTACAGGAAGGCGCAGGAATCGGTGTAATGGACACTCGCGAAGACCACCGTTCAACGACAATAATTATCCGAACAATCGCGGAACGCGCACAATATTCCTACCTTTGTAACCATATGGACGAAGAAGAATAAATGCGAGCGAACATTTCACGTGGTTTTAATCACCCATTCCATCGATATTCGATCGCGACCGATATAATAACGACAGAGCCGGCCGTAAGAGGGCAATTTAACCGTTCAATTTATCACCGGGCGATTTATTCCGAAGTTTCTTAATAAATCGAAACGAGGAGCGAATGAAATTTACTGGGCCGGCATCGATTTGCCTGGCCGCTTCATTCGACCACGGCGCACCATGGCTACCGTTCCATTTCCGCTCGCGGTAATTGCTGACCGAAATATCGCGGGTCTATACACGCGCGCGGCACGGAAGCGATTGCGCTTCCATTTGCTCCGGTCCCTCCTCAGACGTGCCACATCTTCCTCCAATATTCCTGCATTTCCATCTAAATTTCATTCCGTCCAAGGGACCGGAGAAAAACAGTATCGCCACCGAATAGGAAATCGTTCTCGATTCTATCCCGTTCCATTCTTGAAGCTACGAGCCGAGTTTCCAACGACGTTTCGCTACGCGCTGTCGCGCGGGAAAAAGAAAGTCGAGGGCTCTTATTTAGTAGACTTCTGCTAGCTAAGAAGCCTCTTTGTGCTCTGGCTCCTTTTCATCGCGGAAGCTCGAACCGGGAAATGTCTACGGTGCCGCATTAAAATGCAACACGGTGCGCCGCGTGTTAAGGTTCGTTCACAATTAGCTCGTCTGAACGAGGCGCTGATCCCCCAGCGAGTACGTGATAGTCCGCGAAGCGTTCTGCAGACGCCGATGCGTTTCGCGTTGCAGGCGTCGATGCGACGGGTTTAAGCGACTTTAGAACGATGCAATCGATCGTGGAGATTTCGAGACGCAAACGGGGGATAAAATTAGGCAAAAGTCGACGACGATACGTCGATAAGTCGTCGTGACGCGTTCCGAAGTTCGTAAACTCGTCGTTTACCCGAACTCGAAGCCGTCAGTGATATAGATGCGTGCATAGCGCAACGCATCGGCGTCGGATATCGCGACAGAATTCACCCCGAAGGATGGACCAGAATTTCCCTCGACCTCGTGAAAGAATGACGGTGGTACAAGGGGACGCTGATTGAAAGCGGAATATTTTTTTTCCCGCTCCGGGCCGTCACCTCGAACGCTTTAATATCGTTCGGAATCACCGTTTTCAGCGATCGTTTCGGTGCATCTCGAGGGAGCCGAGGCACGCCGCGTTATGATCACGAAACGATAAAGTTTCCGCGAAAATGTTACGAATGCTCGAGTGCCAGGGAAAAGGGAGGCAGAAAAGTTGCATGAAAAACGACGATAGTTGGAGCAAGTTTCGACACCCAACCTTTGCCAAAGTTATATCCTCGCCGGCGATACGCGCGCGTGCCTCCGCCGATCCGACATAGCTGATGCCCGATTTTCCGGAAATCCTCTCGCCGTCTGGGCGAAAATTCCTACCAAGTCGCCCGGAAAATATTTTCCAAGCGTTTTTGTTCCCACCAACCGTTCCGTTCCTGCGATCGTGAATACGTCTCCGTCCGTGAAACCGTCCTCGAGATGCCTGTCAGTTTGCCAGACAAGTCCATCTGTGTTTGACCAGATCGAAAATTCCAGCTCTACGAACGCGGCTCTTCGATGATAACACAGACTGTGCAAACGATGATTAGACGACGTTGCTCGTTACGTCGTGACGAGATCAAAGAATGCTTTACGATTTGCGCAATAAAACCTGCCAGACACCTGTCAAACGATGCCTCTATAAAACCACGCTTCCGTCTGAGAACTGATCAAAGATTCAACGAAAACAAGGCAATTAAACGTTCCTATACGATGAGGATACTTCCGGTACTCTTCTTCCTCGCGTTTCACCGCGTCTGCCTGTTCTCGAGCGGCGATTGCAAGGAAGGATCGATTCGGGATGAAAATCCCGAACACTCGAAGCCGAAGGAGGAAAACTCGTCAGGTCAGGTTCGACTAGTTCCGTCCAAGGAAGAACCCGTGGCCTACGGTACAGCTACCGACCAACTTCCGTCGTTTCTCCGTAAAAACTTGAAACAGGTAAGTACGATGCGACAATACCGACTAATTACCCCGGTCGTCGGTTCGCGCTGTCCGTTCGGCAGATATTTTCTTCGCGAGAAGAGCGTCGTAACGAGCTAAGCAAACCACCCGCAGGAAACGACTCGCTGGAACTTCTTGCAGGGATCGACATTGGTGAAAATTGGGTTGAAAAATCGGCGACGTCGCGGTTCCGCGAGGGATAAACACGCGACGTTCGAGGAAGAAGTTCCTTTGGCCGCTTCCGCGCGACCAGCAATCGCCAGAGGTTCTGTGCGGCAAATTTCCTCGCGAAAATTGAATCGAAGATCGGCCCAGGCAGCTGAGACGAAAAAGGAGGAGCAAGCCACTCGCGAATCCGGATTCTCCAGGCAAGCTTTCAATCTGAACGGCAAACTTAACCTCGATCCGCCTGGGTTCAGCTTCTTTCTTTTGTTTTCCAGCGGGGATCGCGGCGAGGATCAACACTCGCGCGAGCGAGTCGGGGCTGGGAGTTTTCGAGGCGAAGCAGAGGAAGAGAGGAGCAACTACGGGCCCCGTTTCGATAACGATCAACGCCCGGTTAATCTATCCGATCTGTTGAAAAACGGATTCCTCGAGATGGTCGGTCTGCCCGGTCAAGCTGTTAAGAAGATCCTCGGTTGCCTGCTGGATGCCGTGAGGCTCGGACCCAGGTCCAGAGCCGAGAACCGAGCGGACAATGGTTTACCGAGAACATTGTTCGAGAAGGCCAGAGATGCGTTAAATAACACGAAGGATAACGCGGAAACCTCGAAAGTTGGGATTCATAAAGCAGTGAAAGTGGGTCCATTGTCCGTGAAGCTCGACGTAGGAACGCGCTGATTCATCGTTATTCCGGATAAAAGTATCGCTCTCGTTACGCGTATTTTTCTCTGTGAAGGTGTATTCCGTCGGATTGAAAAATAAACGGATCGATGGTTATAATGGAGCTTAAATTCTTGCGAACGCGTAAACCGAGCAGGCAGGGAGACGCCGTAGCAATGGCGAAGCTACGAACAGAGGATCCAGCGGGATTGTTGGGATCTGTGCGTTATCGCGAGAACGGGGTTTCATAAGAAATAAATCGAGGAAGCTCGAGGATGTTTTCGCCGGGGATAAATCGAGGCGAGCTCCTCGGATATTATACGGCTCGTCGTTCATCCTCGCTGTGATTTTTCTACCGACGTAAGAACGTCTCGAATAATATCTCCGAACTAGACCGGGTTCCGCGTGGAAACGCGCGCTTGCACGCGCGATTCGCCGTTCTCCTGCACGCGTATCACGATTAATGATCGCAAAGGTAACGATTCGAGCGTGAATGGCCATGGAAAATTAAGGTAACGATCGTCGATCGACGCGTGTTCCTTAATTAATCAAGTCTCAATACATAATGCAAATTTGACGAGTAAATCCGATTAGCATTAATATCGCGATTATCCATTCATTCGGATCTTTGAATAATCAAATTAACCGTACACCGTGCCGGCGTGATACACCCTCGAGCGAAACGAGTCAAATTAAATGGACGCAATTAATAGCGAGATATTATTTATTTTGGTTAATTTATCGCCGTGCTGGCAAAACGAGCAAATACAGAGCTAACGTACCTGTCTTCGCTTTTCATTTTCCATTCCCGCCGTCGTCGCGGGCTACGAGAATTTTTATCGAGCCTGCAGAGAGAAAATTTCCACCGCTCTCGAGACCGATAACCAGAGGTACGGTTGCGGTCAAGGGTAGGAAATTTTTACACCAAATTCCCACAGCGATTTCTCCTTTTTCCTACGTGTCTCTCTCTTCTCTTCTCCTCCTTCTAGTCCGGGTTATTTTCCGCGAGTCACTCGCGTGCTACACGGAAATAAGCATTGTCGCGGAGAGAAACACGATCGCGATATTTATCTCTCGGTCGTCCGATACCAAGGATTACTCGAATTCCCGTCGATCGGGGACACCGATTGCTCTCGTAAACACTGGGGAAGAATCCACGCCTTCCGGCAGCGAGGAAGAAATCATCGTGAAGATCGCTTAATTTGCGGAACACGGAAGAAACTGTTACGATCGGGGATATTTTTACGCACGCCTGTCCCGTCGGCTAGATCCCGAATCCCAGGGGAGGAATTCTTCCAAGCAGCGGAACACTTACCTCGGAATCACGTGGAGGTTGCGTAAACGTGACCGACTCCGTGGCTCGATCGCGAGATTTACTGGAACCACAGCTGGATCTTCAATGATTCGTTTCTCCGAGGAAATGTGGCTCGCACGAGCTCGGCATTCGATAGACGAATCTTCCCAACATCTCTCCGCGATCCTCGCAGCTGCAAGTACTCCTCCGGCTCGGTTTCCTCCAGCCGATTGTATCTGATTGCATAAAAAGTGGAACAATTTTATCGCTCGATCGAACCAATGACCGAGTCAGGGATAATCTCGCGGATAATAACTCGTGACCTTCGACATCCGGCTTTGCGACGACGTATCCTCGATTTCAAAGCTAGGAGAAAATTTCCGCCAGTGGTATTTTGGCGACTCGCGAGCGTTTCATCGAGTACGCGCGCGAGACGATCGAATTCTCGGGCGTTTATAGCCGGCGCGAGAGTCGCGGGGTAAATTGCACGCGTGTTCAGGGTGACGGGAACGAATTGCATCGGCGAAGGAAAAATGGGAGACGTGGCGAGGAGATAACGCGCGTGAACGCGGAATGGCGCGGGTTCCGGGAGCGATCGGCGAACGAGGAAGGGAAGGTGGCGCGGCGGGGCGGAGGATAAAGGGTTGGTCAGTCGGTGGCACGTTACCAACCAGAGCCACCGGGTATAAATCCTATTCTACCCTCTGCGTCCTCTCGCCAAAGTGTATGCTCGGCTCGATCTTCCAGAGGAAATCGTACACGTATGCGCGCGTCGCGTCGCGTCGCGTCTCGGCTCGATCTCTCGCATAAATCGCCCGAGCAACGTTTCCTCCGGATCCCTGTGGAAAACTCGGCAAGAATAATTTCCCGACTGCTCGCGTTTCGCGTGAATCCGCGAGCGTTCCGCCGCAGTATTTTACCGTTTAACGCTTTGTACAGGGGGTCGATGTCGAGGACGCCGCGCGCTGAGATATCGCCGATGTTACCGGAAGCCAGCCTCGGACGCCGACAAACGAGGCTCCTCGAGTTTATATAGACTTTAACCTCCGCTCCCGAGGATATATCAGCGCGAGTCTTCTCGCCTACTTTTCCCGCTGCCCCGCCGATTCTGGCATTTTTAAACGGCTCCGCTTTATCGCCGCGAGGTTTACAGGCGAATATTACGATGAAGGCAATATCAACGTTTACGAGCCGAACGATCGGATTTTACTTCGTTCCGAGAGTTATTGTCATCTTTATGCTTCATCCATTAAACACGACGAGCAGGCTCCCTGCAGTCGCGGAACGGCGGGATTTCTTGCTCGCGGAGAAATTCAATTTCCATGAAAAATTGAGAGAGTCTCGAGCGTAATGGACGGATTACACCGGAAGCTGAATTTTAAACAGAGTCAAACTCTCGGGGGGTAATTGCGTGAGAAGTCGGTGAAAGTGGATCGTCCAACGACACGCGGGGACCTTAACGTTCCTCTCAGACCCCTCGCTGTTTGCCCCGATATTAGAACGGACCTCGGGTAAGAACGCGAAAGAGGGAGTGAGAGAGAGAGAAAGAGGGAGAGCAAGGCGCTTTCGCGGAGCATTGTCTCGTAATGGTATGCGAAACTCTTTGCGAGTTCCTTTGCGAATTTCTGCCGGGGGTAGAGGTTACTCGCTTCGAGAGCCAACCGATTCGTGAAATCTTTCCGCGATTTTGGGAATCCTTTCGCTGCGACCAACGACGACGAAATCGCCAGGCCGTTAGACCGGAGCGAACTTCGCCCAAGATCAATCGAGAACTTATAATCGCGAAAGTTCTATCGAGAGAACTGTTTCGTCCCGCTCGCTCGATAATCGACGAACGATCGTCTTTCCGACGGATTGGTATTTCGTGTCAATATCGGCATTGCGGTTAGATCGGAGAATCCGAGAGACAAAGAGAAAGAGAGAAGGATGTCGAGGATATTGGAGCTATTTAAACCCCGAGCGAACAGGTTCATCGCGCCGTGGCAAAGTCGAACTCCGAAGGATAAGAACGATTGGCGATACAAGGTGAAGAGATGGGCGTTCAACTTGTCGGGGTACAACAAATACGGATTGTACACCGACGACCTGCTGGACTTCGACCATGCGGTGACGAGAGAAGCGGTTCGCAGGCTGCCCAAGGACGTGCTGGACGCGAGAAATTTTCGGTATTCCTTGAAATATGCCTGAGCGTTACGTTAATGGTGTACAGTCGGTTAACGAATTTCCGCGACGCGGCATTTCCGCCGGCGGACCTTCGATTCCGCATATTTGTCAGGCGAGTGTGCCGCGAAACTATGCGTAAATCCCCGGGTATCCGGGATCACGGAATTTCCAGGATCACGCGCGCCGTCCAATTGGACTTCCTGAAGATCTATCTGCCGAAAGAGAAATGGATCACGTACGAGCAGGACTTGGAATATCGATATCTCCGGCCGTACATAGAAGAAATCGTGATGGAGAGAATGGAGATTTACGAGTTCGGCTGTACTAATTATTCCGACCACGACTGGCCTGCAGGTGAACTGAAATAGAACCGGGACGGCCCTTTTGCTTCTCTTCGCGTTGAAATATGCATAGGACCGGGGAGGAAACACCGAGACGAAGAACATTGAAGGATGGCCAGGTGCACGGGTGCAACCCCGTATGAAACCCCGTGTGCGCTCCCATGGAATTCGCGTGAACCTAATGCAGAGACATCGGCCGACGTCAAGATTTTCCCTTCTCGCCGAATAATCTACGCAAAGGGTAATACAAATGACCAACGACGTGAGCTAATTACCAGTGTAACAACGATAACAATTATAATAATCCGCACGCGCGCGGTACACAGAAGCAGAAATAAATTTGAAATTAACTCGAATATACGCGTGCTCGACGATACAAAGAGCATGATATTCTACTATATTTGTCACGTCGCGTAGGACGACATTTTTATGTCAAACGTACGACGTTCCAAAGCCCGATCAAAACTCTAAAATTGGGTCTTTGGACCATCCGTGGAGTTGCGTTCGGACACGACGACGCGAGAAATAAAAGTAATAATATCGATGAAATCGAACCGATATCGATACCTTTACTATCCGATTCTATACCGTGGTAATGATTCCGAGAGATTGCGAAGAAAGAGCGAATGCGTGGACTTAGACTCGAGCGAATGCCGATAAACGACAGCCCCGACTGCGTTTAGACGAAGAAATACAGAAGGTCATGAATGGCGCGTGCAAGAGGATATCTCCTGGAAGGGCTGTTTACGCCAGAGAAAGTCTAGGTACGTTCTTAAGAGTTAAAAATTAGAACGAGAGCCAATGAATGCGCGAGGGTATATAGGGTGCGAGAGAAGTGCGCGTGAGAGCTGTTGAAAGTCTCGAGAGCAAAAGAGTTAGTCCAGAGAGAATATATACAGTTCAAATAAAACCGTTGTCATTAAAGAAGCGTCGTAACTTCTCGAACTTCTAAATCATCGTTCACGAGGAATTTAAATCGGTATAATCTCCACGATACCGATTAAAACTTCGATCTATGCTTCATAATAACTGGTAGGAAGTATAAACAACCACACGCGATAGTCGCGTGATCGGAACAGGCCTTGAGTACATTTTTCTAACTTCTGCGCATAAGGAAAGAATCTGGACTCGTATGCAAGGGTTGTTTGTTACTCGTTCCTGAAGATCGACGTTCCGAAACCGCTCGTAGCAGAGATCGTCTCGTTTGTGTCTTGAGTTTTCGCCGTTGAACGGATTGGCGGATTGGAATATCGCTAATTCGGGAATAGAGAGTTGCGCGGCGGAGGAAGCGCGGTGGCGGTGATAAAAGTGGATGACGTTAAGGCAGGGTCGCGATTTCTCGATGGTAAGTTCGTTATCTCGTAGCCTTAATTATGGAGCATACGGTGAAGTGGCTGGCCTGGGAAGGATGTCGCTGGAGAGATTGGAAAGTTGCTTCTTCGAGTGCATCGCGCGTTGCGGCGGCCGCGGCGCGGCTTCAAGGAGCCCCTTCAAACTCCACCCTGACCTAGACAGGATTCGCCCTCGGCTCGCTCCCATTCAAAACGCTTTTTGCCATTGCACGCTCGCCTGCAATGAACAGGTATACCGCGCACGCCATGACTTCGTTACGAGCGGAATATTTTCGGCACGGCAAGTCCGCTTAATTAACGGCAGACGCGGTATTCCGGCACGTGATTTTTACGCCCGATACATGTATCGAGCAGGCCCACGCGATATATCCTGTCCGCGAGAAATCGATAACGCTCTTCGACAAATTTCCAATTTTACTCCGAGCTGTGATATCGATTGGCCGATTCTTGCGGTGCTTGTTTTTCTTGAAAAGAATACGCAATCGTAATTAGTCTGTTCCGAAAACTGCGAGTTATTTGAGAATTATGAGTATTACGTCGTACATCTTACTCCTTATATGCATAAGCCTTTGTGCAGTTTTTTATACCGATCGTGAAATCATAAGAAATTTTACATATCGCTTGTAATCTAAAATAGTTTCGTAATTCGGTGCGTAAATACGAACGACTTTTTAATATAAAGTTATTCAAAAATAAACCCCCAACTAACTCTTCGCGTTTATATTTTTTTGCGAAATACTTCGTTTCAGCCAAAAATAGAGATGGAATACAAATATTTCGACATGCATATACGCATCGCGGAAAGTTATCCTATGAAAGCGCAGATGCAGTTATAGTTTATGAAAAATGTATGAATTACCGAATTTATCATTCATAACAGATTGACATTGTTAATAAAAAATTGCTTAAAGCGAAAAAAGGCTTGGCATAAATGAATCACGGAAATTTATACTCCGAAAAGTAAAAATAAAGGGTATAAATTGCGATATATCTATCGTTAATAACGAACTAATATTGTTGATAACAAATTATTCGGAACGTAAATTTATAGTAGAGTAAAGTTAATAAATTATTGGCTATTACTTGAATATGAAGCGCACTTGCGTCAAAATATATGTACAATGTACGAAAAGTTTATAAATTATTACACCGATTGTTAATAACAAATTAATATTGTTAATAGTAAATTGTATGCGTGGCGAGTATACGGTAAAAATGAAAAAAATAATAAATTATCGGCTAACAGAGCGGAAAAGTAAGAATTAATAAAATCGGTAATGTCCGGAAATTTCCGTCGATGTTCGGCCGATCAGAGGCTATATAAAGGGCGCCGCGACGCTGTACGAGTTATTTGCCGGTTTGGCCTCGAACGCGAAACATCTGAATTTTTTCGGCTGGTGGTCGGGGTTGACCACCCCTCGCCCTTAAATAAGTTAGTAATAATTTTTACGTCGATGTCACGTATTAATAATTTTTTTCTTTCACCTTTTAATTATATTTCCTTTCTTCAGTTGTTAATTTTTTTTTTTCAAATTTTATTTTCTCGTTTTTATTTATTTTTATCCGAATATTTCGTACATTATTCGAAGGTCTCGTGGTTGATTTACTCTCGGAATACACTCACCTAACTCGTAAGACCACTATGAACCTCGTAACGTTGTCACATTTTACGTAATACTTCAATTTACCGAAAAATCGTGCTCAATTGTCGAAAATTGAGGGTGATGGAGCAATTTCAGTAACAGATTCGTTTTCAGCAAAGTAAACTCCGTGACAATTACTCAATGGACATAGCGGATTAAAATTCGCGTTCAACAGTGCAATTTTACTTTTTAATACGCTTATTTCCGCATAGTTCTCTCTTTTTCCCTCTCTGTCTCTTTTTCCCTTTTCCCCCGCGTCACTACTACTCGACTGTCGTATCACTCGAACGTGATCGAATTTTTGAACTAAAGCGTTTCGAGAAATACCGGAAGGATCGCGTTTCCAACTGGAAAATATTCTAAGCGATTTTTCCAAGCGTTATAATTCCTGCAACCTCGTTTTTACGATATCCTCTCCTTTTTCCATTCTAATTATCATCGAGACTTTTAATTAAACCACCATGCTCCCGCGGGGACCGCGTCCTGTCGGATAAAGATCGAGATTGCGTGGATCAACCGCGGAAAACAGAATTAATTCCACGGGCACTAAATATGGCGTTCGATGGTGCCGCACGATTACGCTTTATAGACCGGCAACGAACGGTTTCGCTTATTCAGCCGGAAACAAAAAGGCACGACGTTAATTCCGCCGGATAGTTAATACAGGCCATTCTCGACAAGCTCAACTTCCCCAGCGATCATAATTCGATAACTCGGTAGTTTTAACGACGCGAACGAGCGTTGTTTCGATTCCATTTACCCCGGCAAATGGAATTTGACTGGATCGGTGGCCGCGATAAAAATCAGAGATATCACCGGACGAATTTCAATTTCTTAGTCAGTCAGAGAGGAGGAAGTCCTCGTTCGTTTAATCGCGCGACATCGAGACAATGAAAGCTACGTTAAAGAGAAAATTGCCGTTCGATGCACAAAGCCGGCAGGTGTACTTGGACCGGTACAAGCGTGATAATGTTGCAGCAACGCGTTGCCGAAAAGCAGCTCGAGCTTTGACTCGGCCGATCCGATCATGATCGTTTTGGACTTGTTTGCAAAGGTCGGGAACGGCGAGTATCATCAAAGTTTCGTCAAGAAACTCCGTCTTCGTGCCATGGGGCTAGGGTGTACCAAGGTATTCGCAGATTACGCAATCGATTAACGCGAAACGAGGCTTTGTCTGAGATTGCAGCTAGTTGGATTTGCTCGATACCGATGGATCGGCGCTAACAGGATATATTCCGGATGATCGAACTTGACAGTTTGCCGGTGCCGGGGCTAATTAAAGATCATTCCACTGCTCGCGCTAAATGAAATTTTATCGTTGTGCGCTTTGTTTCGCTTACTTACTCGTTCCCGCGAGCGAGCGCGGCATTAATCTTTCCGCGAGATTAAGGAAGAAGGAGANAGCTAATTAAAGATCATTCCACTGCTCGCACTAAATGAAATTTTATCGTTGTGCGCTTTGTTTCGCTTACTTACTCGTTCCCGCGAGCGAGCACGGCATTAATCTTTCCGCGAGATTAAGGAAGAAGGAGAGAGAGAGAGAAAAAAAAGAAAGTAAAGGAAGTGGGAAGCAGGTAAAGGAGACGAAGATGTTTGTGCCGGAGAAGAAAATAAATTTTTCTAGTGGAAGAAGCAGCGAGGGGATCTGATTAGCCTCTTGTCTCGAGCTCGCGGAAAGAAATCGCGCGCGAAAACGCGGAGCAACAAAACGCGGAAACACGATCCGGTAGGAATGAGCTGGTGAAGAGGCATCTTAATTTTCCGTCGAATTCGCCGAGTCGAAACTTATCAGTCGCTATTTTTTCTCCCCTCCCTTCCCACCTCCTGTTAATAGCTGCATATTCTGTCGGCATAAATTTCGTTATTATATTACTCGCGAGACGAATCATTATACAGCAGACGGTTTATTAAGACCGGGAAGTTTCACGGTACCGCTTCCCCTCGACGGTAATTTGCATACATCGCCGAGCCGCTTCTTATTCCTTCAAATTCATCCCAACTTACGGTACGTTAATTAGGCAGGAATTATAGAACGAATGCCGGTTAAGTTTGCGCGGCAAAGTGATTACGAATCGCGGAGCCAAGGCAGAGTATCCTTGGGGATTACTTTTTAATCATAGTTTATCCGTATCGAGGACCCTCGTTCGTCCGTGTTCTCGCAGTTAAGTCGAAACCGTTTCTGGGGTCTTACCTCGAGAGAAACCCGGTATTACCGATGGTGACCCTGGCGCCGCGACGCTGCTAGCAGTCCGCGTTTTCGAAACGCCTGCGAGACGAGAGAAAAGCGAACCAGGGGAAAAATCAATTCTCTCCGTCGGCTGGTCTGTCGCATCCGAGAAATCGTATTTACTTTCGATCGAAAATGGAAGGAAAATATCGGACCCGGATACCATAGGCGTCCCCTCCTCTGTGTTTGCTCAGTATCATATTTTTAATACGCTTCGATTCTCTGCGTCATGTAAATTTCAGCAACGACCACGTGCGCTCGATAATTCGTCTGCTTCATAAAGGCAGCATTTTCAGAGGAGAGTCTGCCACGGTTAAAAGAGACGGTTCTGGTTCCGTCGGAACCGATTTCGGGAAAAATAGCGCTCGAATGACGAGTTTGATAGGAAAAAACGAAGACCGCTTTATTCCTTTATCGCCCCGTCACTCGTAAGTAGTAAAGGTCAACGATAGGCGACGAGCGCGACGAATTTTTTAAACACCACCACTGAAACATGTCGAAACCGATACAAACTCGTGAGAGATGGTCCCATCAGAACCGATTTCGGGAAAAATAGCGCTCGAATGACGAGTTTGATAGGAAAGAACCAAGACCGTTTTATTCCTTTATCGTCCCGTCACTCGTAAGTAGTAAAGGTCAACGATAGACGACGGACACGAGGAATTTTTCAAACACCACCACCGGAATACGTCGAAACCGATACAAACTCGTGAGAGACATACACGACCAGTAGAAAAACACATATTCGCTACTCATGCGCCACAACCAATCACGACGCACTTGAATTTATGAAAACATCGATACGCGAGATCGAAGTCGGTCGAAAACCGAAGTATTGCGGAGTTCAATACACAAACCACGCGGTTCTGGAATTATTCGTTCTACGTATCGAGGGAAAATATAATAAAAGGATAAGACGAAGAGAATAGAATTAGTTTGCAACGATGTAGTTTAATCTTCCGGTAGAATTGTCGTAGGGATAAAATTAATTTGAAAATCCCGGGTGCGACAAGGGCGCGATGATAAAAAACGGATAAAGGGTAAACGCAGTGAACGATGCGTTCCACTGTATTATTCATCCGGCAGTTGTACGCAATCATGTACACCGGAGACTCCTTTTACACGATTGGCTATTATTAAAACGCGTTTTATTCGTTTGTACGGAGTCTTTAACAGTTTCGCGATTTTTGCATATTTTATTCATACACGCGCAATTTGCTTGAAACGTTTGAATTATTTTCACCTTCGAAACCAGACGATCGCCAAACGCTGAAAAATACCGCTGTCGATTGCACTCCCCCGTGTTTCGAGTTTAATACCAATTTTTATACTTCGTAGCAAATCAATTGTCAACGGCGACTTTCTGCGTAAACGCCTTAAAAAAAACTCGTAAAGCGCTTAGCGGAGTATTTCTCGATAAACGGATCGGTTCGTTTAACTTGCAGTTTTTACGAGACTGTTTTTACGTAATCAACGTTGAACAGGGTATCGTACAATAATTCTGACAGACTTGGCGCTTTTCCGCGTTTAAACATGCCAACGGGAACCGTTGAAAACGAATCCGCAAATTTCCAACAAATATCAAACTACTTAGGAACATTTCGCCGACAGTGAATGTTACCAACAGTCCGAACGCTGCATCGTAGTTGGAATTAATTCGTTTAATTCCCGAATAATCGTATCCACGTTTCCCGAGATACAATTAAGCCTCGTTGAATTTACACGCTCAAGCAAACGCGTTTATCCGTTCATTCGTTCTACCTTTGCCCCTGCTCCGCGAATTCTTCGCGGATAAAAAATTTCGCAGGTTCGACGAGCGTCTTTCCCGATCGAGAGACGTCTCGTTGCTGAAACGCGTAATCTCATCGAGTTGGCACGCATGTTGTGTCGCTTAGGTTCCGACGCTCTTCCAGTATTATAACCCGTCTGGCGATGTTAATTTCACGCGAAAGCCGACGCAATTGGTAGGAAGAAATCGATCGTCGTCGTCGAAACAGTTCACGCGAGGCTGCTCCGAGGAATAATTCGCGCGGGATGTTACACGGAATCCAGCTGCGAATCTCGTTCGAATCGAATTATTAAAAATTCACGAGATTCATCGGGGAAAGTCGGGAAAGTTGATTTCCAGCGGGCGAACGGAGCTGCGTCGCGATGCTTGCGGAGTGGAGCACGTCTTGCTTTTATTAGTTCGTTAATTTAATTATCCGCGGGAAGGAAGCATTAAGCCAGCACGCGAGCCGAGGGTGTGTAGCCTGATATAATTGAATTGTAAGCCGCCTTTGCAATGCCTACGGGAATTCCACGGTTCACCGTCGGCCAATCGATGCGTATTATGCGAGAAGCACCCGTGGAATTTAACGCGGCACCAACGGCTGTTGAAACGTTTGCAGTTCAATTCGCGCGATCGTCAGCGCGATGCTTTCGTTTATGCATGCGACTACTCGCCGGGAATAATAATCGGTGTGATTCTCTTTTTGTCCACCGACGAGAGCGTACTCGCCGTCTCTTCCTCGTAATTACACTCGCGATTTCCGCGACGAAACAGCGGGAAAAGCGATACGCCGGAATGAGATTTCGGATAACGCGAGGACTTCCGCCGCGCCTTTCACGCCGTTACCTTCTCGAACGCTTCAAAATCTCTGGCCCGGACACAAAGTCGATAATTGGAGAGTCGATGGACAAGGAGGAGGGGGCGAGGAGGTGTTGTCCTCGGAGCTGGCGAATGGAGAATTTTTCCGTTTCACGCGCCGTGGCGCGGATCAGATCGCGGAAAGAGAAGCCCGGCGCTTCAAAAGCTGGTTTCTTTCTCTCGGAATCGCGGAAAGCGATGGCGGCCGGGCGGACACGCAGGAGCGTGCGTTCCGAGTAAACAGTATATATTCGAAATGAAACACGCAGTCGGCCGCAAAGTACATTGAAACGGGAGCAAAAGAAACGGGGATTTTATTAAAATTCACGGACTGTTACACGGTTGCATAAATTGCATCTTTGCAGGTTCGCTTTAATTAAACGTGACTCCGGTAAGATGTTTCGCTCTTTCACTGGCGGGCATTCGCTTGTAATATACGCGGTAATAAATCCTGACCGTCGATGTTGCCGCGGC